>JAWWEE010000074.1:92138729-92189978 GCA_035221455.1 Xenops minutus | reverse complement strand
TCCTCCCGTCCTTTTTTCTTTCCCTTTCTTCTCCTCCTCTCTCTTTCTCTCTTCCCATCTCTTTCTCCCTTTCTCTCTCTTTGCACTCCTTTAGCAAGACCTACATTTCCAGAATCTCCATCTTTCCCGGCATTAAGATTTTTCATCCTTTAAAACACTTTCTCTCCTACCCCTCCTAGTTTGTGTTGTTCCTTGTAACATATTTTTTTGCACATTATTATTCACCTCTGATATATGATCTTGCCATTTTGGAACTGGTAGAGTCCCCCACCCCCTTCCTTCCCATAGGAGTTCAGAGAGATTTGTGGTTTAAACATTGACTCACTTGCTAGTGTTTTTGTGACTGGTTTAATAGTATCTTTTTAATGGAAGGCCAAACACTACATTAACTATATGGAACTGTTTTAGAATTTTTCTTTTCAGCAAAAAAAAAGAGAGTTGTACCCTGTAAATTTTAAAACCAGCTTTAACAGTACATAAGGCGATTTTGTTATTGTGTATGGTTTCCATATATGTGTTGTGAGATATATGGATGTACATATAGCCAGGCAAAGTGAGATCTCAAAATAAAGAAAACCACATGCTTAATAGTGCAAGCGGGAAAATTACTTCTCCAAGTTTTTAACCAAATAGTGGCCCTGAGACTTGAGTCCTCTTCTACACAATATGAAATCTAACCTATTCAAGGAGCAGTAAAGTGAATTTCATTACACCTTTGCTGATACAGTGATTGAGTATGGGATTTGACACTCCAAAGCTCTTCCATATGTTCACATGGGAACACAAACAGCTTGAACTGCCCCCCAGATTAGTGATGCCATGCAGGATCTTTTATCAATCATCTTGGGACAGCTGAAAGTAGCCCAAGCTCAAGGGTTAAGCAAGGTTAAATGTTAACAAACTTCAGCTTGTAGCCCTTGCAGGGCTGGCCACTCAAGCCATGAGGCAGCAAAGCTTCTCGGAGGGCTCACCTTTGGTGATTGATTTGTTTGCATGTTTGCTGCTGCATGAAGTATCCAAATGGAAGCTTCTGGAGGATTCAAAGTGCTCTTAACAGGGCTGTGAAGAGAAAGTTTGAAGTGAATAAGCAAGGAATATCCCTGTGAGGGAAGCGGGGCGCTGCTCAAGGTTGGTCTGCCTGCACTGCCTTTTTGGCACCTGGAGAGTTGCCTGTGCGGAGGACAAGGGCTGCAGCTGCATCTGTGTATCCATACAGAGTCTGGCTGGGTGATGTGTGGAGGTACAGATCCCTACATGCTGCACCCACAGCTCACTCTCAAGCCACTTGATTCAAAAATGAGGACCAAGATCTTCAGGAGATTAGCATTAGGCTGGCTCTGGTGCCAGAAATTTGGTGGGGGATTATTCATGTTAAACTTGAGAGGCCTTTCGGGTGTCTCATTTTCCAAAAATGAAACAGTCAAATTACTTGAAGGTGTCTCAACCTGTCAGCTATTCCATATGGTCCCCAAAATCACCAGATAATTTTTAAAATCATGTCTTCACATGGTCTGTAACTTGTAGTTTCTTCCTGGTCTTTGCACCCCTGGCTTTTGCAGTAAAGCTACTTTCCCATCACTCTTCATATCTGTCAGAAAGTCCTGTTCTGTAAGTTATCTCTTCTCAAAAATTTTCAGAGCTCTCCTGATTTTCACTTTCCTTCTCACTTCCATCTTTTCTTTGCTGTCACTTAGGCTCTGGAGACTGAGCTTTAAACCTTCTTCCATTTCTTTTTCCCTCTTTAAGCCTGTGCACCCATTCACAGCCTAAATGTGGACTGCTACAATCTTTTTTGCAGCTTCTTAAAAAAGCACTGTGAGCTAGTCCTGCTTTGTTGTATATTGGTAGACACCTTTAAAACATGAGCATATACCTGAGTTTGATTGCAGAGGTACTTAGTTATGTCCCTGAGCTCACAGGAAAGGCCTCTCAGGATGTGACATTTCAAAACAATGAAGTGGCACCTCAGGGTCAATGGGGGTTGCTAAAGCAAACCACCAGGGTCATCAGACTGTTCTGCTGAAGTCTGGTTTGAGCTGGAAGCTGAGACGGGGATGGGAAGCATTCTTCTGCAGTTCTGCTGAGTCCAGTGCCAGGTTTGCAGAACGCCTATTTTGCAGGAGACTATTTCTAGTGGCCTCACCACTGCTGCCAGTCCTGTACGCTCACAAAGAAAGGTCCTGCTGCCTTATTTTTTTCCTTCTTTCTATAATGTTTTCGTCTTCTGTTTCCACTCTTCCTTCACTCATGAGGCTGATTGGAACTCACTGGGCAACAGCACAGGCACTGGCATTTACAGCCATGAAGCTCACACATAACAAAGCAGATGTTGCATAGGCAGGAGATGTAAAAACCACTCCACCGATGCTCGAACCTATCTTCCCCTGGTTAGGATACCCTGGTTAACTGCTGGTAGCCGTGTTACCTGGCTGATGAGACAGCAGCCAGTGCCTGTGCTGAGGCTGCCAGTGAATATCCATGTTGTGAAGGTGTATTCGTGATGAGGATTTCCACAAATAGCTCCCGTGGAGCAATCAGTAAGCAGCAAAACAGTCAGCCCATTCCTTCACCTTGTACATGATCTTTCAACTTAAGGCAGGGGTACCCAAGATAAGATGATTCAGTCCTTATTTTGGACACCTCTGTGCTTCTCAGAGCCTAAAAATGCAATTCCAGTGCTCCTTGATTGTGGTTTTGACTGCTTAAACTAGTAACCACATAGCAAAGCGGATGCCACTCTCAAAAACAACTGTTCCATAACTGCATTTCAAAAAAAAGTTTTCCATTGGTGATTTTGCATGCCATGTTGAGCCTCTATGCCAGGATCACAGAGCTCATGAACACCATTACAAGTTACCCAATGTTCAAGAACTTTGAGAGAAACAGCTAGGATTTAATATTAGGTGCACCAACTTCCCGTGACACGTTCAACCTTTAAAAAAATGAATGATTTCTTTAAAAGGTTGAATGTTTCATACTAGCATCAGAACAAGCAACTTGGGGTGGGGAAAAAAAATCAAAAAGCATTGCAAATAGAGAAATGAGGAAAAAACACCCAGGTGTGTGCTAAAATGGTGTGGAAAAAATTAATTACTGGAAAGCTTGGTATAAATAAGACATTACATGACCCCCTCTGCCAGTGGGGGATCTTTGGAGATGACAGACAAGTATGGGTCTTAATGAATAGCCTTTTTCCTAAAATTTTTTGCTGTGGGCTCAGCATAAACCTTTGCATAAAAGTAGGAGCCTGTGAGCAGTAGGAATTATTTATATTAAATGTGCTGCTCAGCAAAACATGGCAAAATTCCTATTCCCAACTAGAAGAAAATCATATTTCATGGCTGTAATACCATTAAGCAGGATATAGCAATTGGCAGTGGGGAATAGGGGTGGGAGGGAGGCCCACGGGCAGGGGGGAGGCATTTTAGCCTGCTAGGAGATGGAACCCTGCTGGGTGCCTTCCCAAGTTGGGCTCTCACCACTGCCATGCGGCAGAGTGGAGTGAGAAGGAGAGGCAGAGTGGAAGAGCCTCCACCTGAGTCCAGAGATGGTCTTTGCCCAGTGGAAAAAAGTATTGAATTTCATGGGGGTGAACCCAATAGGGTTTTATAGCGTTTGCTTTCAAAGGCAATAACATTTTAATAGATTATGAGATTACTGTTAAAGCCACCAGATTAAATCCTATGGTCATTGCCAAAAGGATAAATAGCCCGGTCAGACCATGGCCTGGTATAGGGGACCAGGGGCTGCCAGGGGCTGAGCACTTCACAGAAGAGGTGCCTTCGTAATGTGGGAAAACAAGGTGTGAGAAGAAGCAAGTTCTGCTCTGTTCTCTGTCACTTGCACTAACCAGGCTGCAGAGCTGGGGAAGCAGGTGAAGATGTGACCAAGGACGCTCAGGTCCAGAAAAGTAATGTGAGCAAGATGTGCTGGTAGAAAGTATCCAGGAGAGACAAGAAGATGATGCTGTTGGTCTTAAGAAAAATCCAGGAGTGGCAAGACCCCAAAAGGGAATGCTCCAGCTCTGATGAGCAGTTTGCGGTTTACATCTTGCTGAATTAGACCTTGCTGCTGCAGGGTTGGGAAAGTGCACCTATGTGCTAGTGTGTGTGTGTGAGTATTTATGAACTAACTGGATGGCTGCTTGGGAATAAAACCTGCATTAATGTGAACAAAATCGTTTTAAAAATAACAATAGCACAGTTATGGTGGACTATTAAATCCTATGCACCTCTTTTATCCCTGGAGGGAGTGGGTAGATGCATTAACTAGGAAGCACACAACTCCCGTTGGATCTCAGGGAGAAGAGGTTGGTATTTCCTTGGTGTTCACTTCAGAGAAAGACACAGAAATGAGTGAAGATTTATAACCTTGCTGGAAGATCACCAATCAGTCAATTAAGTGAACAAGCCAAGACCTTTTCTCATTTACATGGGGGACTGCAGAGCTCCATTCTTACTTGCTGTGGTGGTGCTCATGATGCCTTGGTGAGAGAGGGGCTCTCTGAGCACCCCTGTGCAAGGCCAGCCTCACGCTTGGGAAACAACGGTGCTGATAGAGCAGGTCTTCATGAAAGGTTGCTGTGCCTTGCCGAGGGATTGCCCCAGGGGTTCAGAGCTGCTGTCGATCAGCCTGGCTCTGGGCTGGCAGTGAGGTTACACAGACAGCACGGCACCGTGAGCATAGCCCATGCCAATCCTTCCCGACGTACCCTCTTCCACTGGTTGTGGAGCAGAATATATAGTGCAATGGGTACATCTCTGCAGAAGTGTTTTGTTCAAAGCAGGTAAATTGACAGGCTTCCCTCATAAAACAGTAATGCAGCTTATACATGAAAAAAAGATCATAAAAATTCAGTTTTCTCCCAAGTAAGATAATTCTGACATTACTTAAAATACTTCAGACTTGTCAGTAAAATTTCAATGTCATTAAAATTAACTGGCATATTTTAAGATTGACTTTCTTGCTTGCTTTCAACTCCCAGTCAGCCTGACATGGGGAGGGCACTTGCTATTCTTATCTTTTACATACTTGTATTTCTTGGCCTTTAACAGCTTCCTCTGTGGCACATACTGCTCTGTCTGGCAGGGATAACGGGTGTCACTGGCTACTGCTAATCCATTATGGCAAGCTGTCTAATTACCAGTGGTGTAGTGGTAAATAAAATGCAGGTTCACTTCTGGCCTGCTCCTTATCCCTCATCTGAGAAGTGGGCAAATGTTGTATCACCCCAATTATTGCTCCATTTACCTGCATGTTCCCTTGACTATGGCACTGCTAATTACTTACTTTGTTAGGCTGAAGAAATATTAGGTATTTATTTCATTTGCTGTGATGATAAGAAATACAACTCCTATTATTTGTCCCCTAGACTAGAAAACTCCCTTTGTGGCAATCCTTCTAGCCTGTGTGCATAAAGAAAAACACTTTTTACTCCAGCATAGCTTTGGTCCCTGAAAAGGGATCATGTTTTGATCAGGAAAATGTTCTCGTTTCTTTTCTCCGGTACAGGAAAGGCAACTTGGAGAGGTTTGCAAAGTGGAACTGGATATCGCACTGGACCAAATGGTTTATTACTGAAACTACACTCTGCAAGACTACCACCTAAAATCACCAGTCTTCAGCAATAATGTTCATTCTGGAGGTTCTTGGCTTTTGGTGAAGAATCAGAAATTGGGAGCAGTGTTAGTCTGTGTCTGAATGGGACTGGGTGTATGTTTCATTAGAGACATTTTCAGTTGTTGATCCTAGTCCCCTTGTATTTCACTAGGATCTCCCCTTTTAGTATTGCAACCTTAAATAAATCTCTTTTGAAAATGTGTCCTGAAATGGGTGTCTGAGATGAACCCCACCTATGATCTAGGGAGGCTTTGTATGAAGAATTTGATATAATGGCTCTCGGTCTTCTTAATTTATGTGGTCCTCTAGAAATTGTTGAGTGGTGGTGAAGACCCCCTTAGAGATTTTATATATTCTAGGTGGCCACAGAACACGTGCAGTCTCCGTTTTCTTGATCAATTTCTTTGAGTGTTTTTTTTTTTTTTTTAAGTATCAGTTTCCTCTGGTTTGAAGCCCAGTTAGTTCTTCATGCCAGGATGCCCACAGTAAACGGGTAATGGCTAAAAAAGAGATAAAATGAATGTAGGAGAATGTGCAGGTTATTTTAAAATATTTATATATTTATACACATGCTCATGTATTATAATGTATATTTTTCAGCTGAACATCCTTCACTTTTGTTACTCGTGTCATTCAGCACATCTTTGTGTCACTAGATTTGGTTTAACTCACTTTGCAGCATACCTTTGTATTTCAAGGTGCCAACATATGAAACAGAAACTTGGACCAACAAGATTGTTGGGATTTCACTTCTGACAATAATAATAATAAAAAAAAGAATAAAGGGCTACATCTCTCTGAAATGACTGTCATATGCAGACGCCCTTCTTAAAACATTCAAAATGCTCATACCTTGAGGATGTTATTTAAATATTCATTTTAATCTTCTGCATCACCCTTAAATAAGGTGCTGGCACAACACTGCTGCTTCATTTAGACTACAGGATAATCAAAAATCTCTTGCATTTTTTGGCTCTGGGAAGAAGGGTCTTTGGACATTCAGATTTTGAAATCTAGAAGAATCTTGCCTTAGGACCATTAATTTTCAAGTGAAAGAAACTTACTTTGAATGCTGCTACCAAAGAAAACAGAGTAATTTTGAATATATTTGATAGAAGAGCAAAGCTTCAATTTCATCTCAAAACCATTTGAGGGTAGAGGGGGATTAACAGCTGGAATGTTGACTAGTTGCATTTGCCTTCAAGGCCTTGCTGCTGCAGTTGCCTTCTTGGTCTCCAGCGGGAAGGAGGAGGTTGTGGTGCAGATCCCTGGTGGTACACCCTGCTGTGGCAGAGTGGGCCAAGCAGAGGGGTCTGAGGCAGAGAAGCACTGCACCAAGAGCAATCCTGGAACCAGGAAAGCAGACAGGACACTTCAGAGCAATCTGGAGAGAGAAAGGCAAAAAACCATCATATAAAAGAGAGATACCAAAAGGATCTCCTCAAAAACATACCTAAAAAATTCAAACTAAGGAAAATAAGAAGGCAGAAGCTCCTTCCTTTGCTGCTGTGCGGAATGCCCTGTCTGCAAACATGACTGACATCATTGGAGAAGAATGTAAACTTTGATTTTAAAAAAATACCACTTTCCACTGCTCCTCTTTGGCAGTACATCTCTTTTCTTTGGAGTCTTTTTATCTGATTATGTATGTATATGCACATATATAAATATTTTGTTAAAAGTAGAGGAAGGCTTCTCTCTTTCTTCCCCACACTTGCAACAGAGGCTTCAGACCATTCAAAGCTGGCTTCTCCTGAGGACTTTACACATGTGCTGCTAGAGGAAGAGGAGTGCAAAATGAACATTATAAAATAGTAGTAATAATAAAAATAACAAATAAGCTGAGTGAGAAGTGGAGGACTCACTCAAGCTGTGTCCTTTATACCAATAATAAATGACCCAGCACTGGGGAAAGCAGATTGCTAAATTAAAAATCATGTGGGAGGTGTGTGTACCCCCCTATCATCCCCGCATTACTCCACCCCAGCTGCGAGGATCTACACTGGGGGCTCTGGTGTCTTCTCTCTTTCCTTTCAATCTACCTACCCAGAGCCCTCTCCCTGCTTGACAGCTACCGCAAGCCCAAACTGACAGCTCTTCAAAATCTGCAGAAGAAACCCAGCATTAATTAAGTCATTGCTGGACTGTAATTTCCTTGAGAAGTAAAAAATTCTCACACAAGAAAAGGTTACAGAGACCTTTTCTGTGTCAAAATTACCATGCTGCATGAATATTAATGCTCTTAATGAAGACAACCTTTGCTTCATCAGGAAGGTTCTGGAGCAGGTGCCAAGCCTGAAGTCTCACTCTGTGGATTTTCTACTCTATGAAAGTCAGCACAATGCAATTTTTCCATTAAAATCAACATTTCCCACATGATCACGGGGGTTTTTTTCTTCTTTAGAGATAGGCGGAAAGAAGTGGGGAAAAAAATCCCTCTGCTTTGAAATCAAACATTTAAAGGTTTCATTCAACACATTAATCAGCGCTGAGAGAGAGGAGAGGAGGAGGAGGAACAGGAGGAGGAGGGGGGTACAGGGGGGGATCTGCCTTATTTATACAGATCCTGCACGCGCTTCCATAGATCACAGCCGTGTCCATGTCGTGAGCTGCCCTGGGGTGCTGCCAGGCACATCCCCTCCAGAAGGGCTCGATGGACTCACAGGCACACACTAGGATGGGGACATCGGGAAGTGGCTGGAGCGGTGGTGCCATCACTGCCACCCTGCTTGGGATGTAATTCTCTGTTGTAAGCCTTAGGGCTCTTGCACCCCGGGGACCGAGGATGAGCATGATGAGGTTTGGCCATCTGTGAGGTTGCAGCTGAAGTGGGTATCACAAAGAAATGGGGGAACAGCGAAAGAGGGCTTGGGAGGCAAGGAAGGGAGTGAAGATGCTTGGCCACAAGTGCAGCAAGTATGTGCAATAACGTAAAACAGTGGAGGAAAAGGTTGTTTCTTGCCTCTTTCTCAGGAAGGAAAGGTTTTCAATGGCACTGCACTGGAGAAATTGCACTGCCTTTGTGCAATGCTGTTCCACTGGCATTTAGACTCAAAAAAGAAAGGGAAAAATTTTAAAGAAAATTGTGGAGAAACACTGAGGATAGAATAGAGGCTACAGCTTTAGATGTGAAAGAAAAACAGGTAAAAACCACCTCTCCCCCTTCTAAAGGAGAAAATGATAGAAAAACTGCCCATTAATTATATCTTCTACTTCTACTTATTAGGCATTCATGATCTAATAATGGCTGTGGCTAACTTATAAAAAAAATCTGATTATTTTCTGTTGGGGCATGCAATGCCCTGTATATATTAAAAAGGTAAGCAATGATATATATTTATGGGTACTGATGTAATAGCTATTAGATTTATAATACAGAGAAGAAACATAATTTTATTAGAAAGAGCAATAGTTCACAATCCTATTATTGTTTATTGCTGACGTCAGTTCTGAACTATAATAAGAATCATGTAACAACTGGAAATAATAATAAAAATGCCGTTTAGATTCGCAAGAAAGTGGATCCTCTAAAACAAAAAGAGAGGTTATAGACCCCTACCTGAAAGCAGCCATTTGGTTTGCAGAAGTCATAGAGATGCAGCTCAAGGTTTTGCCCCTGTGGTCTGAAGGCAAGCATCTTCTTGACCTCAAATGTATCATCAGTCTTCCTGCAAACATCTGCACAAGGCCTGGAGAGGGCTGCCCAAGGTGTTCCCATGGGTGCCTTGTGCAGCATGGCCCTCTGGGGCCATACCACTGTGTCCTCCCTGAAGGTACAGGGACACCTGGGGCAGCAGCGTCCCCTGACCAGCCTCCCACCATGAGCAACACACAGCCAACAAACTGTCCCCTGCAATAGCCTTGATAATTTGAGTTTATGAAACCTCAGATCCCAAGAATCAGGAAAATACCACCTTTTGTGGCTAGCCTTTGTTTTATATGAATACATGTATACTTAGACTGTAAATCTTTCACTATAGTTGCCCTAAATATTTGTTTTCAGGATATATCTGGAACTGTCAGCCTCACTAGTTCTCTATTTCTCTGTATTATTTTCTTTCTTTTCTTCTTTTTATCAGGTTTTTTTTTTTCCCTTTAGAGCAGTGTTTGCTGACCTTCAGGCTCCAGAATTAACTCATTCTCCTGACATCTCTGAATTATTAATGAGGGTGTTTCAGAAAGTTCCTTAGCCACTTGCTTTAAAACTCCTGGGTGCAAATTAATAGAGCTGTTTTTGGGAAAGCTTAATTTTAGCAGGTGCTGCCTCAGATCTTCCTTTGTTGCAGAGATAAATGTTCTGCTCCCACAGAAACGTCAGACGGGATAGATACACCCTCCAGCTTCATTGCAAATTCAGAACAAAAGTGTCTAGTCAACACTTCTGATCTTTCTTTGTTAAATCTTGCAATGCTGTGAGCTGTCTCTAGCAATGGTCCCACAACTGTTCAGAGGTTTTATGGCTCCTTTTAGAGTTTTCTTTTATTATCCATCATCTCACTGGTCACTGATTCTTCACAGATTTCTTTTAGCTTTCTGTGTGTGTCTGTGTGTCTGTGTGTGTGTGTAGGGAAGGAGAAAGAGAATACATAATAATCTAAGAATATAAACTAGAGGGATGCTGTGTCTGGAGGAGATAAAAGTAGGGTTCTCAGTGGCAAAGAAAGACGCTGAGGTGCTGTACTGTTGGGGTGGCAACAGGTCCTGCTGAGAAGGCAGTGGAGTGGGTGGGTGCCAGGCATACATAGCAAGGGAGGACAATGCTCCTGAGCACATTTTCCAGTCCCACATGGGATCTAAGTCAACGAGTAGATTTCACTGTCAGGGTGTCCCCTGTGGCCACATGCTGGATGGGTAACTCTGGCCCTCTAGCAGTCCTTGCCTCTTATACCCACCATCCCTTTATCCTGATGTTCACTAGCCCTCTTCTGCCCAGACCCTTTCTCACTTCTCAGTGCTAGCTGATGCCTGCTGCTCCCTGGCCTTGCCAAGGACGCCCACCCAAAACCCCAAGTCCTCAACCGTTCACTTACCATCAGTCACCATTGTCCCTTTCTTTTCCGAGACAGTTGAAAACTTGGTCTGATCATCAGTCTATGGAAAGAGATAACTTCCAGCTTCACTTCAAAATATTGATGTTCTCAGCCTAGGCAAGATAAGGTAAAAGCAGGACAGGCAGTCAGCCAGTGCCATAACCTTAGAAACCTGAATCTATGAGCAGAAACTTGCACTAAAAGCTTCAACTGAGGTGCCTAGGTGTGAAGTTGTTAGAAAGAAAAGTTTGCAAATGTTGGAGTAGCCAAAATTGCACTGAGCCAGAGCAGGAACAGAATATTTATTTCCTTGACTGTAGTAAATTGTCTGCATTAAAATAACAGATGGCTGAGATAGATATTCTTATAAATTAGTGGAATTTCAGATTTCCACAGAACTAGGTGATATTGTGTCCTGTAATGATACAAATATTCCTATGGGACATGATATCACACTTAAAACTCTAAATTTTTAAAGGTGTTTCAGTTACTTTATAGCAGCGGAGTGTCTTTGGAATGAACTAGATTTGCTATTCCATCTGAAGAACAAAGAGAAAAATTTATAGAAGATCAAACAAATAAAAATACATTGAGAAAGACAGTAAGTGATGTCAACGCACTAAGAAATTAAGAACTTTGCATTAGTGTCTGAGCTTTTTTGTTGGTACCCAGGTATTATAAATAATAAACTAAACCGAAATTGTACATATTATAAAGCTGCATTTTTCTGTAGGGGTTCTGGTGACATGTACAAACCACGCGAGCTTTACTCCCGTGGCTTATTCATGTCACTAATCCCCCTCTATAAAAGTAAGGAAGGGAGGCACAGTGGGGAGGGGCGAAACTTGCACAGAGCCAATTCCATCTTTTGCCTGCATTTGTTTCCAAATTACTTGACAAGCCTTGCCTATGGCTTTCCCGGAGTCTGCCTTGGGATGAGTGAACTTCTGCAGCAGAGAAATTCATCTTGTGAAAAATGCTTGTTTTGGGTCATTGGAACTATTTGGGAAATAGCTGGCTGAAAAAGAGAGGGGAAACTCAACTCAAGTGGAAAATATGAGGTGATGTGGGGTTTTTGACTGATAAAGAATGATAATCTCTATTTTGTCTGTGTCAATTTTTTTCTTAAGACTGCTTGTAATCAGCTCAGTTCAATCACAAATGATGCTTGCTTTCTTTTTCCAGGTGATTTCACAAGGCAAAGAAAAAAAGAAAAAGTTCATCACGAAGATCTAATTGTGAGAAAATCCATATGCCTTTAAATATAACTTTCAAACTAGCCTGTGGTTGAGAAATTACTGTGAGATTATTTCTGTTAGATTTATTTGAAGTAGATCTGGACACAAAAATGGGTCTCAACTTTCCCAGCTTTTCTCAGGGAAGGCTAGGGTCTGTATGAGTTGCCATCAGTCTGTCCCCTGGCCCAAGCACTTGCAGGCTTTGGGATGCTCAAATGGTGACTTTGAAATAAATTCCCCAGACCTGTATGTTGTGTTACAGGATGTCTCCTGAAGTTTTGACCAGGTGACATGGAACCTGAGGGCACTTGCTGTCCACTGTGCACCTTGCGGGATGGCATTTTAACTTTTCCATCAAAACAGATGGGACTTTTGTTCATGGAAATGTTTTGGGATTCTGAACCCAGTGGTCCTGCCTCCCAAATGATGACAATCCTGCCAGGATTACTGCAGCAGTCTCACCCCTCTCCATGCCTGATACCTTGATCCCAGAGAGATGAAACAGCTCCTGGCTCTTACTGGCCTCCTAGAAAATCCCAGGCTTAATCAGAAGGCTTGTTTATGGTACAGCTCCTTGTCTTGCAAGTACTACAGATGCCACTTCGTTGCACCTAAACTGCTTACGAGACAGGACTCTTATCTAATAAGACATAGCACAGCCATACATATTTATTTATATTTGAACTCTTGCCCTCTGTACTATACTGCAGGTCATGCATCTGCTCCAACACCACCTTATTAATTTTCTACTACTCTTCTCCATGGTGGCAACAGTGTTTCAGATCCTGAAAGAAATATTTTCTTTTTTTTTTTTTTTTCCCACTTTGATCTATCTCTTTAACTCTTTAGCTGCTGAAAGAAGAGGAGTCTGGTCTTTCTAAGCACTGTATCGCAGCACTCCTTGTTGGGAATCAGGACACAGCCAGGCTCTCCAGACAATGTCATTTCTCTGCTTGTGTAATACATTACTGTTCTGTTTTGTACCTTGCTAATTAGAAAGCAGGAAAGAAAAAAATATATTTATATATAAAAGAGCTCCCATCTGACAGACTCAAATTACAAAAGTATTCTGATATAAATTATTTAATCAGTGGGGGGAAAAAAGAAAGTCACAGTACTAACTATCATTTCTAGACAGAGTATTAACAATCGTTTCTTTCATTGGCTTCTGGTGTCTCATTTTGTGCACCCATCACCAATAAGAAACTATTGCACGATGCTTACCATAAAATATGACTTTCATCTCTTTGTCTTTGCATTCACTTGCTTCATTTACCTTCCTAATGTATAAAAAGTTTTTAATTTGCCTCCCTCCCTTCCTCTTCTGTCACTAGCATTCTTGAAAACTTCTGGAAGAAAAAAATAAAGACTTTAATTCATATATGGGACCCCATTCTGCCAGCAAGATCTGCCAGTCTTTGAAATACTTTCCATGAACAAGGTGTTGTTTGAAGGTGTGATCGCAGCTTTATGGCTAGGTTGCAAGCCAGCAATAGGAAACCGTCCTGATGAGTGTGCTGATTTCAGAAGCCATGCCTCCTCTGCTGTCTTATGGGAATGGATGGGCACGAGGAGGCCAAAGGCTTTCTCAGGATGGCTGTCCTCAGCAGCAGAGTGAAATGTGCTCGTGGCCTAAGCTTTGCCTGAGACAGAGGTCCCCCCACCAGGGGCTTAGTGCCTACCTTTGCAGTGATCAGCTTTGCTGCACTGAGGTTGTGTCTACCCTCAAAACATATGTCCAGAGGTCAGGCCTGATGTGTCCAGACTGCTTTGGAAGGTGACTGGAGCTAGCCTCTCTATCCAGTGCTCTCCTCAACATGGCTGCATGTCCCCAGTGTGTGGATGGCAGCTTGAAGTGACTAGTCATTTTTCCTACCACTCTCTGCAAGTCAAGCCCAGAAGTTTAATAAGCCCCATCATAAAGAGGCCTTGCATGGCATGGCTTGGCTTTCATGACACAACCAGAAATGACTTGGCATTGCCATGATGCTGAATCAACATGAAGGGTGGAAAGCACATCTTCAAACTATAGAGACCTAGCTTCTTTCCAAAAGATAAGTGGTATCCAGGAACATTGCACAAGAACCCCCTTGTGTAAATATTCTGCTGCAAGGCAAACAAAGCTGTGCTGTACAAAAAAATGCTGTAACCACCCACAGGCTGGTGGCAGACCCCAAAGAAAGGTTTCTCATCTAAGAGTTTGAGACCATGAGTGAAAGGCTTTTTAAAAGAACAGGAATGGTAACATGCACCAAAACCTGTGTTCAAGCATCAACTATTTGTGCCAAATTTGAAGGCTGCTCTGGGAGGCGTAACCCTGGGGCCTCCCTTCAGTCAATGCCTGTGTCTGATAAGAGTACAGATATATTGTTTTCTGGTCCCTGTGGTAGGTGAATACGTTCTGCTTGCCTGCTGAGATTACATATAATAAAAACCAGAAAGAGTAAACTGCTTTTCCCTTCACAGTTATGTCACTACTATATATATATATGTATGTATGTATTGCAGGTTTAGAATCCATATCCTGTTGTTGAATAAGCAGCTGGAGCTATTGAGATTTTCGTGGAAATCTTCCGCTTTTCTTCTATGAGCTGCAAGCAGGGTGGGGAGGTGAGAGTATTTTTGGAAAAAAATTAATAGTAAAAAGAAACTAAATAAAGCAGATCATAGTGTTCTCTAGGCACATGAATGCTGCAAGGTGGCAGGGCTGATCTTTCTGAAGCTGGGGCAATGTTGGTGCCCACTGGTATAGGGCAGGTACAGCCCAAGTAAGACCAATAGTTCACACTAGCCAAGTCTTCTGGGGCTGTTTTTTGCCCAGCTGCCCTTCCAGCACCATCAGGGAGCTGTGGAGATCAAAGTCTTCCCTGCACTCCCCACACCGTTGTTTTCCTCATTAGATCTGGCTCATCAGTACCATTGGAAAGGTGACAGTCCCCAGCAAGTGACAGAGGCTCTGTGTTCAGTTGCCCTTGCAGAGGAAAAAAGGTCCCAGTGTTTTTTTCCGTAGCAGAGTTCCTGCTAATAGCATCCTCCTCCTCTGCTCTCCCTCTCTCTTTGTCACCCCCACCAGATGCTGGAAGTATGAAATAAAGCTCATTTTTCTGACATAACACATTAAGATCTTGCAAGTTTATGCCATAGCAATGTAAAATGAAAATGTCTTGGAACAGCAGAGATGAAGTGCTGTCTGTTTGTGAGCGGGAAGGGAAGTTCCCGCTTGTGTTATCTTACCCGATGCACAACAGCAACTGGCGTCTGCCTGTGACCCAGCCCTTGTCCTCCCTGCTCCCCCTGCCAGCTCCCTCCTCTTGCCCTGCTGAGATGAAGTCTTGTGTTCAGAGGCAGACAAGGCTCAGGATTTAAGAGAGGTCACTTTTTCCACCTTACCGTGTGGTCTGGTGGTGCTGCCTTAACCTCAACCAAATTTAGGGGACTGTCACAGAGGGTGCAAGCAGATTTCTGGACAAAAGTGGCCTTTGTGTTCCTTCAATGAGGATGGGGAAAAGAAAGGGGTGCCTCCTGCTCTCTCTGCAGTGAAACTATCGGAAGGGAAGAGCTATAAGCTTTAGGTTACCCAGGATGGGCTGGGAGAAACCACCTACCCTAGTGGGAATTGTTGCTTGCAGTTTTAACCACATATGTGAGATCAGGTTGCCAAACCTGGCAGCAGGGGCAGCAAATGTCACTTTGGGGAAACAGAGACAACCAACACAAAATCCTGCAGAGCTCTCAGGCTGGCTGGTGGGGGAAAGCTCAGCCTTCATCTGCACATAGTTGTGTGCCACTTCTTCATTTTTTGTGTACAAACACATGTAATGTCAGCTGCCTGTGTGGGAGTTTATTGTCTTGCTTGAAAGGTACAAGCTGAGAAGTCAGGGCAATACTAAACATTGTTTATTAAATGAAGGAGGGTTTAATCTCCTCTCCAGGTACTAAATACTTGATTTAGCAGAAGCTTGGACAAATACAAAAAAAATTCTTTGAATTGCATTTTCCCAAGGTGAAGGTGGGGCCACCTAATGCTAACAGCTGGAAAGAGTCCCTTCCAAACCAGCACATTAGAGATGTGGGAGGAAGAGGGTTTGTTTTCTTTAAGAAACCTTTCAACTCACATACTCTGGAGCAGGGTAAGAAATATCCCCTCAACCAATGTCTAATTGACTGGATAAGTGTTGAGATGAAGAGTCCCTTGGAAAAATATGGGGAAACAAGCAAAAAAGTCCTATCAAAATAAAGTGTTCCCAAGCAACAAGAAAGGAAGTCCCTCTGAGTCATAAATACAGGAGGAAGGGTATGACGTGCTTGTCCTCTCAACCTGCCCATCCCAGGGCACCACTTTGGATCATTTTGATCATCAGAGGATTTTGGTCTGGTCCACTCTGGATGCTCTTAAATTGGAACTTGTACTCATTGAGTTAAACCAATGGACACTTACTGTGCTGAAGAATGATGTGCCTTGCTCCAGCTTGACACCGGTGCTAATTAATTTAGAGTAAACAGAAATAAAAATGATACAAAGTACAGTAAAAGTATCCAGCTTGCAGTGATTTAATGAAATCAGTTCACACTCAGATAAACCAGTGCAACTTAGCACACAGATAAACACTGAGGGAAACTGATTAAATGTCCAAACAAAGCAATGGAAACATGAAATCAGTTGGACAGAAAAGAGGGTCAAACAGATTATATTGTCCCATCAGAATTACTTTTTTGTTTTGGTTTGTTGTTTGTTTGGGGTTTTTTTCTCCCTTTTTTCCCCTGATTTTGTATTGTTTTGGTTTGGTTTTGATGTGGTGCTGCTCAGTGTTTCCACATCAACCTCTCCACTCAATAGAAAAGTCTGGAGTATTTCCTTGTCCTTTCCCCTAGACACAATTACTCTATTCTCTGTATCAACTGGTACCACCTGCTTAGAAGCAAGCAAATCTTAGAGGAAAATCAAATACCCCATGGGCAAACTGGTTTTATTTGGTTATAAAGCTCTGCCAAGCACATCTTGAATGGTAGAGGGTTTTTTGTTTATTTTGTTTATTTGTTTGTTTGGGGGGGGTTGGGGAGGTGGTTTTTTTTGTTTGTTTATTTTTTTAGTTGCTGTTGGCTTTTGTGTGTTGGATTGGGGTTTTTGTTTCTTTGGTGGGGTGTCTTTGTTTGTTGTTGATGTTTGTTTTTTTCTTTTAAAAGTCTTTAGAGTCAAGAACCTCTAAGATTTCCACGGGGTTTAGTTAAACCACATCTGACTTCCATCCAGCTTCTGTAAATGAAGCTGCCTGCTCTGAAGACATGCAGGCTTCGGTGGTGTGCCATGCAGACAGATGCTAAACCACTGATGCATGCAAACAGAAAATGTGGGTTAGGAGATCGGGGTGAGAGTGACTTAGAATGGCTGGGAAGCTGAGATTCCCAGATAAGTCAATATATGGACTGCAGCATTAGCAGGATAAGCACAAGCAAATGAATGCAGACTGCTCTGGTACTTTTCAGCAGACTGGAGACCTCCACAGGGAAAAGGAAGAGGTGGCATCTCTGATGCCACAGTGGGGGTGACAGTGGCATGCCATGCATTCACAGGACAGAGCTTGGGCTGCCAGCCTACGAGTCCGGTCCTGTGTGGAAGGTGGTGAATGTGGAGCCCACAGTCAAGAGGAGTCAGATGCTCCCCTGAGCCCTCATCACAGCACAGAAGCCTGCACACTTGTGAGGGCAGGTCAGAGCTCTGTAGAGTGATGCAAGAGGCTGAAACAGTTCTTGTTCCTCTTACCCGCACAATGTTACCCCATTACACCTGGAAAAATTACTTTGCCCTAACCAGCTTCAGCTACTGGACGACTTTTACCTTCCAGTATCAAGCATGTTGTCTTTGACGCTTTTGCCCTTTCTAGACACCTTTTCAAGGACTGGCAGACTGATCCCAAGTGATGCTTTTGAAGCACGTTGAGAAGAGGGGAAAAAATCACTTTACATATTTCAATATACTTATAGCAAAGTTACTTCTGAGAGAATTAAAAAATATATCTTGGTCTCTTAGACTTCAGTTTTGTAACTAAGACTTTAGACTTTTTTTAGACTATACCAGTTGTTTTATTCAGGTTCTCATCTTGCCCACCAGACCCAGCATGGCTGGATATCTTCTGAACCATTATGGACTCTTCTTGACTTATTCTGCTCATGATTCTGTATTGCATGGGCTACACTTATTCTGTATGCAGCTCTTTGATGATACAATGGGAGTTTTGCACACACAGAGATCATGGCATTCACTGGCAATCCACAGAAGAATTTTTTTTTAATGTGGTATGGAAAAAACTCTTCTTATGAAAACAGATAACATCAAGTGCCTGAGGCCTTTGCCCTAGGTGTCTCAAAGGGAAAGGCACTTAAAAATGTGCAAAACAGCAGCTCAAACCTCCCACAGTGCTGAAAAGAAGACTAAATATTCTTAAGGAAATGTTGGGTTTGTTCCAATTTCTCCAGAAACACTTACCAAACCCACTTCCACATTTTTGGGCAGTGCTTCTGGGAACTCAGCATTTAGGTACTTTGAAAGAAAACAGCATGGTCAGCTGGACCACCTTATGTGAACATTAATTTCTATTCACTGGACCTGAATCTATTTTCCCTGTGAAAAAAACTGGAATGGCTCCACAGGAGCCATGTGGAGTCACACTGGTCTAAAGCCAGAGGACACTCCAGCCTCTAAGATGCACTTCACTTTGCAAAGCATGTGCTCTTAATTAACCAGAGAAATAGCTGCCCATTTACTTTTCAGCTACATGAAAACTAAATGTTTCATAACTCAGCATCAGTCTCAGCTATCTTTCTTCAGGTTTGCTCCATGAGGTTGTCCACAAAGGCTGGGGAAAATGGTGGGTGAGTGTGGGCAGCAGAAATGACTGAAAAAGACTGAACCGTGCAGAAGAGAGCTGAAATTTCATCAGAAACCGTCCATATGTCAGAGGAAGAAAACCCATCATCTTTCTTCAGTTCTGAGTAGGTCATCTTCAAAGAAAAGGATTCATAGAAAGTAAAATGGATTAGTATTTTGCACACACAGAGACCATGGCATTCAGTGACAATCCACAGAAGCACCATTTTTTTTTTTTTGTAATGTGGTATGGAAAAGAGATCAGCAGCACAGCAGAGACATTCATACATGGGGAGGATTTAGATACTTGCAGACCAAAGGGATTCTGATTTCTCACTTTGCTGATTGTCCACCCTGCAGGCCAGTATGACTTTCTGTCACAACTTCTTATCTGTAGTCCTTCCACAACAATTCTCTCAAATGCTGAGGATGATATTGGAGCATCTTGGGAAATGCAAATAGGAGACATGATATGCAGTAGTTTCTAAAAGCCTCATGTCTTAGATGTGCTTTTTCTAAGAAAGAGACAGATTTTTTTCTTGGAGCCACTCTAAGTAATAAATTGATGTGAACAGCACAAATGAGTTTTTGTGTGGTTTGGAAGCCATAAAGAGTCTCAACCACTAGACTGGTCCAATTCCTCCTGTTCTTTGCTTTTGGTCTAGTAAATTGAAAGGCCACCACAGATGCTAGTACCACAAATATTCATGTTCTATTCAGAAATGGAACCTCTTTTATTTGATGATTTCTTCAAATGAACATGAAGACATTTGAACATGAACATTTCACAATGAAGAGGGAACACATCAAGCTTCTGGAAAAGGTTATCAGCTTTTTCAGATAGGCTCCAGTGAAAATTTGCCGTTTTCCTAGTAAAATATCTCTCCCTTTTTTTTTTTCCTCTCCTTTTTCTAAACATTGTTCACATTTTACCAAACCTCTCTGTCAGGCTGGGAATTTTTTAGGTACAGCTATTTCTTGCTTTCTTAAGCTATTTTCACATTTTAAATTTTCTATATTTTCTATATTTTCAGAGTGCCTCACTGGGTCCATGTGGCACCTATCAGAGCTAGTCCCTCAAGTTGCCTTACAGGCAGTGTACCAAATTATAACATGACCAAAGGTCACATTAGCTCCTTAGATATTCATTTGCAGCATTTCTGTTGCTAAACTCAACTGTCTGTGGCAGAACTTGGCTTTCAATGTAGAATAGAAGAAAACACACAGCGATGGAGAAAAGAGACCCATGGGGACCAATGCAACATCTCTGAGAAGATTAAAAACATTATATATATATTGAATCTTAAATAGAATTACTTCCAATGCAAGGAACAAGTTTTTTCTTATGCAGACACAGTGTAAGCAACTTGGATCCCTCTGGTTTTTTGAATTGCCTTAATTTCTGAGCTGCATCTGCAAACTAATGGTTAACTTCAGCTTATTTTTAACATTTGAGGAGCTGTAGGTCCTCACTACATTATTGTATATTCTAGCAAGGAAAATGACTGGAGGTTTCAGTTTCTATGAGTAGCACCTACAAAAGAAGGCTGGAGGTCCAGGAACCATTAGAATGGACTTTAAAGCAACTTGATTTAACAGTGCTTCACCTGACACAGGAAAATTGTATAATTTTATGTGTGCTTGCTGTATGTGGTGAAGTCTTTATGCCCTTAACTCAATTCTCAAGAAATAAACTGAGGAGCTCAAAAATCTCCTGGAATCAGGCTAGCAGCAGTCAATTGGCAAAATCCCGTGAGGTCCATAACCATGTGTTGGAAGAAACCTCCACAACCCTGCATGAAGATCCACTGTTTGCTTTATGCACTTCTTCCAGTATTTGAGTATTTTCAGTTGCCATTGGCTTTGGTGGTAAACAAGGGTGTTCATGATCACCCAGCAGCAGGTTGGCTGAAAGCAGAAAGCAGCACCTACGCAACTTGCAGCCTTTCTGAAGACAAATAAGCATCACACGCCAGTTATGTGGAAAACAAGTTGTCCAGCTCTGCAAATAGCTAGGTCTCCTGCCATCAGCAATAGTAAGAGAGTTGCTCAAAGGGTAAGATGGTCTATTTATTGCAAATCATTACGTTTTGGGTCCTGCTTTTTGGGTTTGAATTTCTGAATTACTATGAAAACTAATATCTGAAAAATGTCTACCACGAAATGAACAAAGCCTTCATAACAATTCTAATCCTCCTGTTTAATATCCGTACCAGAGGGTGCTGTGCTGTGGGTCTGAACAAGAATATTAGACACTCCAAACTACATTTAGATTGTCAACAAAAAAATAAAAGGCAAAATATCTTCATGTAGAGTCCTAACTCCCTTTAAAAGGAAAAAACATCATAACTCTAAAACTGCAGCTGAGCAAAAGGGGGGTGAAAAAGTTTTTTAAAAAAAGAAACAGTGAATTATGTGATGTGGTGTTTTTACCAACTGTCTAAATAAAGGTTTAGTGAGTCACTGTGGAAAACAGAAAATCTTTCTTTATTTTAAGAGCTACAGTTGAAGAGTTCTGTATGAAAAAGCTTCCCTTAGGTTTGTAACTTAAACATTGCCCATCTGCTCTTTCCTCCCCTGTCTGCATTTACAGTAAATCTGACATTTCCTTTTTCAAAAAATGCATTTAAAAAAAAAAAGTACAGATTTGTCCAACAGTGTCTGTAGAGATACAGAGAAAACTATTTTAAGATATCAATATCTAAAATGAAGTTTTTCCTTTGGTGCACACTCTAGGCAAGAAGATTTGTGCTCTGGACTCAGTGTTGGCTTCAGGTTCCCTGTAGGAGTTTCTGGAAGGGGAGGTGACATGAGAGCTTGAACCCTAATTAAGTAGGGTACCCATTTGCCAAATTTCATGGAAAGAAAGGAAAGATGGGTCTTCCTTGGGTAGGGAGCAGAATCCACTGAAGTTATTGGAAGATCCAGGTGTCTATGGAGTCAGCTGTATGGTGGAGCAGTGAGACCCTCTGCTCCACATCCTCTGATTAGCTCATTTCCAAAGCTAAGTCTTGCTTGCAGTTACCATGGCTGAAGAGCACTGCCAGTCCCTCAGCACAGAGGGTGTGATGCATTGCTCATTAGTTCATGAGTATAATAAAACTTTTTTTTTTTTTTTTTAATATACTCTCACTGTGTGAAAGAGGCTTCAGGTCATGGTTTTGAATTAAATCCAGAGTAACTGCACTGAAGACAATTCATTTATTCCTGGTGGAACACCAGGTAGAAATGATAATCAGGCCCTTTAGTTCTATCCCTGAGAGGAAGGGTGGCTTACAACACATCACCTCTGGCTGTGTTTTCAGGGTCTAGCCATGCCTGATTTTCTGCATGGAGGCAGAAGTGACTTACACTTTAAGGATAATCAGTGAGGAAGTGATGTAAAGGCAGGATATTTCACCAACTCCCAACTTATATTTCTGTCTCTGACTCCCATTATTAATGAACTCGTTCACTTTCATAAAAACAACTACACAAGAGCTTCTAACCATATCTGTAAAACTATTTAATGCTCTATTCGAAACAAGGCATCTTACAGCCATTGTAATTGCAGTTTTACTAGACCTTTAAATGAGAAGCAGCTACTTATTAAGTTTTGATATGGTGAGCTGATTAGACAAGTTAAACATAAAGGCATAATTTATGTATACCCTATAACCACATGTGCATGTAGTGCAGTTCTTACACTGGTGTTTGGCACTCACTGAAATAGGAAATCCTGCTAGGTACACAGTTTTATGCCACTTAGAGGTTACAAGTAGTAAAGCGAAAAATGCTGGGTTTTACAGGAAAATAATATTCATAAATCTCCAGCAGTGAATTACAGTATAACTCAGAGCTGTCTTTGTTTTGCTGCTGCTATGAATTCAATTCTGTTGCCAGTGCAGAAACAATAAACACAAAGACCAAAGTGGAAACCACTCCCCTCGCATTTGGCAAGTGCTTATACCCAATTTACAGCTGGACTCTGAAAACAGCTTCTGAAAAAGTACTAATAACAAAGAAGTTCCCACATATGCTCATTTTTTTTTTCTCCTAGTGAACTCAAGCAGTCCATAGTGTACAAATTGAAGACTTCTTCTAATGCCCTAATTGGTTTTCCCAGTTCATTTGTATTTGTTCTGTACCTCTTTTGATGTGAACCATATTTATTTACCTTTTGTCTTATCAGGCAACTCACTCAGTGTGCTGTGTTTTAAAGCACCCTCCCTTTTATAGGGAGACACTCTGCTGCCTAAACTGTCCTCTGAACTTAATTTCTCCTGATCTGGAGTAACTGCACATTACTATATTTTTTGCCCATTGATTTGGTTATTGTTATGTGCCAAATTCAGGATCAGTGCTCTGCTCTGTTACAGTACAGTAACTTTGTTATTTTAAGTATGTAGGTTTTTATTGTCACTGTCATTAATGGAATGATCTCAGGGAACTGAAAATGATTAATTTGTTGAGATGTACCACCCCAGGGTAAAATGGTCAGTACAACCATGTTTTGTTTGCTCTTGGTTCATTACAAAATAACACACGTCAAGAACAAAGTTGATATAATCTTTTATTGCACTGTATTTGTATGGCCCATATTGTATGGTGACATGGAGCTGCTGTATGGGGGATTTCCACCAACACCTTCATAACTGAGTTCAAAAGCAATGCAGAAACTGGTTTTATGAAGACCTCACGCATACAGAAGACTAGAAACCTCAGCAGCAGCAGTGTGGACTGCCCATGTGCTTAAGTACCTTGCTGATTTAGGGCCAAAATGAGTGTAAGAGTCAGGAAATACGTGAGAAAAAATGGTAATCAACGATTAATCATGTATTCTGCCTCTGACATAAGAGGATTACCACAGGAAACTAGAAGGAATTTGTCTCCTCCTGTGCAGCATTGAACAAACAGCAATTTTCTTCTAACACAACAAGAATTGGCCAATATTCAGCACCAGACACAGGATGTGGAGAACTAATAGTCTTATCTGGCATGACAAACACTACCTGTGATTTGTTAGTATGGGTGTGATTGTACAACTAAGTTTTTGCACCACAGAGTGGCTGCACCAACAACTGACTTAAACGGAGCTATTTTTAACTTAGATTAATGTAAGAAAGAAAAGAATAAGGTCTTAATTACACTTAAACACCTGAACTAGTTGTGGTTTTCAACCACCTTCAAGTATTCAGTAGAGGTTTGGGACCCATACCGTGAATTTAAATCTCCTCACAGCTGGTTTGCCTTTCTCCAATACCTTCTAAAGTCTCTTTGGAAATAGTTTACTAACCCCAGATGTCCATAGACATAATTTTGTTTTTAAAGCATCAGGAAGTCTCTAAAAAGAACAAGAGAGCTGTCAGGAGCTCACATGGACAATAAAGACTTTGAATATTCTTATTATAAATATTTTGAATAACATGCCAGCATAAAAAAAAATCCTTTTGAATTGAAAGCAGGAGCTCCTATCTTGAAATAATAAAAGATTTCTACAAACTGTAAAGTTTCAGTATGCACAAGAGAAATGGTTATGTTTTCTTTAAATATGATATGCTGGGTATTGCCTTGTGTTTTGCTACTTATAGTCTTTCTCAGAAGAACAGAATGTAATAGCAAAATGTACCAGAGTGATACTTCGAAGGCAAGCACATTTTTTCTTTATTTCTTAGTTCTAACATGGTCACAATTGTATAGTTTTCCACTTACTAGCTTATGTCTGAACGCAGAAATGTATATAAACTCCAAACACAATCAGGTGGAATATGAAATAAACATATAAGATAAACTGCTATGAATATGATAAATGCAACTGTTTGAATCATATAATTTATTCATGACTTTTTTCTAGTTAGCTCAATAAGCTCCTTAATTAGTGTGAACTGAAGCCCAGGTGAAAAAGGGACTGATGGAAGATCTTTCCATCTGCATTCAGCTCTGTGCTATTCAGACATGCAGAGCATTGCTGCTGAGAAAAGGATCCACAAATGTCCAAGAGAAATTAAAGTTACTCATATGGGACTGGCCTGTTGGGAGTTCCAAGGCATTAAAATTCTTATTCCCTTCTACCTTGTTTATCTGAGCATGGTTAGTCAGCATGCCACTCCTAGGAGGAGAAAGGCTGGAAATAACCCTTCCGCCTACTACTATTGTGAGCCATTCTGCCTGATCCTGCCCCTATAGTCTACTTAGAAGTCCCATGGACTCAACTTCTGTCACACCCATAGTTGAAGATATTTGTCCTGCAAGGAATGTCTTGATTTCTAATTGATTTTCAGGTTCATTTACAGTTATCAATACCAGCCTGTAAACACCAGCATGATTTAGCATTTGTCTGTTTTCAATTTTTTTTTCTTTTTCTTCTCCATTTACTTTTGATAGTGGAGATTGACAGTCCCTTTAAGATCATCCCTCTAACAGAGAATTTGGGGTCTGGTTAAGACAGTGTTTCTTATGGTTTTTGTTCTTTCTGTTGGTTTACCACCAATACCTAGAACATTGTGAGGCTGCCTCTTCACCCAAATGTTTGATTGGTTGGTGAAAATATAAGTAAGGGAATTGTCCTGATAAGATCTCCTGGGATTGACTTCCACACACAAATCATATCTATTGTATTAAAAAACAGTCTGTGGAGTCAAAGGTTGTCACATCAACTCATTTTATGAAGTATGTCTGCTGGTACTCTCTCTCTTCTTTAATTTGGACTACAGCAAATGTGTTCATTGGATTTTCTGTGGTCTAAGGGCAAAAATGGTCCCACTGGTTAAAGTCATTAAACAATTATCAAATTATGCTGGGAAGACCCTTGTCTTCAGTAAAAACAGTAAATATTGTCCATGGTTTTCCAAGGGAGGCTTGTTTGGAGGGGTTTGTGTCAGTAGGAAGACCAAGTGGGATAATGACAAAACATCACTGACAAACATCGTCTGTGAACATACATTGTATGTGTTGCTGGTACCGTTTAAAGATTACCCCATTTCAGTGGGTTGATCTTATGAAGTGACCACAGAAAGATAAGAGAAGTAGGTGGAAGCAATTTTCAATGCCAGCAGAGATTTAAACATAAAACAACAGAGAAATAATGATATATTGCATTGTCTCTGACCAGATGAGTTTTTTCCATCCCTCAAGGCAGAACTGAAAACACAGGAATAGTCAGTTCTACATCTCTAAAGATTACCCAGCACACTGGGATAATCTGATTATTAAACAGACCTGACCAGACCTCTCATATAGTGTAAGAGAACAATGGATCTTCTAGACCTTCTGGTGGTGCTGGACTCTCCCTTTGGATTTCCTGGCATGGTCCATTTGTTGCTAGTTAAGCTTCCTTAGGGATTCAGTAATTATCTAACCCATCAAATCACCATTTCCAACAAAAACCAATTCAAACTTGCCCTCCCATCTTGCTTGAAATTTCTGCATACAATTCTGCTCTGCTACTGCACTGGCTTTCTTTTTATCCTTTAGCCATACACTCTTTCCAAAATTAGAACTTACTCTAAAGAGAAAAGTTAATATCAGATATTCAGAACTCCATGTGTACCTACATGCATACATGTGTAAAATTCAGATACACTTCACAGCAAATAACAAACTGTGGATAGGGAAAAATTTTTTTTGATAGAAGCCAAGCTTGATAAAAGGAGTGCACACTGTCGTGCCTGAAAGTATGGTATTAATAATTAAGCCATGCAATCATTACCTCAGGATATTATTTCTTAAATATCTCTTGCAAAGGCAATACGATTACATATGAATTATATCAATTTTCTACCAACAAAAAAAAATCTACAGAAATAGGAATTGAATTACACTGTCCAATTTGCTGTAAAGTTCACTGTACGTGAAGAAATTAATCAAAGCTACCACCACCCATTTTTATGGGAACATAAAATGATGTGAACTTCCATTTTTAATAAAGATGCATAGCTCTTTTATGAAGACTGACTAATAACACTGTAATGAACTGAAATGCTACTGATACATTAAGAATAAAAATCTTGAGGGATGTGTTTACTGAGTCTCCTGTTTCAAGTCAGGCAATACTTCCGTTTGAATCTGCCTACAAAGAAAGAAAAAATCCAAACAATAAAGTTCATGTGAAATCGGGGTAAATTCATCTCCCACATATATAACTGGTCAGCAACATTCTTTTTATCTGGCTACTTCCACCTAAATGATCCTTCAGACAGATGTGGTCTGTGTTCTCCAGCAACCTGAGATGCTGTCCAGACATCTCTGTATTGCCAAAAATGCCCATGAGTGGATATTTCTAACCTAATTCAAAGGACTAAAAGGCAATAAAGGAATTTTCTTAGGCCCCAAATTCAGGAGGATTGTGAGCAGTGACATGCCTATACGTTTTCTGTGCAGGATAAAGGCTTTTAATCAGGGAGGCTGTCACTCCTTCACACAAAAGAATGCTAATTAATTAAAGTAATTTGATATTAGTCAAATAATCAGTAAGCTAATTTATTTTGACTGTGCTCACATAGCTTTTGCTGTTAGGGTTTTTTGTTTGTTTGTTTGTTTGGGCTTTTTTTGAACAGCCTAAGAAATTATTCAACTGTCTGGAATATTTGCTGAAGCAGTGCTTAAGCATGTAGTGGAAAGCAAGTGGGAATACCTCAATCACAGCAGAGAGTTCTCAGAATGCTGTTTATCTGTTTATCTGGCCTGAAAGTAAGTACTGCTTTCCTTTCATTTGGATAACTGAATTGAAACAGAGACAAAATCTGGGATAAGGCAAATTTTTGTGGTTGGGTTTTTTTTGTTGTTCTTCTGAACAGTCACTCAGACAGTTAACTTAGTTCACCAGGTGTTTTTTTGTTTCTCTCAAATGACTGTATAAATTAGAAACTGTCAGAAGTATTCTTAGTTGCTAGAATTCATCTGGAGGAAATCTTCAAAGCCTTTTATCATGGGTGGTCCCATGCTTTGCCTCTTCTTAACCCTTGTTCTAGTTAATATTTTTTTAAAAAACAACTACGGGCAAAATTTCATAACTGTGAGAGGTAAAGAGCTAATGAATAATAGAATTGGCAGTAATAGACAAAGGTGGACTTCTTGATTATACTTACGAAATTAACTTAATCATTAGCATTTGATATGATGCTCAGAGGCATCATATGGTGAGTCAGGGAATTGACTCGTTTACTTGTCTTTCCCAGCTCTGTGAATATAAACATCAATCAAATGCTAGAAAATTATTTAGCTAGAATGGTGATAACCCACTTTATTCACTTTTTTGGACCACTCCTGTAGAGGAATAGTATTTCAGGAGTATCATCTTCTCCTTTCTTGCCCCCATCTCTAACTGTTTCATTCTAAAAATGTCCTTTCTGTGGATCCTAAGAGGGGCCACGTGGCTCATCTTAAGACCACTAAACTGCAGAGATGGCAACAAGAGAGAAATACAATATTCCAGCTGGATAATCACCAAGCAGTCTGATTCACTTAGTCTAATGTTCCCAGTCAGATCCTGGCAATGAAATAAGCATGTAGAAGGTTGCAAACAGATTAGTTTTAATTAAAATAATAAAAAGGGCCAAGCTATGGACCTCAGATTTGAGTTTCTCTTACTTTTTTTCCATGGGAAAGAATATCTGATCGAATCTTATTCTGAACCTGTCCCTTAGGTTTCTAGGTTGATTTGAATTCGAAGTCACACAGACCTTTTTGGCTGCTTCTAAGAACCTACTTTGCAAATGCTTGTCATTTTGTCAGTACAGAACTACAGTTCATCTTCAAAACTCCACAGCCCTAGATTTGTTCTAGGGCTTAATAATGTCCCAGTCTACCTCTGGGACTACCTCCATCTTGGTCTTCATTACTACATTATTCCCATTATTACTTAATCAGTTTTAAAGATCTGGGCTTATGCTACTGTTCCACCAAGCCAGGACCTCGACATTTTGGGATATCCCAACTATAAAAGGCTCATTTTCCCCATCAGGGAGCAATAGATCCTGTAAACAATGTTGGCAGAATTTGGGGTCTGCAATAAGGAGTCAATTATAGTTATTATAATAATTATCATTTTGGGGTCTCCTGAATCAGGATTAAGGCTCTGCAGGTGCTGAACAGCATTTCTGTACAGAACTTTGGTGGCAGCTGGCAGCAGCTGGAATCCCATTTCCTGCTCATCAGAGCTTCAAAATATGTCATTAAATGTAGAGAAGGAGGGAGAAATGTTGTTTGTCTTTTAATTTCTCTTAAAATCTTCTGCATTTGTCTACAATGCACCATTGACAAAACTACTACTAATTTAAATAAAAAAACAGCAAATAAAACCCAACAGACTAAAATCATGCCTACGTGTGCATAGAAGCATCTATCAGATTGGCCCATATATTAAAAGGTCTTTTTTGTTTCTGCTGAGCTGTGAGTGAAATATTTTTAAAGGCTTGTTTTGTAAACAGAAAATCCATTATTTAAATTAATGATTTATTCCTTTAAAGCCAGGGTGGAATCTATCACTGGCATGATAAGATGCACATTGTCTTCTATCTGCATATAGCCATGTAACTGTGCAATATCTGGCAGTGAATATGAAAAAAAAAATCAATTTTGCCTGGTTTCAAGCATATCTCCCCAGTCTGAGATATGTCTCACTTGTTTTTCAAATACCGCTACAAGTAATTTAAGCCCTGTGTTCAGAGAAAGAACTTGTCTCTGTGTCGCACACACATATGTATTACCTGATTGGCATTAATTTTTACCTATTTTAAACAGAAAGATGGCATTTCTCCTCCAGCATTTTCCCCCCCAGGAGGAAACAATCATTAAGAGACTCCCTGATTCAAAGCTCAAAGAAGTCAATGTACATTCCCAAACCACTGTGAATTGTTGATCACACTCCAAGGCCCAGATCCTTGAAGGGTTTTAAAGTTCAGTTTTTTCTAAAGATTTGTGAAGACCCAAAAGTCTGGTTATTAGCACTGAAGGTCTCAGTTCTGTATGTGTGATGAATATTTAGCTTTCAGAGAATCTGCCAAAAGTCACCACCACATGCTGGCCTAGATCAATATTGTATCTAATGTAATTTTGTATTTTTTTGTGCACCTGAAAAGCTGGAGTGACATGCAAGTTAGAAGATCACAGAACAGCTCAGGCTGAAAGACCCTTCTGTAGACCATGTATTCCAACCTCCTGCTCAAGCAGGGTCAGCTGCAGGAGGCTACTCAGTGTCATGCCCCCTTGGGTTTTGAGTATCTCCGAGAATGCAGACCCAACAACCTCTCTTGGTAACTTGTACCAATGTCTAATGGTCCTCACAGGAAACAAACAAACAAACAAACAAACAAACAAACAAAACCCAACAAAAACACACAAACAAACAAAAAACTTTCTTATGTTTAGGTGGAATTTCCTGTGTTACAATTTGTCCCATTGCCTCTTGTCCCACTACTGGACAAAACCAAGAGGAGCCTAGCTCTGTCTGGTTTAATCCCAGCATTGGGAATTAATACTCACTGATAAGATTCCCCTGAGTCTCCTCCTCTCCAGGCTGAACAGAATTGCCTGTCTCAGCCTCTACTCAAATGTCAGATGCTTTGAGCCCTTAAGCACCTTAATGACCCTTCACTGCTCTTACTATGTCTATGTCTCTCTTTCACTGGGGAGCCCAAGACTGGACCAAGCACTCCAGATGATGTCTTCTCACTGGTGCTCAGTAGATGCACATGGGAAGGATCATCCCCTTTATACTTGCTGGCTAAGCTCTTCCTGATGCATCCCAGGATGCTGTTTGCCTTCTTTACTGCAAGAGTGCATTGCTGGCTTACAGTCAATTTGTTCACGAGGCACCCCAGCCCTCGTCTGCCAAGCTGCTTTCTAGATGGTCAGTCCCCAGGGTGTAGTAGAGCATGGAGTTGTTTCTCCCCCAAAGTCCAAAAGGACTTTGCTTTACCCTTAGTTGAACTTCATGAGTTTCCTGTTGGTCCATTTCTACAGCTTGTCAAGAGACCTCCAAATGGCAGCACAACCATTCAGTCTGTCAAACAATTCTCCTAGCATTGTACCACCTGTGAATTCACTGAGGATGCACTCCTTTGCATCATCTCGGTCATTAATGAGGAGGTTACACAGTGCTGGACGCAGTATCAGCCTTGGAGCTGGACAGTGACTGACTTCAAGACAAACTTCAAGCTGTTGATCACATCTCTTTTGAGTCCAGCACTTCAATCAATTTTAAATTCACCTCACTGTCTCATATATTTAACTCATATTTCACCAGATGTTCTGTGAGGATATTGAAAAGAGACAATGTCAAAAGGCTTACTAAGATAAACCACATTCACTGCTCACCCCTCCCCATCAAGCTTTCCATCTCATCATGGAAGGCTATCAGGTTGGTCAGACACAATTTGCCTTTGATAAATCTGTGCTGACTGGCTGCTGATCACCTATCTTTCAAGTGTCTTGAAACAGTTTACAGGATTAGTTGCTCCCTCACCTTTCCAGGGATCAGTGTAAGGTGGCCTGCCTGTAGTTGCTTGGATTCTTCTTGCCCTTCTTGAAGACAGAAGTGACATTTGCTCTCTTCCAGTGCTCAGGAACCTCCCTCAATCACCATGACCTTTCTGAGATAATTAAGAACGGCCTTGCAAAGGCAACAGGCATCCCATGAGGGTCCATGCACTTGTGTCTGACCAATTTATTTAAATGTTCCCTCAACTACGCCAAGTAGTTCCTAAGCTACACTAAGCTTCCTTGTTCCATACATTCTGGTAAAAAAAATGAGGTGAAAAAGACACTGGTTACCTTGGCCTTTTCACTGTCCTTGGTTACATGGGCCCTGTCCCATTGAGCAGTAGGTCCCCATTTCCCCCGGTATCTCCCTAGCAGCTGGTATACCCTGTGCTACAGCAAAGCTTGGCCCAGTGCGCCGTGGCACAGTACTTTTTCCAGCTACCCATGAATGCTACTTACAGAAATAAACAGGACACGACAGAAGCCAGGGCTGGGCTCTGTGCTGTCTTCTGCACCATGGGATTTCAAGCAGTGTGTGCAGAAGCGCACCAAGAGCTGCAGAGGCTGACTTTGAAAGTCCAGCTGTGAATTTAAAGTGATATGAGCTCCACCTTAATGAAACTGTATTTTCTCCTCTCTGACAGATACTTTACCTTTCCCTTTGTCTACCCTATTGCTTGCCCTAAACTCAGTTTTCTCCTATGGGATGTATCCTCAGCCAGTCAGTCATTCCCTCAGGCAGGGTGAGCTTCTGTTGCTCCATTTCTGGCAAAATCCGCAGCACAGATTTCTAAACGTCTTGTATTTATTTTATTGTATTTTTTTTGTGTCTGTACATGAAACCTTGTGTTTGGTGGGTAAACATTTCTCATAAAGACATTTTGTTTTTTAATAAACAGAGTAATTTTCACAAATAGTTCCTTTCTTACTCTGCTTTATAATATTCAGAGGAAATAGATGGTCTGTTTCAACATCAGGGAACTGGAGGGATAAGAATAGAGACAGCAGTGTGGAAGCAATGGGTCCCTCTTCTGCCCATATGGTTCAGGTTTGCATTTTGGCTGGCACGATAATGTGATTGCTGGCAGATCGAATGTTTAGTCTCCAGAGCAAATAGCAGCCAATGAGTTGGGGTGTAATGTACATGTGGAGATGTTCATAATATTCCACACAGGCTGAACCTACAGCAGGAGCGAATTCAGCTGCAGTGAAAACAGAGATGCTGCATGAATCCTTCTGTCAGCACAGCAATGGCATTTCCAGGCTTTTGCGTTTGGGAAGGAGAGAAATGTGCCTCTGGGGATGAAGAATGCCACCACTCTCGGATTCTCCTGTGGCAGGAATTTCTGACTTGCCACACAGAAGGTGATGTATTCTGATGAGCCTGAAAGTTACATTTCATCACGGTTTTATCACCCGATGAATCATTACAGCAGATGAATGTTAATTGTAGCTAAACAAATGGGCATGTCCTCTCTACCCCCAGACAGCTGCTACTGCTGTAAGACATTAGGCAGAGGGTGCAAAGTGCTTCTGGATGGAAGGGAAGTGCTACCCATGCCTCTGGAGCTACGTATCTGCAGTGTAATGAAATGCCAGGTGTGGAAGAGTGTTTGGATGGGAGCAATTTCCATTTGCTCTGTGGTTTGCACTGCTCTGGGGACACACACAGTGCTAAGTTTCCTTAAGTGATTGCTCACAGGCATGGGAACAGAGTTGGCTTAGTCATACACCATTGCACTGGTGTCCCTTTGGACTGTGAGGGTACCTGGCATTACTGGATAAGGTGCCACTGGATTCACGTGAAAGGCTGCTGAACCTGGGCAGAAGGCAGAACAGTGCTAGCAACAGTCCTTGGTTTAAGCGTTCTTTGTCCATGGAAAACGAATTGATAAGGCAGATTGGAGTGTTTTCTTCTAGCAACTGCCCCTCTTGGCTGACATAGTGACAAATACTCTGCAGCTAAGCCACTGAGGCCACAGGACAGGGTTTTCTGACAGTGGCTTGAATTCTCTTGCTGATCTTTTAGGAACCAAAGCAAAGTGTATATGGGTGCCCCATTTTGCTCAGTTCCAGTTTTTCCTTAACAGAATAGACATGGTAGACAGCAACTTGCAAAAATGACATTTCCACAGCATTCTCGATCCTCTGTCACAAGACTGTTTTGAAGAATGCAGTTGTATGGCAAAAGAGAGAGGTAATCGGGTAACTGGATGGGAAGCTAAGATCTCAGACCTGTCCTTCCTGCAGGACATTTTAATATTTGTGAAGTTGCATGGCTGGAACAGAGGGAAACAAATCAGAAAAAGAAAGAAAGTGCTAAAAGCTAGGGACAGTTGAGGGTAAAATATAGCCACCTGAAGGTTAGACACAAGCATTTTGGTGCGTGAGAGCAAACACCTGTAGCTGGCTTTAAAAACAGACAAAAATATAAAATCCAAGCATTCATTCTGCAGGTTTGAAATAGAGCTCTGCCACTTACAGAGGCACATTGCCATCAATGTAATTCAGATGGCAGCAAACACGTAACATACAGAGTCTCATTCTCAGTACGTGGGCTTGTCTCCCCAGGATTTCCCACCTGAAATGATTTCCTGGAGATCCCATTTATGCTGTGGGGAGCTGTTCACTGCCTTGGAGGCTTCATCCCCCGGGCTCAGCTTGTCTGGCAGGTATCTCCTCAGCTCAGCTGCCGATGGCAAGTGAGAGGAGGGGAGCGAGGAGATCCTCACAGACAGTTCAAACGCAGACTAAGAGGCATGTGTTGAAATGTCGTCAAAGTAGCAGGAATTCATTTTATTGAGGAATACATATAATAAAGATAGAACAAAGGGACTGAAATGGTGAACAGATGGGCGGGTGTTCTTCGGTGGCTCAGGAGCTGTATGAACATGCTGGTTTATGCCCTCCCCCTCTTTCTGCCTTTTTTTTTTTTTCCCCTTGGTTTGGTTTGCTTTAGTTTTGATGCATCAGGGTAGGATGTGAGATGATATGCCAGTATATGTCAGAAACTTGGGGAAAATAAAACCCCTTTCTCTAACATCAAACTACTGCTATCAATAGGAACAGCAACTGTTCAAAATTTGTTTCAGAGCTGCCAAGAAGTGAACATTCATAGGAGAGAGAGAAAGGGAGAGAGAGAAGGGAAAAAATATTTTTCCCTGCTGTTTGCAAGGTGGACACAAATGCAAGCAGTAGGAGGCTGACAACTTGACACATGTCTAATAAATCTAAAGCATGGAAAAAAAGTCAACAATTCACTGTACAAGAAAGCATTACTGGGATAAAAAAGTACAACCAAACAAACCTCTCACTTAAAAATATGTTTATTCCCAAATCGCTGAGGAACGTATATATTAGAGCCTCAATTTCTCTTCTCCTCCCCTCACGACGTTTCTTCTTCTGAATGTCTTTTTTTCAGGCTGGGGCCACATTAACTCCTGTGCTGAGGAAGCTGAGGCTTGCTGCATTATAAATGAATAAGGTGCAAAAGCTGAGTCCAGTGAGCAGATGTTGGGAGCTCAGCGTGCTGGTGACAAAGGGCTAGAGTGCAAGAAGCTTCCATCGCACGTCTGTTCTTCAGTGCAGAGCAGGCAAGGTTTTAATTTGACAAGTTGGTTGGATGCAGAGAATTCACAGATCTCGGTGAAAGCCAAACAGATTTGGCCACCTACTGCATGGCCACATTCAGCTAAAAGGGTAGCAGTTGTGGAAATGTCTCCTGCTCCAGCCGCCTGACACCACACACGCAGCAGGGAGCCTTGAGGAGGCTTGTTTACCACAGGAGGCAAATTCCTTTAAAAGGGAAGAAGGGAAGAAAAAAGAAGTGTGAAAGAAAAAAATCATGCTTCTGCTATCAAAATAATTAAGTATTTTTATTTCAGGTGGCTGGTTGTTTATTTTTTAGAGCTCTTCATCCCCTTGTTTTTTAATAGTTGGTATGTTATGAAATGCAAGAATGAAAATGAATGCCAAAACTAATGGAAATTCTTCTACAAGCCTCATGTAAACAGAAACATCAGCATTAAAGTTATGAATCTTAATTTGTGCCACTGAGCTAAAATTTGTATCTTACTGCATTAAAGGAATATAGACATACAGCACTGTGTAGTGTCTATGTGCAATACAGAAAACTGACATGGTCTCTCCAATTTATGGGGAAATTGACATAATTTTGCAAAAAGAAAAAAAAAATAAAAAAGAAAAACCACTTGTGAACTGGATTTTGCATAATGGGATTAATTTGGTTGACTGTCACATCAACTGTGCTGCAGAATGCAAGTTAATCATAACATCGGTCTGATTTAAAAGAAGAACGAAAGAAATAAAAGGAAAAGAAAAAAAAGGAAAAACTGTATTTTCTTCCTCTTTTCAATTATTGTTTCATTTTAAAATGCCCCTTTTTCTTTGTAGCTATAGTAGCTCTGGCAAACAAGGCTCATGTATATTTGCAATGGCCACCTGAATGGTCTTTTTTTTCCTCCCTCATGTACTATATAGAATAAAAGGGGGAAAGAAAAGTCAGTAGCTTTTACAAGCTCCTGCAAAACTGCTTCCCTTGGCATGGCACAACTGTGTGCATTTGATCAACACTTGAGCTGATCAACAGAGCCAAAGCAACTTTAAATATTTTGTCATATGGACCTCACTTACTGTCTTTTCTTCTACCTACCACCCTTCCTCTGAAAGCCCCACTCAGCACTGAGCTTTCCACTGAACCAGCCCCACTAAAACCCTTTTCCTGCCTCCATTCCCACTCATGACAGAAGCAGCCCTGCTCCTCTGGCAGCTCTGCATGAGTTCAGAGACAGAAGTAAGCATGTGTCAGTTATTTTCTGGCTGATTTCTGTCTGTCTTTAAAGAGGTATGGGATGAAGGAATTGAATCAACCTTCTTACAAGCTCTCACATTGTATTCTTGGCAAAGGTACTGAAAACAGAGACAGCACATGTACATGACACATCACTTAAGTCCTCTGGTTTCTATGGTTGCAGTAGATTTTGCTTTCAGGGGGCATCCTAGGAAAGAGATAATGCTGCACAGCGCTTTGGGCACGGTGTGGTTGAAGAATTAGCTCTGGGAATTGATTGTACCGTGATAGCAGTGACAGAGAACAAGGAATTGGGGCTGCTGGGATGTCAGAGCAACTTGTGCTTCCAGGGGACGGTGTCGTGTCAGCGATTCCTGAAGGCCCTCGCACCACACAGCAGCCAGTGACTGCTCCTTCATCTCTGCCTCACTCTCAATGAGAACACTCTTCTACCCAGTGCAGTGTGCTGACTAGGTTAAACAATTACACTACACTAATTGGCCTGTGTCGGTCCTGATGAGAAAGTAAACAAATACTGCAGAGAAAAGCTGAGACAAATTGTATCTAATTAAATTGATGAAAAAAAAAGTGACAATATTTTTCTACAGGAAAAAAAAGGCAACTTCTAGCATGACAAATACCGCATGCTTGCAGCCATGTACCTCACCTGCTGGACTTCACACCTTTAACCTGGATGTGGTTGTGTCAAGCAGGGGAGAACAGAAGTGCCCTGTAGCTTCCGTTAGTGCCAAAACTCCTGGGATACCTCGCGGGTCAGATGTTGCTCTTTGTATGCAGGAGGAAGGTTGGCTACCACCACTTAGTTGTTCCACTGGCCCTGCTTGCTTGCATGCCTCTGTGTGTGTGTGTTTTGACCAGGGTGGGCTGACAGCATTACCTTGATCAATGAATCAAAATGCTCCTTTCCCTCTTCAGTCGCAGGCTATTTTGCCCACTGCTGGGGCATGAGCCTCCCAGCACGTAAAGTTTGTGATGGCTTCTTATTACCCACCAGCTTCCCTTTCTTCTGACGGCCACCACCTTCCCTGATCCTGAAGGTGGAAATCCTTGACTACAGAGCTGAAAGCATGAGGCTCCACACTTTGTATGAGAGAACAATGCTCTCTGTAAGCAGCATCCACTTCAGTTTTCCTGTGGATCACAGCAACTGCTGGTACACTACCCTGACATGAAAGTCTGGGGACAAACAGGTGAGTAAGTGAGAAAGTGAGAACCTTTTAGGGATGGATAAAAATCATCTTTTCATTGATCAAAAGAAAAAGCTAAGATAAATACCACACAGTTTCAGGCACTGCTGCCTCCTCTCTTGCTATTCTCCATGCTAATGGCCTCAGGGAAGATAAAACCACAAAAAGTTATTAGTCTCATATGCACATCAAGCCAGGGCAGAAAGAAGGAAGAATTACAGATGGCATAAACCATGCCTTCATGCTTCCCGATTAAAATCAAGCCAGGAAAACTTTTTCTATCACTTTACTTTGGTGAGTTGGTGAATAGGAGGACACATGTTTGCTTCACCCGAAAAAGGATTAAGCTTAATTACTTGGTAGGATGTTAATAAGTAAGTAACCTCTATTCTGGGGACTGTGAATGTACAACATATGAAAACCAGAAATCTGGGGCCACTAAAATCTCCTTCCTCTGAATCTCAGTGAAACCAGTGAAAAGGCACTGAGTATGTTCACTGAGTAGGAGATACAGCCAACCACAGAAGCAGCTGCAAGAGTGGTAGCTAAGCATGTAGGATACAGCTGAGCATTTCCATCCTAATCCTCTGTTTCAAGTTGCTCAGAGCTTTCCAAATGCTTTACTTATCAGCATAAAATATTCCAGGCCCAGTTTCTGGCAAAATGAATATTTTTAATAGTTCAAGATAAAAGTGGTTCTGTTATTCTTGAGTGGGAGAGGAGTCTGAGAATCAAGGAAACAGATTTTTTATTTGTGATTTTTTTCCTAATAGTTCATCTGCTAAGGTTTCTGATGCACCAATTTTTGAAGACTGTCATGAGGTTGCCCTTGCTCAGAGGGCCAGTAGAGACTAGAACACATTGCAGCTATTGACCAGCATGTTACAGGAAAATTTCTTTGTGATCCAAAAAGGGTTAAGAGTCCTTGGAAATCATCCCATAGACTTAAGCAATTTATTCAGGAAAGCTGATCCTCCCATTCTCCCCTCACACATACAGTTTCCTCTAGTAATACTGGGAGCAAACATTTTCCCTGTTCATGACTAATTTAGCTGTAGAGATCCCAATAGAGATTAGCAAGATGATCTAGACGACCTCTTGAGATCCCCTCTAGCCTAATTTTCCTATTGTCTAGTCTAAATGCCGTTCTGATTCATACTGTAAGTCCCATATAAACTTTACATCACTTGTGTAAATCTATTATTGAAGTCCATTGATGAGCTGCAGCACATAATATTACAAAATTATGTTTGGTGTTTTCCCCTGTGGTTCTTCAAGTTGATGCGTGCTGAGCAGCCCACATTATGCAAAACAGGTACATTTTGTGTGTTGAAACCGCAGTAAATTCAAGGTGTGGTGCAAACCATTAATACTTACACAACACGATAGGAGAGAAGCACTATGCCCTGTAATGACTGTGAATTGCCCTCTACAGTAATGATGCATTCATGTTGCCATATTTTGACTCTAGTCTGCAAGGCAGATGGAGGAACTGGAGGAAGTGTTGCACCTCTTCCAGACAGAAGGTATATTCTGCATCAAAAGATGGGCAACAGTGAAGATGATCTGGTTACCCATGGTGCAGACAGGAGCATGCTAATGTAAAGCCACTGTCTCTGGCTCTGTAGTACCCACAGGAGGCTCCTAGAGCTATGCTGCCTCTGTGAACAACTAATAGATCAATCAAAGCAGAAATACATATGTGGCTTTAAGAGTTGTGAGGGTTTCACACTAGTTCAGACAACCTGGGTGGTAATTAGTGCTCTTCATATTTAGGTTCATATTGAATCTTCTCCAACTGAAATCCTAGGAGTTTTGCACCAAATTTGACAGTGGTCTCAGCAATCCTGGTCAACTGAAAATGTACCATAATAGTAACATACACATACACAACATACACAGACAAAGCAGGGGGAAAAAAAGTAGCGGAAAAGATGATAGTAGCATGCCCATTTTAAAGATGAGTATGTGAGTCACAGAGAGATGAGAATCTAAATTCCCAAAGGCCAGCAGGCAGGTAACTGAGGAGCGAGTACTTGCCCAAATTGGACAGAAAGTCAATAACAGGGCTTAACTTTGATCTCCTGACTTGCAATCATCTTATGATGCAACTATAAAATCAAGCTTTTCCCTAGGGTTTCTCAGAAAAGGTGAGTTATTTCTGCCCCTTAGCAGACACTTGTGCAGTTCACCTGGCTGGACGTTGAAAAGCATCAGCACTTGCAGCATCCCTCAGCCCATGGGATGGGGCAAGGAGGGTGCCAGGAGAGTGCTGCATCCCAGATTCACTTTGTGAGAAGGTTGGGTGACTTCTGTGTGAATAACTGACTGACTTGTTGCTAGGGAACAGTTGGGAGGCATGCTTTTGATCTCCCATATGCTTACTACTAATAAATAAACAAATAACAATAATTACAACAAACCCCAAGCCTGTTGTAGCTCTAAGATTAATTAATGATGAAATACAGATGAAATTCTGTAAAAGAAGTCAGCAAGACGGGTTAGATTTCATATTTTCCTGCTGTCTATGAAAATGATGGTTGAAATTAACATTTTTTTTTTCCTCCTTAAAATTTACCTTGGCTGGATCAGGTTAGTGGGAGGAGTGGGGGAGTATTCCCTGCACAGACAGAGGATGAGCAGGCAGACAGTAAATCTCTCCATGCCAGTTTTATTCACATCCAGTTTTTCCTGCCTAGTACAGTTAAGTTTTTTAGATACTTTACTTGCATTTCTAATTCAGTTATTCTTCTGAAATTTATTCAAAGGATTTATGCTTATGAAATTATAATATAATGCTGCCTATATGCCAATGAGCTGCAGGCAAAGAAAATAATTTTCTTCAATTTACAGTTATGAGGCTGGAAGAAAATGATGCCTTCTTATCACCTCTTTTTCTTTGTATGCCTCGGTATTTTTTTAAGTCTTCAGAAGGCAGGAGCTGATGATGAATTCTTAAGCAGATCACACTGATAATTGTATTTCAGAACTGTCAACTCTGTGAAGACTGTCCACGGAGGTGTCTCAGTTCACTTGAGCTATTTGTGTCACTGCTTCTCCAGGAACTCAGCCCTCAATAAAACCCAAATCACTGGGGATATTGTTAAGTCTTCTGAAAGGATTATTAGATCGAAGGAAAATTTATAGATGACACTTTGTAACAATTAATCAGGAACTGTTGATGAAGTTAAGTCGGTTCTTTATTCTTGAACAGAAAAAAAAAAATGCAGCCCCTGTAGAAATTGTCAAATGGCCTATTTTGTCACTCTGTTTGATTAATGGACTATTTGGAGTCCCCAAAAAGTCCTAGTACAAATAAAGAAGAATCATAAATATTGAATAAGCTCACAGCATGGTTAACCTTGACTATGTTTTGAAACATTCTTGGAGAAAACTTTGCTATTCAGAAAATAAATTGCTAAGGGGATTTAAAAAAAAAAATAAAAAATTGGAGATTTTGGAAAATGTCACCTACCCAACCTTGTCATCCTGATTAGCCTGTCATGATAAATTAGCTTTAGTTAGCTTTGCAATCAGGCCAGAAATTTCTGGTACAGTAGGACATTTTGCAAGTGGAGCTACACCTGGTCGAAAAAAGGGGTACAGGATGCCAAGGAAAATTCTCCTGATCTTGGTGCTTTGTATGTCACACAATGTTAGGACTGTTAACAGGCTATTATTATCCTTTTGTACAATAATTTATGGAAATGGAGCCCAAGGAATGCTGAGAGCATGGGAGTCATGGTGCCATAAGGTTGTTTCTGAAAGGTTGGTCGAAAGATGTCCAGTGATCTGTGTTTATGCAAATAATAAGACCAAAGCTTCAGCTGCAGTGAACACACACACACACACACACACACACACACATACACACACTCATGCGTATTCAGGACACGCAGTTTCCATCTTTTCCTCCTGCTCCTCTGTCTCTCTGTTTGCAGCTCTGGCCCCCTCCTCCCCCCAGACTCCCCCCCATTGCTTGATGCAGCTGTTTAGTCCTGACAGGTCTGACCAGTCATTTTTGCTAACCTCTGATAGCATCTAGGTCAGCATGATCCCAAACTGGCTTGCTTTTGTTCTCAGTGAAGAAGAAATACAATGCTATTAATTTAGGCTGGAGTTCCACAAAGCACTTGAACTCCACCTACTTCAAGAATGCAATTCCCCTCTACTCCTTCAGCAGGGCACTTAGGTGCCCGCTTAAAGTCAGGCGCTTTAAGACATGCTTGGGCTGAATCAGGCCCTTACTGATGAGAAATAGCGTCTTTTCACGTTTTGTTTAGTTGGCCCCTTTTTCCAGCATGTGTCATATGCCTGCTCACTACCCAATCTAAGCTGGCACACGCGTAATCATGAAATTCAAAGCAAGGCTCAGGAAGTGGAAGAGATTGAAAAATCTGTACAACTATTTCCATGAGGGATGTAAGAGAGATGTACAGTAATAAATGCTCACCAGATTTTGTTGATTCTTTGAAAGTAATACATAAATTCAAACAGGGGAATTGTTTTTCATCTCATCACATTCCATTCAGAAGTATAAATACTACTTTTTAATCCCTTTTTTATTCCCATGATCACAGGTGCCTCTCACTCAAGAATAGCACTTCAGAAAGAGAGACGGCTGGGCTACAGGTGGCACATGGTGCTTTGGGCATCTGCGCAGGGAAATCAAGGTGCTGGCTCTGATTGCTCCCTGCTGCCCTCATATTCATTTGGTCAGTGCTGGCCAAAGGGAAATGCTTTTCACAGAAAGGTTTGCCTCAGGCATGTGAAGACAGGAAAGGTACAGAGATGGCTTGGTCCATTTTCACATTTGTACTTCAAACTGGCCATCTAGCATGTAGGAAAAAGCAGGGAAGGACAAAGTTCTCAAAGACTCTGAGTATTCCTTTTTACAAAGTACTTTCATAATTATACAGTAGTATGACCTATGGTTAAAAAAATCCTGTGGGCATTACTAGCCTGAAATGGACTGGAGTGAGGCAGGAGTTTCATGGGGAAGCTGACAGAGAACTTCTATTGAGGAGGGGGCAGGCCAGCCAGCAGGCAGGACTTCTCTGCACTGCTCTCCTCAGCCTATACCACCTCCCTGGGCCAAACAACCTGCTGCTTGCTGTTTTCCTAGCAAGGTGTGGAGCCAAGGTCCTGACTGGCAGTGATTGTTAAGGATGGGAAGGCAGCGTGTTAAGAGGATGAAGCCAGGCTCTTCCTGCTGGTGCCAAGAAGTTGGACAAGAGGCAATGGGCAGAATCACAGAATAGTTAGGGTTGGAAAGGGCATCTAGAAATCAGCTAGTCCAACCCCCCTGCCAAGTCAGGGTCACCTGGAACATATTACAAAGGAAAATGTCCAGGTGGGTTTTGAATGTCATCAGACAGGGAGACTCTATGACCTCCTAGGACAGCCTGTTCCAGTGCTCTGCCACCCTCAACACGTTCTTCCTCATGTTGAGGTGAAAGTTCTTGTGTTTTAATTTATGCCCATTGGTCTGTGTTCTGCCACTGGACACCACTGAAAAGAATTTGGCACCATCCTCTTGGCACCCACCTTTGAGTCATTTATATGCATTAATGAGATCCTCTCTCAGCCTTCTCTTGCCAAACAGGCCCAGCTCCTTCTGTCTCTCCTGATGAGAGAGATCCTCCAGATCCCTAATCATCTTTGTGATCATCTGTTGGATCCTTTACAGGAGGTCCTTGTCTTTCTTGTACTGAGGAGCCCAGAACTGGACAGAGTACTCCAGTTGTGGACTCACCAGGATTGAGTAGAAGGAGAGGACCACCTGCCTCAACCTGCTGGCACACTTTTTCCCTATGCACCCCAGGATACCACTGGCCCTCCTGGACACAAGGGCACACTGCTGGTTCATAGTCAACTTGTCGTCTACCAGTACTCCTAGGTCCGTTTCTGCAGAGCTGCTCTGTAGTAGGTAAGGCCCTAACCTGTACTGGTACTTGGGGTTATTCCTCCCCAGCTGCAGGACCCTACATTTACTGTTGTTGAACCTCATTAGGTTTCTCTCCACCCAATTCTTCAGCTTATCAAGGTCCCTCTGAACGTCAGCAGAACTGTTAGGTGTATCAGCCACTCCTCCCAGTTTTGTATCACCATCAAACTTGTTCAGATCACTGATAAGCAAGGTAAATAAGACTGGAGCCAGTATTTATCCCTGACTACAGGCCTCCAACTGGATTCTACTCCATTGATCATGAGCCTGTGATTTCTGCCATTCAACTGGTTCTTGATGCACCTCACTGTCTGTTCATCTAACTCACAATTCCTGAGCTCCTCTACGAGGTTATTACAGGAGACAGTGCCAAAAGCCTTGCTGAAGTACAGATAGACAACATCCACTGCTCTCCCCTTGTTGACCCATCCTGCCATGTCATAATAGAAAGCTATCAGATTGGCCAAGCATGATTTTCCCTTGGTGAATCCATGCTGATTACTCTTGATGACCTTTCCTTCTACAAACTGAAGCACAGGAAGTTCCAACTGAACATGAGGAAGAACTTCTTTACTGTGCAGGTGACCATGCACTGGAACATGTTTCCCAGAGAGGTGTTGAGTCTCCCTCACTGAAGATATTCAAGGACTGTCTGTACTCAATCCTGTGCAATGAGCGCTAGGGGACACTCCTTGAGCTGGGAGGTTGGAAAAGATCACTGTGATCCCTTCCAACCTTACCCATTCTGTGATTTTGTGAATTTTCACAGTAGCTGGCTGTTAATTCAAGTTAAATTCCAGCCCTGGTAATTGTACTCCTCCTGAAGGAATTCCTGCTGCTGATTTGCCTGTGAGAGCCACAGAGGTCCCAGGCAGAGCCACCGAGGGTTGTCACAACAGGTTGCATAACTGGATTTGGGTTGGGGCTCTTTCAGGGATTCCTGCTGATGTATTTCTTACAGGATTTACAGACATTTACTAGTTCAGGGAGACTGAGTGAACCTGAACAGACTGTTTACCTCAGTTGTTGGCAAGGTCAAAGCAGAGAGAGGAGACGTGCTCCATTTCCTGAGCAAGTTAAGGATCTGGAGCACATCTAGAAATCAGAGCCTGCTCTGGAAGGTGAATAATACCTTCTGTGTCAAACACAGGTACTAAGAGTGCTTAGATATTGATCTGTTTGCTCTTGGAGATAGCCCAATGTAAAAGATTAGGTGTTTTCAGCAGAAGTATCATAGTGGGAAATTGTGAATCAAATTCTGTGCCAATGGGACTCTCAGGCTGCAGAGCAGCACCTCCACTCTTTGTACAACAGCATTGCAGCTAATGAGAAAGAAAGTGACTTTAAGGTGTGACAACAGTCAGTCAAGAATAGGGTGTCTGAGTTCTCCTGCTACATTTAATATACTTTATATTAAGTACAACAGCTTCAAAAAGGGATATTCCTATTCAAAAACAGTCCCTATATTTTTGTGGCTAAGGCTCTTCTAAAATGTGTGCATTTGAATCACCTTGGAAGACATGAATTTAAGTCTGTGCTCTGTCTGCATGCCAGGTAGGTGTTTAGATCACCTCTTTTTCAGGGCTGGATTACTCGTATCACATGGGCACTTATCAGACAGGGTCCCCCATTGTACATGGGAGGAATATGTCACACACAAGTGCCAGCACAGTTTAAACATAAACCAGGCATATAACACCTTTGCAGTATCTGATGGTAGGTATGTTCTACAGAAAAGGGTATACATATGGAGAATTTGTTGCCTGGAAAACCTTACTGCTGCTGGAAGAGAGGCTGATGCCTCCTTCATACTTTGCTGGTGAGCAAAGACTTGGAAGTGTTTGAATTAGTGATTTTTCATTAACTATCCAAGACATGCTTGTGTAGATATTGCAAGGAGTCTTTCAATGTGCGAACTCGTAGGAAGGCATCTTTGCATCTCTTTCAGAGCACATCAAAATGCTTTGTTTTCTAAAATAAACTGGTCCTAGTGTCTCTGGTAAAGCTGACAAAGAAATAAGATCAACCTCAGTCCACATTCTCTTCTAACTTTCCCAAAGAAGCATTAAAACAAAATTCCCTTTACTAAACATTAGGTAGGTTTTTTCCTTTGATGATCCTTTGTTCCCAAAAGACAGCTCAAATCCAGGAAACATGGGGGAAGACTCAGTCACTTGAAGGGTGCAGATTTCATTGTTATTATTTGCCAGCCAAAGAACAACAATGCATAAGAAAATGTATATACTAAATAAAACTAATTGCATTATAAAAGGACCAGGCATCCTATAAAAACTTGTTGCCTAAATGAGTCTGTAACAATTTATCAGCAAATGATCTTCATGTAAAGGAGCCAAAGCAATTAGCTGGGGGTTGGCTGAGCTCTGCACTCCTTTCAAATACTGTGTAGTAAAACAGACCACCAAAAAAAAAAAGAAAATCCTATATATCTCAAAATGGTAGGCCAGTGATTCAGCTGTTTCACCAGGGTCTTCTATGTGTTAATTTGCCATATTTTTTAACACATTTTGCATTCTATTAATTTTGTTACTTTCTTTTCTTTCACTGTCCCTGCAATGGTTTGGCTATATGTGCCCAAGAGTAAACCCCCGCAAAAGAAATTGCATCAGCTAGAACTGAATCAGCAAATAGGTTTCAACTGAAAGTGGACAGCTTTATTGTCTAGGTTAAGGCTGATTTTTATTTAGGTATATTTTTAAATTTCTTTGACCAAGAGGTAACTAAAACCTAGCTATGATAATGAAATAACACCCACCTCCACTGCCTGTTTCTTTGGGTTTTGTTTGTTTGTTTGTTGTGGTTTTAATTTAGGCTTCGATTTAATATAACCCTTACACCACCATTTTCCAACTGATTTTGAAGATATCAAAAGAAGAGTAAATGGCAGGTATATGGTATCTTCCCTTTATAAGAGGTGTTGCAATTAATTTTATACACTAGGATAACACCTGTAGAGCAAATCAACTCTGAGCTTTGGACAACTGCACACTGGGAGTATTGTGAAGATGTGACTACAGATTTGCTTATACTTATATTCTTTCCAGGAAAACGTATGTTATAGTGACTACTTTGTATTTTTATAGACTAAAACTGTGTTATTCATGGGATGTGGAATATAACATTGATTTCATGTTTCGATTCTTCTGTAAATGCAGAGAGAGGAGAAAACAAGTGGGCTTTTGCTCTTCACAGATGGGAAGATACGGTCTTTGATCTTAATGCTAGAACTAGTAATCAAATGTTGGTTTCCTGGCTTTTAATGTGTGAATGAGTTGAAAGATGCTCTCAGCTAGGCTAACAAGCCATGTGTAGTGGGTGAACGATGCTTCATGTAGCTCATTCTTGACACATTTATGATATAAAACAAATGTAGGAAGGTCTTTTGATCTGTGAGTTACGGCTGCCTGTGTTTACAGAGACAAGGATGGAATATTTGGAGGCTTTGAAAAGCCATGCATGGTTGCACTCTTGCCTTTACCTTATTTTTGCTTATCTTTCTGTTTGCTAGCTACAATGCTTTCTGTTAGAATAGTGTTAAGATTCCCTTTATGTGAGCTTCACTATTACACCTCCTCTGAGTGGAAATAACATGGTGAAATCTTGTTGGACCTGTACTGTGTATATTTGGGCTTGGGAAAGGACAGTGCAGCTCTTACAACCACACAGCTGCACAAAACCTGCTTGTTTATTCTTTATCAATGAACATCACCAAGTGCTTGGGGAAGTCAACAGTTGTATTTTGCTTGGAATTATATGTGAAGGAGGATCCTCCTTCTTGTCATTTTATTTATCATTAACAGCCATTTTAATTTCTTCCCAGCGGCAATTACACTGATATCACCACATCTAAATCAGAAATGACACTAGTGGTTATATTATGTTGACTGGGCAGCACCTAATTTTTAAGTGGCATTCTTACCCCATCATCGTGATTATATTCCTTTCTAATAAGTAATATAAGAAAAGATCTACATAATGGGAAAACATACATATTAATATATTCTATGACAAACATGTTAACTTTACATATTAATCATGGTAAATAGAAGTCATGTTTTACATTTTTCCTCTTCAGTACACTGTTCTCTTGACAGCTTGCTTTCCCTCTGGTTTTATTCTTTCCAACCCTGATGTACATTCTACTGCCTCTAGTCACCCTGTGAGTTGCAGAAGGAGAAGGCAGGTCACATCCGTCTGCTTAAAAGAAAAAAAAAAAAGGAAAAAACAATGTTACTGGAAAACGTAGTATTGCCGCTCTCCTCATTACATTCAGGTCTGCATGAAGACACTTGGATATATGCAATAAACATACGTGTGTGATAATGAGATTGTTGGTGGAAAGTCATCTTGAAAAGACAAGGAGCAATTAAGCTTGGTTACTTATACAAGTTAGAATGACAAGATGCCAGTGCTGGTCCTGCTCATCCATATAATAGGGTTCTCCTTCCCTGCTTAGCTGTATTGGGAGAAGCATTTCCTATCAAACCTCTGCCATGACTCCACCATAAAGCAGTGTGCCTTCCTCCCTTTTATACACCATTCATACTCACAGTCACGTCACTGTCCTGATTTCAACTGAGTGCCTGCTGGCAAGCACCTGTATTAGAATAATTTAAGAATTCAAGGCAAAGCCTTCATATAACTGAGTATTTATTTGTAATGGTGTACTCTCTTGTCCAATTTTAATTGAATATTTAAAGTTGTCAGTAGGGAGATGTGCAGGTTGCTCACAAATGTTTAATAATGCGATGTGTAAAGTCAACAAATAAAGCACCTTTCTTTTGCTATCTTGAAGATTTAGATAGGATATCTTGGATGCTATTGACAAGGAGAGAAGCGTGGAACAATAGGAACATATGATAGTGTTAGATAACAATAGCTATCCTTATGCATCTTGAATTGAATGATGAAGCCATCAATTAGAGAAATGGCCCCCTGAGTATATATCATTTACAAGATGAATACCAGTACATTGTATTTCTGGATGGAGATCTCAGTGATCTGTAATTCAGAAAGGCAGTGAATAGTATATATACAGTCAAACTAATTCTATTATTTTGAAAATCAGAAATTTTTTGCCCTCCCCATATTTATTTGGTTTTGTTTTTCTTTTTCTTTAGCTACAAGACTTTCAGATACTGAAAGTATCTCTACTTTATACTAAATACTTAAACAATGCTTTCTCATTTAGTACTAAGATGCCATTCTTCTTTATATTCAGCATATTTAGTGGACACTTTCAGGGCTTAAAAGAGCATGAGGAGCAGTTCAGTCTAGTTGTTGTCTGGTCTTTTAAATAATTCTTACATAAATGCATGGGGATCCATTCAAACCCTATGAACTCTGTTAGAGTTCCTCTCCATAGCAAGGAGCGACTTAGCATACACTCCTTAGGTGGCATAGCCTCTGTTTTTAACCTAAATTCTTTCATATTCTCTTTTAAATGTCTGATTTTATTTTTTTTTTGTGTTAATAGTCATAACTGTTATGTTTCTCACACAGAAGAAACAGAAAAAAGCCCTAGAGACAGGAGTGGCATTACAATAAATAAGGAATTCTCAGCTCTTGCAGTTTCCTGTTAATCAGTTTCATTTCTTTTACTTACCTTTGAAAGTGAGTAAATATTCCACAGTCAAGGCCAAAATTTATCCTTGCATTTGTACATAGGTAACCAAAAGTACAGCAGCAGTGTTACACAGTGAAAATGGCTCTGTAGGAGAATAAAGAAAGAATATGAAGGACTGTAATTAAGGCAGCGCTCAACTAGCTATAAAGTACAATTTAAGAACGGAAATAAGCATTCATGAGCACTATCTGTATTATTTCTGATTGATTTTTTTTTTTTTTTTAACATACACTCCTTTGTGTGAAATCAGCTTTATGATCTAAATGTTTAGGTCCTCTTCATGTTTGTTAACTTCTGTGTAGAAGGTCAATATATTAGAGAATGGATCCTACCAGGGATGCCAATGATTGTTGCAGTGAAGAATTTCTAGAGCCTTAGGGGAAAAAAACCCAGTCACTGCCTTTCCCAGAAACAACTGAAAGGACTAATGAAGTTTGGAGGATCTCAAAGGTATTGACAATATATGGCCTGATGCAGGCAAGAAAAATCTCAGGTCTTTCAGGAAAGCAGCAAGTAAAAGAAATTTCTGCAGCCTTCCCCCTTCTAAATCTCATCAAGTGAAATCACCTACAGGCCAATAAGATTCTTGAGTGAACTTTGCCTTGGAAATAATGTTGTATTATCACCCAAAACATAAATAATGCAGTAAAAGAAAATGGTTGATATCTTGTTAATGAGCTATTGTTAAGGCACCCTTCGCCCTTATCTCCTTTCATAGCCTGATGCAAAGAGTGGTCGCGAGTGTATTTTGAGTGTTGCTAGGAAAGTACAAATGAGAAAACAGACTTAATTACACTGCTTACTGCATCTAGAGGTCCACGTGGTTTGACCGGATGTGTTAGGACACCCTGTAATTTGGACAAATTCTCTGTGCACTGGCACCATAAATGTACTGCTATCCAAAGGATGGTTAATAATCTAAAGTTGGCTGTTAACATTGCTAGAGCTGGTGTCTGTAATTTCAGCAAGTGACCTGAATGACTCTGCAATGAAAGACTGAAATGTCACTCTCCTCCTTTACTTTGTTTGCCTTGAGCAAAGACTGCTCCAGATTGTGTACATCCACTGAGGTCCAAATGATGAAAGGGCAGTGCGTAAGCATAGATTCATGGTTCTGCTAAACCTCTCTGTTCTGGAAGAATAGTAAGGAACATGGGGAGGAGGGCACAGGAGAAAATTAAGACAATCTCCTCCAGAGCAGCTTCCACCATCGTTATCTTTTCCCATCTCTGAGCATGTAAAGGTGAGCCTGGCTATAGGGACCTGATTCTCCCATGCTCTCTAGCTGCCAGCCACAAGTAAATCAGACCTGATGCCTGTGACTCTAGGCAAAGCAAATGGTTTCCATTATCCAGGTATTTATTTCGCACCTGCTGCTGTGACATCTATGTAACAACTGTTATGTATGACAAAAGGTAGTCTGACCCGACTTTTTCATTGCTTCTTTGAACAAGCAGATGACTCGTATTCTTCATAGTTGGTAGAACTGCAGAATCATTTAGGTCGGAAAAGACCTTTAAGATCATCAAGGTGTCACAGACCATCCAGCTGAGATGCCTCTGGAGTGGCAAGTGCAAAAACCTCAGCTGTCGGTAGTCTTAAACCCTTGTTTCTGTTGTGCCTTGTTGGTACAGCTCAGGTGCAGTAAAGGAGTAAAATACTATCAGTAAATTTCAGAAAGTCCAGCATTTGCATTTCATTTGGAAACATTTTCATGTATTTTCACTGGAAGGCCAGAGCAAGGCTGACTGCCAGGCACAGAACCAGGGCAACCCTGGGACAAGGAATGGGACTGAGTGTTAGGGTTGGTGTTTTTATTTTAAAAAAAATAGTGTTGATAAAAGAGATTAATTCACTCAAAACACTCTGAAATTGTATCTTCTAGGAGCATGAGTACGCTTGTTTTCAGACCTTCATGCATGTTGCCTGATGTACAGTTACAAGAATGGGGGGGTTTCTCAACCTTTCGACTTACTGTGTGGCAGACAGGAAAGCACTGGAAGAGCATCATTCCCTGTATTCCCTCTGGTACAGTACAGCTAGCTTACAAGGACAAAGAAATTTTTCCATCATTTGGATAAGCATAGATGTCAGTTGTACTCTGAAAAAATTATGCTGGGAAGGTCCAACAAAATCGAAGACTGAATGACCATGTTCATTCCTCACCAGCCATCATGAAGGCCCTACTAACATTTTGTTTACTGAAAACGTTGAGGTACTGCTGTGATTCACGTATGATGGGTAAAGTTCTGACTATTTCTGGAAGCAATCATCTTCCCACCCGCATTTGTCTCTATTTAGTTGAAAATGTGATAAAATGCCAGGAAGGTGGAAGAAAATAATTTCGAACACAAAGACACTGGCATTAGTGCTCTCTGCAGTTTATTTGTGAAGAACTTCTGTTAGATTTAGGACTGTACGTGATTTAC
>JAWWEE010000074.1:92126714-92138719 GCA_035221455.1 Xenops minutus | reverse complement strand
CCCCCAAGCCTGTTGCTACTTGTTGAACTCATCTGAGGTGAAGCACAAACTTTGGCTTTCATCCAGTCACCCAAACACACCACTATCAGCATCCTTTTTTGCCCCTACAAAAATAAAAAGTTACAAAAATACAACCCTTGTCTCTACAGCACTTTTTATACACAGCTGGCCACTCACCTTTTAGGATTCTGGTTCATACCATGTGAACCACCGCTGAACTCTTTAGTACTGCTACAATTGCAACTTTGTGGAAAAGGAGGAATATATGGCTCTTTACTCTTCACACCATGATGTGTATTATGTGACTGCAGAACATGTCAGCTTTTCACAAACAAGAGCAACAAAAGTTGCCTTATCACATTAAATTGTACCACTAACAGAATGAGACACTGCAAATTAAATCACACAGGTGGAAAGAGTCCTTGGTGGGTTGTTTTGGATTTTTTTTCCTGTGTAGCTAGAAAAGATCTTATATATTTAAAACAGAAATTATGTCAGTTTCTATGGTAAAATGGAAACTGGATATATTTGCCATAAATCTACTCAAATTTTGTTGCAGAGCCTAATGGCAAAACTGCGTGCTTTGTTAGGTTTACCCATTATAAGACAAGGATACTTGACCCACCGTCCCTGAAAAGGGAGAGAACAGCCTGAAACACTTTCAGCAGCCTTTTGCTCTATGATTATTTTACCCCTTACTTTTTTCTGAGAGGGAGGCAGAGAGAAAGAAGGAGAAGGAAAGGGAAAAATATCTATCAAGTAAGTCAGGCTTGTGACTTACAGGAGCGAGGGGAAGAGCTGTTCTTTTAAACTAGGATGGACAATAAGCTGTCCTTCACAGTCCAATTCATTTAGAGAAAAATAATACCTGAGAACTGGAGGGTTGCCTTTTCAGCAGTTCCTCTGGAGCAAGGTTTGCTTTGCTGCGATCCGCCATCAGAAATTGCAAAGCTGCTGCCATTGCCGCCATATCTCTTGCAACATTGTTGACTACAAGCACACTGAATTTCCCTAGACTTTGGGAGTTATCAGAAGGCCCTGGGAAATTTCACTGCAACTTGAGGTTAGGCAGGTCTGTGTTAGAACTGCTTTTTCCAGCACCATGAGCACACATACAGAAATAAGAGCCAGGTTCTCCACGGAGACTGTTTTTACACTGCTTCAACAACATTATTCCTCTTCCTCCTTTACATTCCCAGGACAGGAAACTGACTCAATACCTCTCCTATTTGTAGGCACTGGTGATAGTAGATTGAGGTTTCCCACCTCAATAAGACGTCGAATGATCCAGTAACTGACTCTGCATCTCAATTGCTGAGGATACAGTAAAATAAGGTATTTTATCCACTTTCATCTGGCTACTCTTGCCACACCCGATGCAGGGAGCAAAGGTACATTATGCTGCTTGTATGCAGGGTTTATTTTGAAAGTAACACAACCCAAGGAGAACCCCTCATTGGGGCTTCAATGAGGGATTACACATAGGTGTCAAGGGGCAAATAAGCCAGGCGTTATTCTTGTTTAACATTATGAAATGGCTTTCAAAACTCTGGATGCAAATAAAACTTTCCAATAGGCTGCCAGGAACAATCATGCCAATAATGTCGTGCCAATGTGAATGAAGTCGGGGTGTTTTTCTTTGTAGCAATCAGACATGCGACACGATGCATTTCTGTGGAGTTCTCTTTCTTGGGTGGTTGAAATCACTTGGCTGGCGGCCTTGTGCCTCCCAGCTCACCTGAGGCATGCTGTAATCAGCCAGAACTGCACCGCATGTCATGTCTTACTGCTTCCAGAAAATATACAAATTTCCTTTCCTTCTATTCCCTTTGTGAATGAATCCCTTAGGGATATGGTTTTAAGACAGCACACAAGAAGCCTGTGCACAGATCCTCGTAACGCATAATGAGATTTGTGTGCCTGCCTACTTTCTCTGAAAATGAACCCTAGAACAGCAGAAGTGACTTGGTCTGGCACTTGCTTGGTCCTTTTGACCTCCCTCTTGTGACAGAAGAGAAAGACTTCCCCCTCCTTCTCTTACAGAACGCCTGGAGGGTAGGTTTTTATGATGTGCTGTCTGGTCTTGCGGTAAACAGAGACATTTCTTGAGGTTTTTAGAGGCATCAGCTCCAGTTCTGAAGAAAGATACAGTTGTTCGACACTTCATGGGATAAACATGTCCTAAGACTACAGGTGCAATGAGTCTACATGTCCTATGACAGAAGGCTCAAATGCAGAGTTTTTGCTTCAAAATGACATCAGAAAACACTGTAAGTCCAGGAGAGCTAAGTGTTTATGACAAGTAGAAAAGTCTCACCTGCAGAATAGGTGCCAAGAGCTCATCCTCTTTCTAAACCTTTATTTGTTATTACAGTACTGTGCAGGATTTAGTAAAGTTTCCCAGTGAAAATTCCCCTATGTAGATTCATGTAAGCTTCTCATACACAGCCCATTTGTAATGGGGTTTTTTGGAAGACCTGAAAAAAAAAAAAGCCAGAGAGAGAACATGCTATAAACCACCACCAAAATCTCTGGGCTGTTATGGATTGTGGGAAGGTTTCTTGCAGTCTGCCAGGATCCTTGCTGAGTGCCTGGGGAGCTGAAAACTGCTCTTGTCCTGTGATAAGGGCTTTACATGAAGCAGGCTCTGCTGGAGGCGCAGCAACTTACAATTTGTGTTGAACCAGCACTGCCAAAATGCCCCTTATAACCAGTGTCAATTGAAGTGATGTCAAAAATCCTCCTGCCCTGTAACCTAAGTAAAGAATGGGAGTTAAGGGGGGGGGGGGGGGAAATATACATTGGAAATTATAACTGAGATCAAGGTATTGTGTGCCTAGGCCTCTTATCTCTCATTGAGAATCAGCAGGCCGTACCTCACAGTTTCCTGGGGTTTGCCTTGGGCCTCGTGTAGAGGTACTTTTGTACTAGTAAAACACAGCAAGTGCAGTCAGTGTTTACCCTTGGTGATCTTACCATTTCATCTGGTCTAATAAGATCCAGCTTTTATTTATGTGTGTAACCATGCTTGTGAGAGGCAGGAAGAATGCACCAGCTGGGGAGGAGAAAAGAAAAAGAAAAAAGAAAATATTCCTGAGTAACTATCCAAGGAGTTAATGCAATGGGCCATATGTGAAGGGGTTAAAACGCTACACAGGTACAGATCCTGTGGCAATTACAAATGTTATTGAAATAAAAACCAGAAACAGGAAGCCAAAAAACAGGTCCCTAAGGCAGGCATCTGTCTTAAATGATATCATTTGTCAAGTTTCCAGCATTTTGTGGTTGTGAACACAAAAAGAAGTTCTGTGTTACACTAAGGACATTACATACTCATTAGTTGGAATGTTCCTGAAGTACATAATACAGGATTTTCATTTAATAAGAAGCAGCTACTTGCAACTGTGCTGCACATAAAATAAATTCCGGGCATGCTAATTGCCATTCAAGGATGTTCTACCTAATTTTTGACAGGTTTTTCTTCTCCTCCCCCCTTAGACTGCACTTTAAAAATTGTAAGCAGAATGTATTACTAAAGTTTTAAAATATTTTGAGAATATTTTATTTCTGAAATCTGGATTCCTGCAGTTATGAATAATGAAGGCTTTAATGCAGATATTGGGGGCGGGGGGGGGGGGGAGGGGGCGGAGGCCCAAAAGCAACCCCCCCCTCCCCCCCAGGACTATTGTAGCAAGGAGTAGTAAGAAAGCAAAATACATAAACACATATACATGCACGCCTCTTGGTACAGTAAGCCTTCAAGTCACAGCCCCCCACCCCCACCCCGAAGAACAAACCTAGCTTTAATTAATTGGTATAGTTCCTCTGTTTGAACACTATTAGTGCATTAGTTTTAACTAATATATAAGCTTCCCCCTCGCTGCCCTGCCAATGACCTTAAGCTTCACATGGTAGGAAAGCCACTTGCTGTAGAATAGAATAGTAATTTATCCACCATGATTGTTCAGCCCTGGCCCCTCTGTAAAACAGCAACTGACAATTGTGCTGTGTTATGGATGGTACATTTGTGGTGTGTACAATAGTGTGCAGAGCATCAAACTCACTTCCCTGAATACTGCAAGCAGGGTTTGAAAAGTGGTTGTAGAAAGAAGTGATCACTTGCTGAGTGACATCCTTCCATTTCCAAATCTTTTTTTTTTCCCCTCCAAATAACTCCCCCCCATTTTTTTTTTCCTCAAAAGAAAGATTGGTAGTGTTTCCTCAGCTTCAGGAAGAGTAGTACGTAGTTTTCCATTCATAAAAGTGTGTCACCGTAATAATAATGAGGAAAAAAAAGGTTACTTTGCTTTTATTTTACCTGGGATTTCCCTGCTTCTTTCCACATTTTAGGGTTTAGCATATTCTCTCAAAGCACAATAAATTTCTATTCTGTAGCTTAAGGGATCCATCAGTTAAAATGTTAGTCTTTCATCTTTATTACCCTCCCATTAAAATGAAAGAAACCGGGACACACTTCAGTTTAGAAGAAGCAATTTAGTTGGTAATGTCCTTACTACTCAAGTCTTTACAAAGAGAGAAAGTGCATTATTGCTTATATTTCACACATCTATCTGCATAAGAAGCAACTAAAGCTTTCAGACACATATGATATTAAATTTAATAATATTCTTTGATTAGATTATTTTATTACAACATTTTTCCATTACCAGTCATTTCCCGTACACATTTACATTCATAAAACCTGCAGGTTTTTCTTTGTTTGTATGTGTTTATATGTATTCATAAAGCAAGGAAAAGATTTTCTGTTTTGCTACAGCTGTTAGATTCGAAAAGAACAGATTAATAACTAGCCACCACGTAGGACTAGGTTTTCTTGTACACTGCACCAGTAACCCTTTGCTATAATGAGGACACAAAGAGGTTCACATCAGGCTGCTCCTCTTCTTCATAACTCAAAAGCGTCACAGTGGCAATAGCCTCTAGTGCTATTTGTCTTTAGTGCAGTTGTGACACTTCGGCATGATCCATAATTTGGCAGCTATTTACCGTGACATTTCCCTTCAGTGCAGCCATAACATTCAGTGAAGCCATTATTTGGTTCCATTTACCATATAAATTGTATTGTCGTGCATGCATGCTAGCAGCTACATTAGGTACCTGAAAATGAGTAAATCTTGTAAAATAGATACTAACAGCTATTCAGCAGAGAAATTTCTTTACTCCTCAGACAGAGGTAGGTACATAATATCTGCAAACACTACTGCAAACTTTTTCTTGAGAGACTGTAATTATTTTTATTTACATGACACAACAGTTTTTCGTATCCACTTACCAAAAATATACATTACCTGTATAGATATATATACACATAAATAGGCACACGTACAAACACATAGCAAACTATTGCTTGGGAGAAACCTAACTTAATTCAAAAAGGTATTAGGAGATTCCAGCATAGCAATTAAGTAGGAAGCATATCTGTAAAATGTGCTGAGGGTTGCAGGCCAGGAGAGAGCGAGTGAGTACGTGTGTGTCCATGTGCGCGTGCGTATGCACACATGTGACAGACTCAGGAAAAAAGCCAGCTCTTCATCTAGTTCTTTGTTGTTTTTCCATGGAAGCATATGTGTGTAGGGAAGGGAAATTCAGTTATTAGCCTCAGCAAACAATGCCAGATTCCTCTGTAGCAAATTCATTTAGAAAGGTAAAATTAGGATGTAGCGCTAGCAACCACATCTCAATGAGCTGCTATTATTAATAGTATTATTATTTAAATCCCTGCTCTCTACATATAGTATACTTAGTACTTCCAAGGCAAATGTATTATTATTTTTAATCATTTAAGTCCCCACTGTGCACACAGCTTTTAATACACCTTTTTTGCAAGCATATTAAGTGTATTGTTATTAATCCCTTGCTGTGACTCTACAGTATTTCTTTTCCTTGTATGTTCAATGTCCTACCATCATTTAAACCTCTCAGTGTGTGCATGCCATATACATTTTCCTAGCCATCTAATATTTAAACATTATTTAAATCCATCACAGCTTACTTATTCAAAGTCAGCCCTGCTCCCATAACTATAAGTTTGCAGAATATACTTTTAAATAAAGAGGAGTTGGGTTTTTTCCTCCCTGCAACCCACAGTTTATTATGAAACTCATCAGAAAAGCTGTATCTGCATGTTTCAGAAATACTTTTCACTCTTTCTCCATTGATAATGCTCTTGTTCAGTAATGTAAAGGATAGAAATTGTATCTTTAAAACCAAAAATTACTTCTTCATTTCAGATTTATTCATGGAAGAGCAATCGCATTTATCCTGAGTTACCCTTTCAGCTTAACATAGGCATTTGATGAAAAGGACCAGTCCAGCGACCATAGCCTAAACCAAACACCAAAAGAGCTATGAAATCTGTACACTGGCCATATGAGTTCTGCATATAGCAAACATAAACCTTTTATTAACGCTGCAATCAGTATGAAAGTGCTAAACAATAATCCTGAATCCAAAATTAAAACCATCCCCATGTCATATCTGAATATATATATATGCGTGGAACTTCCAAAGGTTCCTCTCTTCCCTTATTTTGATCAGTGAAAGAGCCTGGGGCAGTTGCATTACACGGTGTTATATATGAAGTAACATATTAAAAAGAAAGTAGAATGTTGTATGTCCATAGTGAATTGTGTTACAAGAATAATTTTTTATGACAAAAACATATGGAATTCACTGCCTCAGAAACACTAAATCTATTGAACTGACAGTGATCAACACATCTGAAAACTGGGACACTTGTGTGAATTTTGGCATTTGACTGCAGGAATTTAATTTGAAAAATTGTTACCCGTGCAACTCTTTTGTACGTATCACAGATTTAACCAATTTCATTATTTTTATTTTGCCACAGTACATCCCAAATAACATTTTTTTAAAGATGCATTTATTGACCAAGGACATCGCCTTGTCTCTCACCAAGAAAAGACATCATGTGCCAAAGAATAAAATAGCAAAAACTTTGCATGCTCTGATTTTGTATGGAATTTTAGTGTTTGCATCTTTCTAGCATCCAATTGGAAGGACAATAATTAGGCAAAACATAAACCCGACACAATATTTTTAATATTATAGATGAAAGAGGAAGTATGTTTCTATCAGTAGATCTTGGTGAAAACAAAAATTCTAGTGGTTTGATGCTTACCTTGAGTAAAAGACAAATGGTAACAAATGTCTCAAGCTGTTCTGCCATTTCCCAAAACCCACCAAAGTGAGACTAAACCTAATAGTCAGGCATGGTCCCAAAAAGGGACAGTTCTTTAATGTACACAATTCTTTAGGATGCTAATGACATATGCACTAAAAGATTTCAGAAAAAATGCACTAAATCAAAATTAGAAATACTTTTTCTACTGTCTGTACTGCTGAATAAAATATAAGTTTTCCTATGTTACTTTTAAAAATGTGTGTACAGTCAGTCCTGAATAATGCCCTAAAATTAAGTTTACCCTGGATTTTTTCCTTCAAGCCCTAGACATTATTGGTCTATCATTATGTTTATTACGAGGTGTATGATCTTAGGAAATTTCCAACTGCATACAAATGAATATAATTTCAAAAGATGTGGCAAAATTGGCCTTTAAGATTTTAAACATTTGCTATGGAAAAAAAAAGATGTGGAGCAAGCAGTTTCAAGTATTTTATTGTTCTGGAAAATATTACGCTTCAAGCTGGAATTCCCACTGTATGTACCATTAATAATATCTATTAAGTGAGGAAGAATTTTCAAAACTTTACAAAACCTTTTAACTGCACCCACTAGATAATCTATGGCTGAGCATTGGTACATGTACCAGGTACTGTGACTGTAGGTTTAAAATGATCTTGCTGTTTGTAAAACGGCTTCTGAAGAAGCAGTATTTGGTAAAGGCAGAAGTAGCAGCCTGATTATGTGAAGTCACTTCAAGAACAAGCAAAGAACTCTGCAGAACAGAGAATATCTACAACAGAGCTAGTCGGCAAGAAATATATAAATAAGAATAAATGCCAGGAATATTTAAATAGCTTCTAAAACTTTATTTAATCTTCAAAAAATTTACAGGACCTGAACACACATGAGTATGGCTCAAAATCCTACTCCAACAATCTTGCAATATTGACTGAAGTAGAGGACAGTAAAGAAATGGAAAGAAAATGAGACTATGTTGCAACTTTACTGAAGGATTTAAAAGAAAATTAAAAAGTTGATAACAGTTACAAAAGTCATGATTGAAAAAAAAAAAAGTTGCTTAATATTACTGACATGTCAGCATTGGAGGATAAATTTCCCTGTGTAACCAGTCAAGGAATATTACTATGATCCATGATGCAACTGAATTATGATTATCATGTTTGTGATAAAAAATCAAGAGGGTTTTTGTTTTTTTTTTTCACAGGCACTTCAAGAGATTAACAGAGCAACCCAAAGATACAACTCTTTATTTAGCCTTGTTCTAACAATTTTATTTTAAAATCAGGGAATCAAAGTTGCCAAAAGATCTTTTTTTTTCTGAGCTGAACTGAAATCTTATCAAATCAGTCTGACAGACTAAATCTGCCTCTGCATCAAAAGTTACTCTGTAAAGAACAATGTTCTTGTCTCATGCTAACCTAAGTGACAGAATCAAACACAGGCCCATTAAGTCCATGCTACAGCCACTGATTTAAGAACTTCTAAGAAAAAAACACCAAAAACCCTCAAACCCACCCTTTTTTATTAACACCGTAGTGCTGTTTTTTAATATAATATCCATTACTAAGCTTAAAAAAAGAAATTGTTTCTAGTAAATCTGGGGCATAAAGTGCCCATTTTCTCTCTTCTGATTTATATCATTGTTCTGTTTTTACAGCTTACTGTTGACAGAGTGAGGTAATTCAACTACAATTTTTCCAATGTTTTTTCCCATGTACATGTAATCTACAGCACGGAATACAGACTCCAAGCCAGTGAACTTGCCCTCTGGAGACATGTCTCCAAAGTCCACCTCACAAACCAGGTCTCCTCTTTCATACATCTCGAGCAAATGCTTCAGAGCCATTTTGTATTCAGAAAGGTAATGGTTCAAGAAGAAACCCCGGATGCTGGCAGACTTCTTCAACAGTTTTGCTGGCAATAACTCCGCTTTAATGGGCTGGAGGCCAGTGGGGTTTTGGTAGCCAGCGATAAACCCAATAACTATCAGGCGCCCTTTGATAGCCAAGGAATTGAGAGCCAAGTCAAACATCTTTCCCCCAACGGATTCATACACCACATCCACACCTTCGGGGTAGTCCTTCCTAAGCACAGATTCGACATTTTCAGTTTTATAGTTGATCGTACGGTCACAGCCAATGGATTTCAGAAAACCACCCTTTTCATCACTAGAGCAGGTTCCAATTACATGGCATTTTGCCTTCTTTGCAAGCTGCACAGCGAACTGGCCCGTTCCTCCAGCCGCTGCTGTCACCAGCACCTTCTTGCCTTCAGAGAGGTCTCCCAGCTCTTTCAAACTGATGTATGCAGTAGCACCACTTACCATTAAAGTAAGAAACTCGGGCATCACTGAAGGTAGAGGAACTGCTTGTCTGGCAGGCACAACTGTGTATTCAGCAAAGGCACCTGCTTTCACGTAGGCCACAGCTTGACCCACTGTGTAATCTGCACTAGCACTGAGTCCTAATGCTACCACATCACCGACACCTTCAAAACCTATATCAAATGGAGGTTTAACTGATGCGTCATATCGACCAGCTGAGTAGTTTATGTCAGATGCATTAATGCCGACAAATCTAGAAGAAAACAAAAATGTATTAACGAGATTTACTCCTTACCAAGTTTTCATCGTATGAGAAACCTTCAATTTAAGTTTGTGGGATAAATACAAGATTTGTTCTGATTAGTGGTATATTTGAACAAGGGAGTATACTCTAGAGACTACTTTCATCAGACTTCCATGGTTTTCATTCTATTACTCTAGAACTATAGAGAAATTTCTAAACAAAAAACAAAGAAAAAGTCCCAAACCCCAAACCCAAACAAACAAACCAAAAAATCCCTTCTATTTTCCTTAGGTCCTTTTGACTGAGCTAAGCAAGCTAAAAATAATTCTGTAAAAGATTAAAGGATGAAAATTAATTGACCACTTTAGACAAGATGTGAAAGCACTGAAGAATAAAACACGCAGAGCGGTAAATATGTGGATTCTGGCAACAAATTTACATTTTTGAATATAATAATACTGTTAATGACTAATGATCATATTAACTATCGATGTCATTTGCAAGGTCATGTTACTGTAGGCAAGTACTTTTTAATTGATGGAGTCACTACAGCAAATTTGCCTTTTGATGTAGCTAATGTCAATGTTAAAATATTTTTCTTTATATAAATTACTTGCAACACATCAAAACAACCTTGCACAGAAGGACTAAAATTGTAAAACTGAATACCAAGTCCTACTGACCTCTAACAGGTGAAAATGGATGGAAAATTTTTATTTTTTATTTTGCTTTTTAGAGAAAGATAGTCATTCTCTCAACTTGATTAAGCACTAAGAGATAATGCATAAAACAAAGTTGTGATCTAGCTTAACTGCAAAGAATATTTAAGTTTGGGGGTTTTAAAGTAACAATATCTTTACACAGGCAAGGGAAGAGAGGCTGGGAAAGGTTCTGTTAACTGGAAAATGTAAAAAAGAAACACATGCAACAACGATGCCAGGACTGTTACTACATGTGGATGTGACAACTTGAAAGGCGTACTTGACACCACGTAAAAGCTGCAGAAGTAGGCAAACAGTGTACTTTTAATTGTTGCAGTTAGCAACTGCAAATCGTATGTGTGTATAGTTTTAAATAGCTTGCACACAGAGAGAGGAGAACTAAACCTGCTTTGCTCCTTTTGATTCCCTTCATTCTTTACAGCATGGAGAGCTTCAAACTTTCACCAACGTTATATATAAAAAGACACGTACGCATAAACACATCCATGCATAAAATAGGTGAAAGTGACTAGTGCTCTTGGTAATCCTGCCCTTAACTCACTGCTCTGCCGCAACAAAACATGCTTATGTCTTGTCCACAGATATATAAAAAAAAAAATAATAATCTTCTACTATCCTGCTGTAAGGTGGCTCCCATACAGGACTGCTAAAAGATGTATAAAAATTGGTATCGGAGTTGCAGCTTCCGAGGCAACCCGTGTGTGTCCCTCGGGCGCGCTGCAGAAGGGCTTGGAGCACCGAGGCGAGCCGTGCCGGCGCTGCCCGGGCCTCCTCCCTCCTTCCCTCCCTCCTTCCCTGCCGCCCAACTTCAGCGGCGGCGAGCGGCGCTCGGGCTGCGCGCCCCGCACCGGCCCCGCACGGGGCTCTGCGCAGCTGCGGGGCCAGCCGCGGGCCGCTCGCTGCCCCGGCCCCGGCCGCAAGGCAGGTCCGGCTCCCCGCCGGCTCAGCCCGCCTGCTCGCCCTGGGCAGGGTGCGGAGCAGCCGTGCCCTCGGCCGGGGCAGCGCACCGCGGGGCAAGGGGGGCCAGCAGCGCACCGACGGCACCAGCAACCAGCCCCCGCCTCTCCCGGAGCGTCCCCTCCCCGCACAAAGGCAGGAGCAGCAACAAGAACTTTGCGTGCTGGGACGAGGGGCAAGCCGTGCGGGGGGCCGGGCGCCTGCCGAGCACACGCTCCGCTGCTTTTCTGCGGCAGCCGGAGCGGGGAAGAGCCCGTGCCCGCCCGGGCCGCACCGCAACCTGTGCGTGCGGCTGGCGGGGCCGCGGCGCCCAGGCTGGTGCGGGACGCGGGGCCGGGGCGGCCGCGCAGGGAGCGCACCCCGGGCAGGGCGCCCGGGGACAGGAGATGCGGCCGACAAAGCCGTGTGCGCTGCCCCGCTGCGCGGGGGGCTCGTCCCCGCAGCCCGCCCGCCCTGCAAACACACACACACACACACACACACACAGACACAGGCACACCCACACAGACAGACAGACACACGGACATAGGCACACACACACACGGACACAGACACACAGACACACACACA
>JAWWEE010000074.1:92118339-92119353 GCA_035221455.1 Xenops minutus | reverse complement strand
CCGCTTTCTTTTTTCCTTCCTCCCCCTCCCTCCTTCCCTCCCTCCCTCCTTCCCTTCCCTTCCCTCCCCCCCTCCCCATTTTCATATTTTTTTTTTATTTTTTATTATTATTATTATTATTTGTGTGCGTGCGCGGGTGTGTGCGTGTGTGTTTGTTTCTGCATGAAAAGAGGGGGCTCGGAAGAGGAGTCCTGCGCGGAAACTGTGCGGCGGCGAGGCGGCGGCGGCGGCGGCAGCAATGCCGCGGAGAAAGCAGCAGGCACCCCGGCGCTCCGCAGGTAACACCCTCCGCCTCCCCGCGCTGGGGTGCCGCGGGCACGGCAGGGGAGGGGTTAACCCGCCGGGAAGCATCGCCGCGGGGGGAGCGGCTCCTCCAGCCCCGCTGCACCTCTGAGACACCCCGGCTGGCTGCCTCTGGGGGCTTCGGGGTGTTGGGGCGGAGTGGGGGGGGCGAGGGGGGCGGTGGGTGGGGGGGGAGCAGCACCTTGGTGGGGAAGAGACAGGGGCTGTAGTTTGTACTTCTTTGTACGCGGGAGCTGGAGGGATCGGCGTAGTTCCTGAGGTGTGTCACGCCAAGCCTGACAGCCTCCATCCTCCCCGCCGTTGCCAACACGTTTAAAACTAGAAACTTCATTTTGTTGCAGTCCTGTAATCTCCGCATGCGGTTCCGCGTGTGCGTGTGTGCGGTGCCCAGGGCAGCGCCGGGGAGGGGAGGGAGCTCCGCCGTGCCAGGGCAGGGATGGTCTGCTTTAAAAGTGTGTCAGACCGTATCCAGGCTGAACCTGACACTCACGAAACAAAAGTCAACAAAATGGGACACAACGAGGCATCTGGCCAGTGCATTTCACTGGAAAACAGCAGCCTTTAATGTCACGTTGAAGAGGCGCTTTTTTCCCCGTTTTTTATTACCTCTAAAGATGTCTTTTGATCAGGCAAACAGAAGGCAGTGATAGTGCAGAATCCGATTGAAGAGAAAAGTTATTTTTCTCTGGAGGAGGAACTGGCAGGAGCTGG
>JAWWEE010000074.1:92078339-92110839 GCA_035221455.1 Xenops minutus | reverse complement strand
ATTGTCCAATAAAATATTCGCTGTATCCTTAAAGGACATTAGGGTTTTTCTTTATGTTAAGGCTGTAAGAATATCTGTAAATAAAAGGGCCAATGCAAAGAAGAATCAGAGAATTGTAGAACGTCTATGCAAAACTGTTCAATACTTAGACTTTGTACGGAAATATTATTCTTTCAGGTATACTAAATATATTGTGAATATGGGAAAATGCTCGAAAGAATAGATCTGGGCAGTTGTCTTGTTCAGTCATTTAAATAATTGGTGTTTAATTTTAAGGAATTTTTTATCATAGCAGCAGTTGGGCTTAAAAGTGACAACAAATTAATTTCAAAGTATTCTGAAAAACAGCTTGCTAGTATATGACGATGCTAATTTCTTATTTGAACATTCAGACATGTGCTTGTCAGCTGATCCTTATACATGTAGGCAAGATATTTGAACTGGAGATGGCAGATTTTTTGTGATAGAGAATTCACCTCTCAAACAACCACCACCAATACTTTGGATTTTGTGTTCTATTTTCTATAATGGGTGGAATGTGCAAGGCATGCATTCTGATTGCACCATCTCTTTATAGATATGTTTTCATGTTGTTGACTGACTATATTAATTTTGTGTTGTAAATTAAAACTAGTCAATAATGGAAACAAGGCTTCTAATTATCACTCTTCAGATTTACATGTGGCATATTAGTCCAATTTTGAGTTTAGTCATTGGTTTAGGGCTCTATCAGTAGGGCACCTGCTTGGAAATCCTTTTCTTTGTGGGAATACAGGACCTAAGCTGAATTCCCAGCTTAGCGTACTTGTTACTTAACACTGAGCTCCATTTAACTGATTATAGATTCAGTATTTTCACGAATGCAAGATTTTAAAAAAATAAAATTAAATCAGGCCATACCTCATCCTTTGTATTTTTTGGAGCAGGCCTGCTACCCAAACTGCATATTTAAGATTTAATTTGTTTTTATTTCTGTTTCTCTTAGTGTTTCATTTCTTGCTTTTCTCTTGTTTGTTCACCACAGTGCTGCAGCACTAAGCATTTTATTTTAGTTGATGGACATTTTTTTTTCTTCCATGGCTATTGTATCTCTGTGAAATTTAAAACTAATATGAAAAACAAGCTTCCTTTCCATTCTGAAAAAAACTAGAATTGACTTAATTATTTTAGATTTCCAGCATTTCTATTTCTCGGTGAATTAGAGTGGAATACAGGATTTCTTTATTATTGTGATTGCAGTGCATGCTGCAGGAAAATAGCCAAGTAGAATCCCTCTAAGCTAATAGTCACAGTGCTGCTTATCATTGTCTCTGTTTTGCTCTGTACAGCAGGGTCAGTTTTGACCACCAAAAGAATTAGTAACTGTCTGAATTTCTGGATTTTTAGTAGTAGTTTTTTGCTTTTCAACATAAGCCATAATTTTAATTATTTTTTTAATGAAAATTTTTCTGATTTAAAAATACTGGCTTCCTATTAAGCTTTTTTTGTGGGTTTTTGTTGTTGTTGTGTTTCCCCCCGCCCCCCCCTCCAATCACTGTTATTTAAATGTACAAAGTGAAAGGTAGTGAATGAAAAGAATGGATGCTTTCCAGACTGGGCCTGATCCAAAACCCAAAAGAGGTACATGAAAGAGTACGCCATTGACTTTCATGACACAGGACTTGGGCCATGATGTCTCATAAAGTGTGTGGACATGTAGCAAGATTTTTTTATTACTGTTTTAAAATTTAAAAAGAAATTATTTCTTATTTGCAAGCAACCCCGGTTACTGAAATCAAAAGATGGTAATTCAATGCCAAAGTGTGAATGTGAATTTTGACATCCAGTTTTCAAGCGCTAGTGTTTCTGTTTTGGTTTGTTTTTAAGTAAGAATGTCTTTAAATTACTTATAGCTAGATATTGTTAAGATAATACAACAGACGGAATAAAAAAAGAAGCTCTTTGCAAAATGATTAATAGATCCTATTGGCAAATCATCACTATTACAAGTGTCATAGTTTCAGCTCAGCTTTAAAGTATATAAATTTTAAACCTAACTATTGTGACTAATATTTATTTCAAAGTACAGAATGTGTCAAAGCAGTAGGGCATCCTATTATTAATGCAGTAAACTCTTGCTGTAGTAATTTTTGGTATGAGGTTGCTGTGCTCGAGTTCCCAGCTATATAAAAGTAACAGTGAAACATGCCTTTTTTTCAGCTGTATCTTGCTGTAACATGTGAAATGACTCGTTCCCAGGAAGAGCCATATGGACAAGTTGTTCCATATTAAACTTACTATAGTATAACTTTGAGCTGGTCTTGTATGCTATAAAGTCTCTGGTTAAAACAGCAATTTAAAAGACTGTTTTCAATTCTCTTCTACTTTTTAAATCAAATCAAGTCAAGGCACGGCTTTTTGAAGTAATGTATTCAGGTTGCAATTTCTTTATTTGAAAAAGTTCATGAATTTACCTGCTCTTTCCTCACTGCGATGCTGATACTTTGCAAGGATCATGTCTGGGTCTCGCTCTATTTAAAATACACTTTGCACCGCATGCAATTGCATACATGATTCTACTGTACTTTTTTTTTCCCCTGATGGTGCCAGCTTATACTCCAGATCTTAATTTCACTGAAGGAATTTGCATAGATCCCACTGACTTCAAATGTAAGAGTAAAAGCTGCAGAGGAGTCATGTTAATGCAGGAAGATTTGTGCAGAATATGATACATAGCCAACATGTTTTCTTCATGTTTCCTTTCTTTTTTGCCCTCAAAGAGGCACATGCTGCTGCAAGGAGACACTGCAGTAGCTTCCAAATCAGGAACCTTCACTTTCTGTGCTTGCAAGAGATTTTTTTTTCCCTACCCTGGAGGTCACTACTGAAAAGCCTTTCTGAAATAAAAAAAAATAAACACAAGAATGATATTTCAGGGTAATCTTTTTTTGCCTTAGCATCTGGTAGGTGAAAGGAAAAATACCTATGTGTTTTCAAAACAAAATGAAAAAATAATGTTTTCTGTTAAGTTTTGTATTTTAAATGTCTTTTATTCTGGGAGAGGGAGTTCCCTAACCTCAGTTTATCTTTACCAGAATATCGGTAGCTCACGGGTAGTCTTGTGTTTTGTCCTTTTTGTTTTGGCAGTGTTTTCCAGTTGAAAAGAAGAGCGAACTCCCAGTACTCTGCTTTTCCAAACCTCTAGTTTGTAGTTGTACTTATCATCAATATTGCAGGCCCTGACACTCTGCAGCACTGTCACTGTATATACTGTGAAGGCAGTAAAAATGAGCACTAATCAATCTTTCAGGGAGAAGCAATGAGCATTAGAAGGCCACTATCCTGTGACTAAACACACCCCTTTTATGGAGTGTTGGTGCTAATAAAGGACAGCTTATTACTGAGGCAGAGACCAAAGCTTGGGTGAGGTCAACCATGACTGGCAGTCATCAGTCATTCTTAATGATACTTTTTCCCGTGCTTTCTAAGGGATTCTGAGCAGAGTGCAAATCATTCGGGGTCATCCATAGTTCATGTACCCACAGATGGCAAAGGTTTTGAAAGACTTTAGTTTAAACTTGGGTGTCTTTTTTTTTAAACGTTACTCAAGTAGGCAAAAAATCTCAAACAAAACAGATTTTTGCTCGTTTGGAATGTTGTATTTTCTTTCACTCGAATAGATGTTTTACACACTAGAGTGCTTGTGCATTATAAAGAACTACATAAATTTATTTTTATGACGTCTGTCTTCTTTAATTATTACCTTTGATGTCTATTGGTGACTAAAGAGAGCTTAACAGGATTTCTCTCCCTTCTTAAATTTCGCGAAGTGAAACTCAGCCAGTCCCTGACAGATGTCTGTTCCTCACCTTCAGGATTATTTTATAAATCCCTTTCTGATGAGCGGAAGTGTCAAATCAAGGACAGGTCATAAAGTAAAAGTATAAACCTTTTAAAGGGAGACCTTGGTAATATATAAACATTTTGCACACTATCTGAAATTTTATGGACTTTAAAAATGATATTTTAGCAATAGGAAGGCAAAAGTTTAAAACACCAGGCAGTGTGCACATGTTTTTAAATATATGCCATTCCCTTGTTCCTTATCTTTCTTTCTATAGTCATATTTTACATGTTTTGAGGAAATAGCTGTACTCTCTGTAGGGGCTGTCACTAAAGTTTGGGTTTCAAAGGGTCTCCCTATTTCATTTACTTTGAAATTTGTGCTCTTTTCAGTCGTTGTTTTTAAATTCCTCAATTAAGCACTCTCTGCACCACCTTGAAGTTGGTGAGTGGGTATATTGCTGCTGTGATCTAGACAACTGCTGTCATTTTCAGATGGTCGAGATTACCTGAGATTTTACTTGAGCGAAACTGTTAGTTTCCTTCTAAAAGCTGAGGGAAACTGGATTGTTTTTTGGGTCTACTGGGAAGTCCACAGCACCATGCAAAGAAATATTTTACTTTACAGTCATATATTACTTTATAATGTAAAATCCTGATGGCAGGTTTGAGGGCAAGGGAGTGCATGTGGTTAAATGTACCTACATACATGCATATGAAATTATAGAGACTTTAAAAACTGAGTATAACTGGTGGCGTAATTTTTGCAGTTATAGATGATTTGTGTTTTATTTTCCTCTATGTACTGTTAAAAAAGCTGAGCTTTTACAGCATCTGTAAACTGAAGAATGCACTTTCACTTGATTAACATTAAAAGCTCATTTGTTTCCTGGTGTGTCTGTACAGCACTGAGCAATGTAGGATGCTATCCCATGTAGAAACATTTAAAAGTTTCCATACTTTGTAGTATAAAGTTGTAACATACTGAGGGGAAGGGAAACAAGTTAAATATTTTTTTTAAAGGTCGGAAGTTTTTTTCTGAAGTGTTTTTGTGGCTAGGAAAATTGTCTGATAAAGTCCTTCGTGGTTGATGATGTGAATGTTTAATTTCCTCGTTGGGATTTGCATCTTTTTTGTGTCCTGCTTAAAAACTCAAGTCCTTCCTGGAGTATTGCAATCAACACACCATGTCCGAAGCTTCAGCAGAGTCAACCAAGTCACTGATGAGCCAGTGTGATTGGTACATCACTAGAAATGATCTAAAGTGTATGGAAATTACTGATTGAGAAATATTTTTACAGTGTTCCAGCTGATAGCAGTGCTCATTAAGACCTGAATCAGGAAGGGGCTGGCGCTTTTGTGAGCCCCCATCCCAGTAATGCTCTCTAGTAATTGCTGGCGAACATGCAACTGATGTTAGAAGGCAACTCACCTGGCACAAAACCCCTGAGCCAGCAGCTGGCTTTGTGCAGTCACAGGGGTGCGCCCATGTACAGCCCATTGCTAGGTCAGGTCCTTAGGCTGCCATTCATCCAAGGAATATTTCCATTCGAGGCTGTATGTATCACATGAAGCCTTTAATTTTCAGTTACGCAGAGTTCCGGATGGTGAGGAGGAGGTGTGAGAGCATCTACAAGGGGAAGAAAATGGTGAAACTCACGTCCTGTCACCGCTGGCTTCAGAGCCTGCAGAAAGCCTAGGCTAGTGTTGTAGGTCAGCGGAACATGTAGGCGTGATACTGTATTGCTGTGTGGTGCTAGTTGTCTCTCTGGTCAGGGAAGGAAAGTCACCTTTGGGTACTATGTCCGTCATGTTCCCCTGCAGACAGAGTATAAACAAAAAACCAGAGGCATTCTGTGCTTGCATCTCAACAAGGTGATGTGCGGGTTCAGCCTTTCACACAGACGTGGTGCTGGGGTTTAGATACTGCATCCCTTCCTCTTCGCCCCCACCTCCCACCCCCCACCCTGTGTTTTTAGATGTTTAGGCTTTTTCTTTCTATCTGAAATCCTTTATTTTGTCTTTACAGTCTGGTTGAATAGGAATCGTTTCGTTTATGCAGCTTTGTGCTTTTTCTCTACAGCTTGTATCTGCATGAATGTCTTGCAGCCTGATGCGAGTTCATTCGTTTAAATAAAATGCTTAAATTGTAATCCGTGCAAAACGATCATATTTGAAACACTTGATGTCTCGGTGAGAATCCATTTAATAGTGATCAGATTTAAATGATTTAACACAGTGGTGGTGGTGGGAAGTGGGGGAGGGAAATATAGTTTGGAGATATTCCTGTATATATATATATATATATATATATATGTATTAAAAAAAAAAGATTAAACCAAATTCAGATATGTCTCTCTCTCCCCCTTCTCTCTCTCTTTCTCTCTCTCTCTCTTTAAGCAGTCAAAAGATATACTGTATCCCCAGTGAAAGGGTGCTTTCAATCCAGTTATCCACTTTACCCAGTCTCAGTTTCCAGAACCTTCCACACCCCCCCTGGTTAAACCACTAAGCCTTTGATTCCTTCCTGATTACACTATGCAAGACATCTATCAAACACTGTCTTATCTGTTTGTAAGGCAGCTCAGGCCTCAGATTTAAGTCATGGGTTTTGGCTACAAGTTGGAGTGTGATTAATAATTGACTAATGTAGCTTTTATTTATCACAGGCTAGCACATTTCACCATTACCGAGTTAATTTATGTTAAGTGTAAGCTGTCGCTCAATCTGTTTTTCAACTTTTTTTTTTTCTTTTTTTTTTTTTTAAATCCTAAGTCTATCTTTCACTTTTTGAGAAACAAAATCCTTACACAGGGCACAGTCTCACTTGGTGCCAAAAAGTTGATTTCCTTTTCAGCGGAGCCATACATCACCGGCCCTCCCAGCTGCAGTGTCAGCCCCTGACAGAATGACATGTGTCATTTATCAAAGGGGCCAGGCCGGGCCTTGGGAAACGCACACGACAAAGCCTGAGAGAGTTCATTTCGCAGTCCCCTCCTACCCTCTGTGAGCCTCTTGCCAGGAAAGCCTGTGATGTTTCTGTCTTCGAAGCATTACTGTAAGTCCTTCAACCTTCACAGAATTAACCCTCGCTGCCACCACCACTGCTGCCGCCAGCGCTCCCCAGCGCCTCTGGACCTGCCCCGGGCGCTCTGATGCCCAGGTGCTGTGCCAGCCGGGCAGTGTGCAGAAACAGCATGCACCGGGCTGCTCCCTCATCCATTGCCTCACCCCTCCTGGAAGGACTTTTTTTTTTTTTTTTTTTTTAAATCCCATATATTGTGCGCTGTAAGAATTAAAGTCCTACATTTTCCTACAGCAGGACAAGGTCAAAGATATAAAGAATAAGGTAATAAAGCATTTCAGTCGTGAGAAAAGGGTAGCCACTGTCCTGTGCACAGGTAGAGATTTGTGCTTTGTGTAAGGCAGTGAGTGAGACAGTCAGGGAGTCTTCTTCCACCTTCCTGTTTAAATTCTCCTTCTGGTTATTCTGAAACCATGTGCTGAAATAAATACAGTGGGTAGTTTTTCTGCATGCCACTTCACGACATCTGAGCTGCATAGCACCTGCATAGATGAACTGAGCTGGTAGGACTCACCACACTCATGAAACTTGTCTATCAGCTAGAGGGGGCAAGATAAGAAGAAAGAAAAGTTGATAGCATTTAACAGAGGAAAAAAAAAATCTCCAAACCTTAAGGTGTTGCTTGCACTGAATAGTTTCATTTCTGTAATGTAGTTGCCTCAGAACTGTAGCCCAGGAGATGACAAAGGAGTTAAAGCAGAAAATAATGTTCTGTCAAACAAAGAAGAGTCTATTTTCAAAATATAACAACATTTGCTGAAACAAAACTTTTGTTTGCATGTGTTTGTGCGAATGCGTTTTAAGTGGCTGAATTTTGCATCTTGATCATGTACAAAGAATGTGAGAAAGTTATTGTCTCCTCCCCTTCCCCCACCAAATCACTCTTTGTACTTTGCATAGTTCCTACCACACTGAAGTTATTTACAGCATCAGATATCATTTAAAGAGATAGCTGAGGAGACTGTAGCCTCAGCTAGGAACTTTCCAGAAAGGAGTCCTATAAATTAGCCATTGCTCAGGAGTGGCTGTTTTCTAGTCAGGGCTGGTCCTTTCATTTGTCTACATAAGGCTAATTTATTTTTGCAGCCAGATGTGGGCTGACAGCCATCACTCAGAGCTTCCTTCCCCCACTGTTAGGAGGTCGGGAAAACAGTCACGTTTCCCATTTTACAGAATCCCCATCAACATTATTGAAGATGGATGTATCTTTAAAGCAAAGATTGATTGTGGATATCGGAGTTATGGTGTCATTTATCATAGTGAATATTATTTAGACTTGGATTGTACAAGGCTGTAACTTGAGACACAGCCAGGGGAGGGACAATCTGGAAACGAGGATCCATGAACTTTAATGGATGGATGCTTTTTCAAAGCTCCACTCACTATAGCATGATTTACTTTTCTTACAGAAAGGAAACAAGCATTTCAGTTTTAAAGGGCCAGCATGCCATCTTGTCCTCTTTAGTGGGTCCTTCACAGAGGCATCAGAGACTTAAAGCTGAGACAATAAATAGCAATTGTGTCTGAATGCTATTTGTGTATAAGTGCTTTTATGTTAAACATATCTAGGTGCACTTGAGCCTCTTGTTTTTGTGAATTACACTAGTTAGGTTCTCCGTTGGAGGGGTACTGTGGCTGAGTAATGCAAAATATTGATTATAGTATGCTGTGATCTGAAATTTCAGAAGATCCAAATAACTTGCATTGCAACTATCGTCGTTACTTTACCATGTTTATCTTTTCTGGGAGAGACAAAAAGCATCTAAACTACATACTCACTTACTGCTTAAGGCATCTTAAGGAAGTGGAGCATCTAGTAAAATGTGCATGTACCTGGTAGAACGTCAACTTTCTTGGTTGTTGAGAAATGCAACAGACCTTAAGAATCTTGCACATACTGTGCTTACACTCCACTTTTATGTAAAATTAAGAAATGTAGATTAAGATCTTGCAGGTAAACACGTACCTCATATTTTCAGAATATACGTTTTGGAAAAGTGGTTACAACCTGCTGAAAATCTGAAGGCATGGTTCAGCTAAGTGCTATTTCTCATTTGGTACCACCAAGCATGCCAGTGTACTTGAAGAATTTATTAGAGTGTTTCTTTGGAACGTGACTTGATTTTTTAGAAGTGAATTAACTTGAATTCAGAAAATGCTCAACTGACTTCAGAAAAGGGAGAAGTTTTTGCAACTGGTAGCATAGGTTTAGATACAACATGAACGTATGTCGAGCATGCTTCCCCCACATTTTCTGACACCTCAGTCCCACCTTGAAACTTCCCTTAGCATTATTTTTCCAAGCATTTTGTTCAGATAATTTTCCCAATTACTTCATCCAGGTGACCGCCTGCTCCCCATGTGAAATTGTTTATCTTCTGTTTCCTTCTGATTTTCTGATTTCCGCTGTACCTTCCATTGCACATTGATTCAGTTTTTGGAGTTCTTTCTCATGCCTCTGATCATAAGTTGGGGTCCCTCTTGACCTCAAATTTGGAATTACTGTGACATATGAAAAAATTGCATTAGACAGCAGTTTATTCATGTGGGCAGACACGTTTCTACTAAAAAGAAGGTAGTAGCATTTACCAGACTTTTCCCTGGTGAACTCCTCACACACTACCATTTAAGGCAGTGTTTCCACAAGGGTATACTATAACTTGTATCAAACTATCTCTTTTTTTTTTTCTTTAAACAAAACTAGAAATCTCTTTACTGTCATAAACCAAATTCAGTATGAGAGTTTTCATATGAATAGTCAAGCTCAAGAGTTTTAAAAAAATCCAAACAATGGAAGCAATTATGAACATCTGTTTTTGAATGCCTATGTATTCTGTACATAACAAACAGAGAAATCCTATTATCTAGAACAATAAAAGGGAATTTCCCTTTCTGTCTGAACACTCTCTGGGAGGAATACGGCCTTCCATTTAGAATCCTGATTTGGTGGGTTTGAATTTTTTTTCTTCTGTTAATGAGATGAAAATGAGAATATCTTTTTTTTTCCCCCTTCTTTTTCTCTCCCCCTCCCCCTCCTTCAAGCTTCCCCCCCCCCCCGCCCCGGTTCTTGTAATCTAGATTTCAATTTCAGGGACACTAGTATAAATCCTGAGTAATCTATTTTTACACCTGTGCAGCTGAGATCAGAATGCCTCTATGAAGGCCTGCTATATTTACTCATACATAGAAAGTATTTTTCTCTTGCTTGAGAAACATGCAAAATATCTTCAAAGAGGAAGCAGTTTATCAAATTCATATTAATCACAGCATCAATAATGTTGACCGGGGTCAAGTCATTACACTAAATATATTGTAACCATTATTAATGCATGTAGCCCAGTGCCATAGCTATGATATAAGACTGCTGTTTCCTGATTAAAAGCTGTTTGGTGATGCAGAGATTCAATACAGATTCTCCCTGCCTTGTGGTGACTGACAGTAGCTTCTGGTATTCTGCTTTCTTCTGACAGTGGAGTATATTAATATGAACACACCTTACAGAGGAGTCTACAAGAAGTGCAGAATGCAGAAAACAAAAGTGTCTAATTTCAACAGCCACAACTGTGCATCCATAAGGCAGCCAAATTTATCATGGCACATTATGGAGTGCAGCAAATGTCATGAAAACCATTGTTTTTTAATTTTTTTTTTCCCTGAGAGTCTGAATGAGGTGATTTATGGTAGTTATCCATCTTAAGGGTCATCCATCAACTTTTAGTTGCTAGGCAATCAAACCAACAGCTGTTTGCTTTGAATCAAGCTGAAAAGTTGTCAGTCATTGCATGCAGGTATGACCTTACTGGTTAAAAACATTATCATGCATACAAAATTAAAGAGATAAAGCCCTTCTTGTCTCTCTCCCAAGCCTGGCTCCTGGTTCCTTCCCATGAGCAACCCAGGTAGCATCGGTCCCAAAACTTTTATTTAAGGCAGTGTTTGGGAAGATAACTGGTGCTGGAGATGCTGGCCGTTGCATGTCAGAAATTCTTGCATGTTCACGTAGAAGTTCTTTGTAGAGAAACAGTTTGTAGGGGGGCAGTTTGTCAGATGTGATATCAAGTTAAATAAAACAGATATTTTTGAACTCAATCTCATTGGCATGTTTAGAACCAAAGGTCAATCTTGAACAGCAAAACTATTGTAAAAGATTATGGTTTGGTTGATGATGTCTTGCTGTTGAGGTGCAATATGTAATGTAAACAATGCTGAGAAGCTGTTACTGGGTGGAGCTCTGAGCAACCTGGTCTAGTGAGAGGAGTCGCTGCTCATGGCAGGAGGGTTGGAAGCAGATGATCTTTAAGGTCGCTTCCATCTAATACCATTCTATGATCATGGGATTGTATGATCCTGCTACTTTACTATATCCCCTTAGAGTGGATCTAGAGGACACAGTGGTGAAACCTCCTGAATTATGTGTACACTATTCCACAATGTTTGTTACTATAAACAGAGCAATATCACTTGTGATTTGGAGGCACTATAATTGACAGCGTACGAACAACCTAGATGTAACATGAGGGCATGAACCTGTTTCCATTCCCTGCTTCTGGTCTCCTGTTGAAACTGCTTTCAAAAAGTTCTTCCAGTTGTCATTTGGTTCCAGTGAATGTCATTCCCTGTTAAACAGCTTCAAAATGACTGACACAGAAGGGGACCTGGATTCTGCAAGAGATTCGAGAAAGTACTGAGGAAGATTGAAGTTAAATTGCTGAGGAGACAACAATGCATGATTTTTTAGTTAACCATACAGTTGATAACTTCCTGTTAGTTCCTGGTACTTGGAAATTGCATGCATCTCCAGTGCTGTAATCCCAAGCCACAGAGATGCTGGCAGATTGACAGAGATGTAGCAAATGGTCAGAAATACTCTATGCAAAAGTGGAAAGGGAAAGGGAAGAGAGCCATTTTTGGGAAAAAGCTACCTTCAAGCCATTTTTTTACCAGATGTAGACAGAGGACTACCTTTATCTATTGAACTGTTTTAAAAAATTCAAACATAAGCTGTAGCTGCTGAGGTGGAAGTGTTCTGCAGAGAAAATATTAGTTGCCACGTGTTTTTCTGAGACCCCCCAGGCCTTTCTTCAGAAAGGTGTGTTTTACCTCTCTGTGAATTCAAACACACTTGCAAACCTGAGGCCAGTCCTGGTGAAGATGACACATGGTAGTTGTCGATAAATCTTAGTTTCTTGAGACAGTATATCTTACTCTGCTAACCTGTGCAAAACAGTAATTGCCTTGTCTTCTCAGAGATTCTACTATGTGCTAACTAATCATAGTAAGAAAAGACTGTCCTCATTTTGATAAATCTTTTATAATATTTCAGATTTTATTTACATAATTACCCAATTGTCTTTGTCCCCTTAATGTCTTTGACTTTCATTTGTGTATAAATTTGGCTGTGCACCTATTTAGATGTCAGTGAAGTTAATAGTGAACAATCCTGTGCCCTTGAAACTACCGTGTCATCTGCGCAGGCTCTTGCGTGGGCTCCCAATCACATAACATCTGAGCACCTTCCAAGTGTTAATGTAAAATATGTGTGCAAAATACTCCTTGTAGTGAATGCACTGATGGGTGATAAGCATTTTCATAACATCCTCGCCATCGTATTTTCACTTATCATGTAGCTCACACCAGGTGGCTTGTTAGCAGTTGCTAATGAGTTTGTTGTAGTGTGGGAGGTTCCCAGGTTGAGAGCTACACTTGAAGTTTTGCTCCCTCACTTGGGCTGTTTCCAAGACTTGTGTGTGTGTATTCCTAGTGTTATTTCAAAACACTTCTAACTCTTAATTTTGTTCTTCACAGAAATATAGATGCAGAACCCATGTAACCCAAAGCTTATCATGATGTATCTATTTCTGTTTGTCCCTTAAAAAAACCCCACCCTAATATGCTTTCCTCCTATCACAGTATTATTTTCTGTATGTCTTCTCAGTAAAATAGATTAGTAATACTGTAAGTCCTAAATCAGTCTCCTGACATCTTTGACTCCCCTTCATTTACAGCAAGCAAAATCTGCTTTTCTACTCTATTTTTTTAAAGATGGTAACTACTTTAGCTGTAGGGAGAGAAAGTTGATTTTGGTTTTACAGGAAATTTAAGGAGAAAATGATCTCTTTGGGACAGATAGTAGTACCCTGTCAAGTATTATCCCATCTGCAGTAGAGTGGTGAAACTCATAGTGGGAAAAGGTGGCAGAATCAGGCTGTTTGATCAGGTTTAATCTATGAAGTGCCTAACCCAGTCCTCTAACCTTTTGTATAGCTCAGTATGTAATATACCTGTCCACATCACCAGAGGGACAAAATGAAGAATTTAGACTGCTGTTGCACAGAATGAATTTCCATAGTGGATCAACCTAATGTTACAGTGATGACACATGGTAATTTGATAGTTACCACATAATAACAGGAACAATGCAGCACATACAGTACTGGGAAACTCCATTGGATGCAACAGTAATTACATAGCAACTCACTGACTGTTAACACTTTGTCGTCTGATTACTGTGCACTTTGCACTTAAACTGTGTCAGTGATGTAGTTAGCACAGGTGTTTCTACAGTTGGGGTGTATCCAATAAACTGTACTTTTTTTTTTGACTCCTTGGTCTTCATATTTACGGAGTGGTTGTATACTGTGTAACATGAATTTTTTATCAATGCACAGAAACATTCTTCTGTTCTTCCGAACTTTGATTCCCTCTAGAGCTGGTAGGTTTCCTTTATTGATACATTTCTAGGAAGATTAAAAAAAAAAAGAAACAAATTTCTAAAATTAGCCCTATGGTCACTTATCTCTGGCAGTTCTACTCGTCTGCTACATTTATTTGTACTGAAACGGAATCTTAGAATAATGTTAATACTCAAGTGATAAGAATGTGATTGAGTAATGTAGTGGGAGTGGCTTTATATTTAAGACAAATGGAACATCAGATGCACTTGAATAGTTGTGCCTGGTTCATTTGAATTAAAGGTAGCAGATCACATGATCATCTAAATCCTGGATTTCCAAACAGTCTTTGGCTTTGTGTATAAGTTGCATTTATATATTTGTAAAATTGCTTTTGTTTTTGATTTGAGAAACAAGCATTTTGTTGTCTAAAGTCTCTGAGTCAGGATGAGTTGGATGCTGTTTAAAAACACTGAACGCAGACTCTACCCCCAAAGTAGGCAGTCATGATGAAGGAGCAAAACGTAAAGAGGGACACTTGAAAGGTGAAGTCTTGTCTTTAGGGCTAGGAGTATAGTCCCCAATCCATGACAGATTCTTCAGTGCTCTGTCCCTCACAAAATCATGCATATCCCTCGAGAGTAGGCAACTTCCAGCTAACTTACATTTTTGCCGATAGCCCACGATGAGCTGCTTTTTTCATCCTCTCTTGTAAAAATTATCACTTGTAGGTATTCTGTTACAGGCAGTATGTAGCATGTGATTTATATTGTATTTTGCTAAGTGATTTTATACTTAAAGAGTACTTCTTAATTTGAACTTTATTCTGCTCCATTAGGGATCAGGTAGATGAAATAAAAACCTAGTTGCATGATCAAATAAACATGTCATCCATTATCTACCTGGGCCAGAGCTAAATTTTTATCATTAATCTTCTTTCCTTCTTTTCCCTGAAGTAATCAGCAGCATCTGCTTTTAGGAGGTTCCCAATTTCTAGTAGATCCTGATGTAGTATGGTTCACTTCCTTAGGTGAATGGCCTAGTTCCCCAGATTAAGTGTTCTGTTTACAGGTAGAAAGCACTTCTTCACATGCTGTACTTCCAACTAAACTTTTGCTTAGATGAGATACATCTTCCAAGGTTTGTCCCTTTGTACTATATTTTCGATATGGAAAGAACACACAGAAAGAAAACATTAGTATGTAGAAAAAGACTGAACCAGGAGCATCTGTGCAACGCTTTGCACTTTAAAAAAGAATTTTGACTCCTCCTAGAGAGGGTTTCTAGACTGGAGAATCCTATGTGTAGCAGTTTCAAGGAAATTTCAGCAAAAATGTATAATCTCTGTAATCCTCTTCCTCTGCATATGCCACCCTACCCATTTCCATCTTTCTATGCCTTTGTATTTCATATGCATCTTGCCAAAGATCTGTGAGTTTACAGAGCTGTTAATGCTGTGATACTTTTGTAGGGATCAAATATGTAGCAAATATAACCGTGAAAATTTGTTACTACCACCATTGTTCTGCTGCCGGCCTTCTGCTGAAAGCCACCATTCCCACAGCAGTGGGGATTACCTCTCCCATCATCAGAGAGATCACATCAGCATTCCTCAGATGCTTCTTTATTAAGTAAACTTCCCTATCTGACCATCCAGGATCCACTCTGACGGTCACACTACCACTGTACCTCAGCTGGGACTGAGGCCCCTTCACAGCTACACACCTCACACTCACAGTCAGACCAGATTTCCTTACCATCTCAACCCCAAGTTTCCTATAGTAGAGTCTCAGATGTCCAGATCCTTCAAATAATTTAATCTTGGTGTGATAACTAAATAACAAAATAACAACTTGAGCTGAGTGCCTTTGAGGAGGGGCCCGGGACAAAGGAAACCCTGGGCTTTTATACTGATATGGTCCAAGTGTGCAAAAGTCTGGGGTCATCAGCTCCTTCTTAGTCTCTGAGTGTCTGGTCACCTGGAGAGGTGCCCTTTGTTATGCAGAGTGTAGGCAGTTCACAGCCTCTTGACAGGGACTTCTGTCACCCAGAGCTCAACCTCCAGCAGCTTGCATCCCACCTTGCAAACAGAGCTACCTGCACTAAATATGTTCTTGAGCAACCATATAATCTCAGCTTCATAGTAGCAATCTGCTTTCACTGGCAGTCTACACCAGGTGCAGCTGGGCTTGTTCTTAGAAATGACCAGATTTTTAGCTACCCCTCTTTTCACAAACTAAAAGCGGTTACTTGGAAGTGCTTTTTGCCTGAGCACCAGTGTTGGCTGCTATAAAGGCATACAGTGAAATGTTCTGAAGTGATACAATTCCTGTAGAAATGTGCCATTCTGTAGTTGGAGACAATGGTGTCCTCACCTGCCATGCTAGCATTGAAGTAGTTCAGATGTCTCTTGCACTAGCAGTTCATCCTATTGGACTCCGAGTTTGCCTAGCAAGCTAAACCACTGAGGATATATCACAGAATTGGTAAGGTTGGAAGTGATCACAGTGAGTCATCTGGTCCAACCTACCTGCTCAAGCAGGGTCATCCTAGAGCATATTGCAAGGAACTATGTCCAGAAAGTTCTCAATATCTCCAGTTGACTCCACAACCTCTCTGGGAAGTCTGTTCCAGTGCTCAGTCACCTGCATAACAAAGAAGTTCTTCCTTATGTTCAGGTGGAACTTCCTGTGCATCTGTTTCTGCTCATTGCCTCTCGTCCTATTGCCTGGCACCACTGAGAAGAGCCTGTCTCTGTTTTCTTGACAACCTCCCTTCAGATACTGATAGACATTGGCGAAGTTTTCTCTCAGTTGTCTCTTTTCGAGACTGAACAGGCCCAGTTCCCTCAGCCTTTTCTCATTAGAGGAATGCTTCAGTCCTTTACTCATCTGTGTTGCCCTCTGCTGGATCTGGTCCAGGAGCTCCATGTCTCTCTTGTGCTGAGAAGCCCAGAACAGGACACAGCACTCCAGATGTGGCCTCACGTGGGCTGAGTAGAGGGGATCACCTCCTTTGCTCTGCTGGCAATGCTCTTCCTGATGGACTCCAGGATACCATTTATCTTCTTGGTCACAAGGGCATGCTTCTGGCTCATGGACAGCTTGTTGTTAACTAGGTCCCCCCGCACCACAGAGGTGCTTTCCATCAGGTCAGCTCCCCGCCTGTACTGGTGCCCAGGGTTATTCCTCCCTAGGTGCAGGATTCTGCATTTGCCTTTCCTTGAATTTTAGGCAGTTCTTCTCTGTCCATCTCTCCAATCTATTGAGATCCTTCTGAACTGTTGCACAGAAATTTATTCCTGAAATCTATTCCTAAGTTTCCCTGCTTCTCAAAGAAAAAATTCTCAAACAATGACTTGGATTTTATCTAAACCAGCTTTTCCCTCTGTGCTCTTGATTCAGTAGCACCAGGGATCTGCTATTTTGCTACTATTTCTGCCACTTTTTTCAGTGAGATGCTGAGATGTACAATCACAATGTACAGTTTCAAGGATGCAGTAATGGGTGGTAAACTGCAGAAGGGAAGGGCAGATACAAGTGTAGCTGTGTGGTGGAAAATAGATTGAAGGGCATTCATAGTGTAATCCTGATGTAACCTGAGACTCTGACTAAGTTGAGATTTATTTAAGTTTTTCCTGTGATATATTCTTGTCACAAATTTCCTGTATAAGAAAACAACCCCTACTATTCCATTCAGATGTACTGGTTGCATTTTCCAGTGGTTATGCTCTTCTCAACAGAGCTGAGAACGTTCTCCAAAAGCTTAGGTGGAGCTTATGTGATTTTTAGTTTATAAAAATAAATTCTTTCTTGATAATATATTTTCTTGAGACTCTTTTTATTATTTTTAAGAAGTCTGGAACTTGGTCTTCCATTTTCCTCTTTTAACTCCCTTTTCCTAGGAGTAATTTCAGTTTCTTTATTAGTGTTGCAAATAATGAACAAGTGGATAAAACAAACAAACCAACCAAACAAATTATGCTCCAGGAACCTCTCCTTGTGGTCATTTTTTTTTTTTTTTTTTTTTTTTTTTAATAAAAGTGATGAAGAAAGAGAACACTGTTCTTTCATCTTTTGCCATTTTTTGTCTGTACTTCTGGGACATATTATCTAGCCTGAGAAAAACTTGTGTGTGTGCTTATTTATGTATAAACAAACTTGTGAGTAAAATTATGTAGGGTGGTAGTAAAATATCTGCTTAGTTCAGTGTATCACAAGGGTAAAAGCTGAATGATTCTGTTCCTTGGGAAAGGTGTATATACAACCACATGTATCTTAGGGACATTTGATTGCATTTTTATTTTTTATTTTTTTTTGCTTGTGCAGGGTGTAATAGGAAGAAAATTCCATAATTCTTATTTTTTTCTGAAAAGGCTCTGCTACACAAGCCATGTTGATTTCAGGCCTCCTGCTCAAGTCCACTGAAGCTACTGGTTGAGACTGAGAAAATCATAACATTTATGAATTCGGTTCCTCTTAGTTATGTATATGCAGTTTGGGGTACCTCATTTTCAGCCAATGGATTCACAGCTGCATCAGTGTCAAACTGGTGGAAGTGCGAACAGAATCAGATTTACAGAATCTTTGAACTCCTTGGTGATTAATGAAATTCTTAATTCTGAATGTGTGACAGGAGGATAATCTTGACAATATTTTCCCCTGCTTTCTGTGGGTAGAGGAATTTGAAGTCGACATTGGAAGTCGGGGGTCCTGACCTGTTCCATTACGGTGATTCACTTGTTCAGGCTGGAATCTCCTGTGTAAATCCCTTCTCATTTCCCACATGCACCTGTACCTCGTGCTTCTGTAGCTGGAGGAGATATGTCATGCTAGAGAGTTAAACTGTACTTCCCCCACTCAGAGTCTGGCCAAGAACCAGAATATTCCCTTATTTTAAGCAAGTCCTGAAGGAACACTGCCAATTCCCAGTGCCTTCAACATTGTTCTTGAAGGCTGGGAATTAAAAGACCTGAACTCTGTTCGTGTGCCTTAGTCTTTACAATTGTAAAATTAACTTAGCAGTAGTTCCCTTTCCATGTTAAAGATTTTGAGATTTACTTAAAAAAGAGCATAATATAATTGCCAAGATGACAATCTTGTAACAGCATAGAGTGGCGGATGAGTACAGGAAGGTGGTCTCTGTTTTGCTGTTACCTGGTTTTTCCCAATAAACCTCAGCGTGGAAGGAGATAGAGCCTGTACAGCAGTTCTTTCTTCCCGTAGCTGCTGTATATACCGGTAGAGATAACATGTAGTTTTTAGACAGATCTGCCAAGATCTCTAATTACGCACAAACTCATCTTAGTGGTTGAGAGTTTAGGTTTCTGAAAAAAAGTTAGGCAGATCAATAGTTATGGTGGTGGGCCTGGTCCTTTGTTGTTCATGACTGGTAATACGCATTTTTTAGAAACTGGTGACTATGCCTTTTATTATGTGCATTATGACCAGCCGTGCAACTGGGACTCTCAGTGATTCAGAGCCCTTTGTGATTCGGAGTGAGTGAGTACAAGCTGCAATTAATAAGTTGTGAAGAGACTGATTGTTGCAACTGAAATGGTGAACTGATGTAGTTACCCAAAAAAGATTGGGAAGCGGTGACCTAACTATCACCCCATGGAGAATGAGACTGGTCTTAAATTTGTGAAATATCCCTGTTTTACAACACTGACTATAAGAAAAAATTCTGTTAAAAGTTAATGGAGGAGTTCCAGTGGAACCCTATTAGATTCTTCCTCCATTAAATGACTGATACAGAGTTTTAATGGATGTTTTAACTAGGCATTGTTATCAAAAGGACTATTGCACAAATTAAAACCAGGCCCATAATCAGTGAAGAGAAGCTGGATTTACTCCTCTGCCTTTGGCATGGGGGAGTCTGTGTGTGTTTGTGTATGCAAATGAAGGGATGAAGAAAATGGTGAAGGAGAGGAGGATGGTAGAAATACTAATTAGAAAAGAGAAATGGAATGTTTTCAGAAACATACTAAAATATTATATAGGTAAAGTAGGTGAGATACAATTAGATTTTATCTGCTGAGCAAATTTGGGGCAAGAAAAGTGGAAGAGTTTCCTCTCAAGGTCCTGCAAGATACTGAGTGTCTTGAACCTCCATTAAATTAAGTGAGAGTTGAGGGGTGGGCTTACTTCTGAGAAAGCTTGGACATTATAAACTCATCTAGTGTAATTATGATCCTGAGCAGGTGATAGTATCCGTAAATTCCTAATATAAGGACGCCTTTTTGGGCAGCTGCTGAAACAGTGGTTTATAGTAGAGTAAATGTAAATTGATTTGGAGTTGTCTCCCATCTCCTGCTACGATGGCAATATGAAGTGTTTACATGAAGAGTACAGGATTTGACATTCTCTTTCAAACTAAGATGTTGTCCTGGTGTTGTGATATTTTAAAGTTTTCTTTTAAAAAGCATCAGAGAAAGAGTTTGCTGTCTCTGAAGTAAAAACCAGTGGAATCCTGGTTTCTGACATTCTTTTGCTTTCGCATGCAGAGTCCATGCCTTTCTGTAGTGCCCCTGCAATGACCTCCTCTCTAACCTTGATAGATTACCCATGAAGGGTCATTTGGTTTTCATCTTTGTGTAGCCATGGCCATCTTATTTGAAGGGACTTTGCCGTATAGTTCTTTAAGCCCCCTCTCTGGTACAGTGGCAGTTACATACATTCTGTTAGCAGATGTCATCTTTGTTATTTTTCCCCATCCTTACAGTGAGTGAAAGCTGCGTTAAAAGAACCAAAAACAACTCAAAAGGAGAACAGAGCAAGGTAGATCATTGCTGTCACTCCATGTCCCACATGCAAACAAATTCTGCATATGTGGGGCAGTTGCTGTGTGTTTGCATACATATCTTCATGCAGGGGATGTAATAAAGTAAGGTCTTTTGCTGTTCAGTCAGAACCAGCTAAATGTGTATTGTAATGTTTTGCCTTGGTACAGTCATGGTGATATTTGTTTTCTGCAAATGAGGTTTCCTTTCCTTTCCTTGCTCTTACAAGGCCCTGGATGTAAGACTCCTGTTTTACTTGTCAAAGTTCTTCCTGTTGGGATGCTTTAGTACCTCACAAAGTGCTCTTTCTGGCCTACTTAAATATGGGACATTATCACGATACACTATTTGATCCTACTTTCTGATACGGTCCAATGTGTTGCCAGTTTCTAGCAAATCCTCTGATGCATATTGCTGACAACAGGAAAGTTCAAACCTGGTGATGGCCTCCTTGCAGACCTTGGCATCTGGCCTTCTTAAATGTCACAGGCTTCTAGAAAAGACTGTCAGCTACATGCAAATGGCTTGAAACACATTTTATTTTGTGATGTGGGTTATTGACCACCGGAATAAGAACGTCTGAGCCTTTTCCTCTCAGTTGTAGTAAAACCTTCAGAATTGGCATAAACTGCAGAGGTTATTTTGAGAAGGGCAGGTCTAGATCTTTCCTCTCTAAGGCACTGAACTGGTTTAATTGAAAGAACAATTTGATTTGCTGCCTTAGCTGCTGCTACAGTAAAATAGCTTGGAATGCTAGCAAATTTTTACTTCTCTCACCCAAACCAAAGATTTAATACTGGCAGGTGAACTTCTGAAGGCTGCTATCAAGTATACAGAGACAATAACTGTCTTGGAGGTGGAACTTTGTCAATATTTTTTGCCTTGGGCCAAAAAACATTCACAATAATGGAGTGCTAAAGCTCTGCTCAGAAATGTTGCAGCTAGGAAAAGAGGAATTTATTCCAAGTTTTAGAGTGCAGTATTTTGGTAGGATGTGTGGTTTCTTAATCATCCTTATGTTGAAGCATCAACCATCAAGACATTTGGGGGACACCTAAAGGTATGCTTCTTGTTCAGTAAGAGCTGCCCTTATATTTGAGGTTTTGCAAAGCTGGTTACATTACTGCCCTTAACATGCATGTCAACATGCATGTTTGAACCAAAATACCTCTTTCTGTGCTCTGTAACCTGGCCAGAAGATTGATTTTGAAATTATTTTTAAATATCCATAGTGGGATAGGGGAGAGAAAATTCCGAATTACAATACTGAGAAACTGAATAGATGTTTACAAATCTGCCTTCCCTGTTTCTTTCTGAAATGATTATGAGATGATAATCATAAAATGATTTGGAGAATAGATAATAGAAGACCCTTGGGATTTTTCAGATAACGTGAGTATTTTATAGTGTCATAAATAGCAAGCCAACTAAGCTCTTATAAACTTATTTTATTAAAGCACATTGATTTATAATTATAATTATTAAGCCCAGGAATGCAGACAAATGTGTGTTGTTTGAAAGCAGGTAAACAATTAAAGTAGCTCATAGTGGCAATGGGCAAAAGCAGGCAAGAGGGAGGGAACTCTTTGCTCCAGAGCATGCCAGCCCCAAGGCTGACTTTCTCCTGGTTAATGCTGTGGTAGACTATGCGAATTGCTGCCTCTTTCTTCTAGCTATATTTGAAAATAAAAATTAACAATGTGCAAGAACATCTCTTTTGAAAAAGCTACTAGGTTCAGGGATCGCAGTTTTTATGGGCACTGGTGAGATTTTTTGCACTGTGCAAGTGCAGGAAGGCCTTGTTTTGGTAAGCTACGCAGGAAAATCTCTCCTTTACCGGTCCAAGCTCTGGCAGTGAATTGAATTCTAGCACTGCCAGCCTTTTAGCTGTGTCTTTGATGCCAGTATATGAATGCAGATGTAAACAAAAAAGGGACCATGTTAGTTTCAGCTGTTTCCAATAATCAGCAAAGAAATATCAACATATGGTATTTCCTAAATAAAAAAAAAATAAAAAATAATAATAAAAAAAAAACCAACAACCAAACAGAGAAAACACCACCCCAAAAGTAAATAATACCTTTAAAACTCGATCTTTCTTTTCCTTAAGTCTTTTAAGGCAGAACTAATAGAGTTTGAGACTAGGTGACTGTATTCTATTAAAAGCAGGAAAAGGTAACATAAACATTATATGCATGATACATTATTTTTACTGAGTTCCAATACTGAAATTTTTTAAAACAGAAGCTTGTGCTCTGGAAGCATCATTGGAACAAGGTATTTCATTTACTGTGTATTATGTTTCAACCAGTTTAGGAAATTCTAGCTTTCTATAGTGGTCTTTAATGGTTTGGACTGTTCAGTCCTCATTTTGTGTGGCTTCTAATGTTGTTCGTGAGGCTCAGGTCTTCTTTTTGCAACTGTGAACCCATCTGCATGTGTTCTTCTGACATGGATATGAGTCCTGTTGACAAGTATGTATATGTATACATGTCAGAAAGACAGTAACTTCATTTCTCAAAGGTTAGGCATATACCTTTTTTTTTTTAAATATATGAGTATTCCTAGGGCATTTTAAATTTGTGCTTAGATTTTAAGTAATTAATTGACTTGAAATCTGCACCCTTAAATCTCAGATTTGTATTTTTAGGTTGATTGCAGGAAGGGAAGATCCTGACCGTGAGTGGCAGTCAGCGTTCTGATACACAGAGGAAGTTCACTCTAGAACGCCACAGTTTTCCTATGAATGAAACAGGCATTATGGTGTAAGGAGCTTGGATGGGAAATGTTAATCCAGCCAGATTCTGGTGTCTGTTTAATGCTGTATGAAATATCTGAAGGTCTTTTGGCTGCAAATACAGTCCCATCCAAAGAGTAAAGATGTGCATTTTACTGGCCAGCCAAGGCTTTCTACTTTAAAGGTATCTGAGTATGCCATGAATCTTTCATAATAGATACAGTATTGTTTATTATTCCTTAAGTAATAGAATATCCATTATGCAATGGTTTATTTTTCTTCAGATAGATAAAACCAAGTCATAAAATTTAGATTTTATTTTCCATTACAGCTGCAAATTAGTGTCATGTATATGTATAGTATTTTCTGTAAGCAGGTGTGTGATTAAAATGGTTTTTGCAGGTAACTTGCTTGTTTACCATTTCCCAGCTAAATAGGAATATTCTTATTATTACTGATGAAAAATGAGTATCCTCCGTGCTTTCATGACCTCTTGATTTAGTATTCTAACATAGTTACAGGGTTCCCTTTTTAAGTACATTCATCTTTGAATCAGAAAACACAAACCCCCACAGATTTGCATTTTGCCATCCACACACTTGATAATTTTTATGAAAAGACCAAACAGCAAAAGGCAAAGCCTCGAGGTCTCCCCTCACATTTTAGCGAAGATTTAACAGCGGGATGACATAGTGAATAAGGGCCTCCTTCTGTGATTTGCTCAGTACCTCCTATGATTTACCCTTGGTGCCAATAAGGGCAGGCAGTATTTTGCAGAGGATATGCATCCCATGGTAGGAGAAGGTCTTAAGGGTTTTACAAGGCACACTGTGAAGCAGCAGCAGAAGTTGTAATCTAAACATATCCCTACTTCTCCAAATAAAAGGAAGTAGTATGTTTTATATTGTGGCCTTTGCCTGTTTGTTTGTTTGTTTGTTTGTTTAATTATGATAGCTGTTGTATGTGCTGCTTAACTGAACCAGCCAAGTAAGTCTCTCAGCCATCACTGATGATCTGGGGACCCAGCTGAGGACATGCTGCATGTACTCCGGGGAGCATTCCTGTTGGGGAAAAACATTCCACTGCAGGGCTGGATGAGAACTTGCTGTGCCCCTGCAGTGGAAGGGAAAAACACCGTTTGATAACACCTGTCTTGCCCCTCTCCTTTACCTGTAACTTCACACATATTTTTCCCTACATTGTCAGTGCCTGTGTTCTGCACCGAGGAGTACATAGATGCCAAGATTGAACTATTAAAATGAAAGAGTATTTTTGCTTTTCAAGCATGAAGTAACAAGTGATGAAAACACTTTTTCTGTTCATTTCCTTTAACACTCTCCACAACCCACTCAAACTAAAATAATCATAGAAAAAAATCTAACATTTCTTTTGGAACAAGGAGACGATTTTCCTCTTTCTCCTCTTTCCTTTCGCACAGATAATTTTAAACATCTAAGTCTAGACAGCTCTGATGAAAGCTATTTCTCAAATGTTTGTATGGCACTGATTTTACATTATTGGATCTCTTCTCCTCTAACCTTTTACCTTCTTTTCAGCCTGGTTAGGGGAACAGTTGGTGTATGAAAAAGGTACAATTAGTGGGCCAAATTCTTTCCTCTCTTATGTCTTTATGTCCTGTGAGGAAAATACATGAGCTTGGACCTCTTATAGTGATCGTAGAATTAGATTTTACCTTTATCTGTTTTACTTTACGCACTTTTGGCAAAAAATATTGTGTTTATGTAAAGGTGTTAGTTATCATAGCAGTATTGGTTTTGGTAGCTCTAGGAGCATTTGCTTGTACATGGACAGGTTGCTCCTGCAGTTTCTCCTGCTCTTTTCCAGAGCAAGTCACGTGAGAAAACAAACCACAGCATGTTTTTGTGGTACTACTTTTTGTGTAGCTATTGATGTGCTTTCCACAGGTGTACTATATGAACAAAAATGTGACTGAACTGAAGTATCAGAGGTCATAAATCCACAGGGAATAATAGTGTCTGGCTGTAATTCTAACAATAGTAATACTTATTTGGGACACAGTAAATAAAAATTAAGTTAGGAGTACTCTATATCTGTTTAGATGTCTGTTCAGGATTGGGATTTGTCTCCTTATTAAAAGGTTTAAGAACTCATGTGGTATTTGATCATACTGTCCATAAACTTCTGAGAAACATCACCTGTTGTAAAATCAGTGAAAAACAAAGACAGAATTACAGAAAACCCCAAGCTCTTTCAGCAGTTCATGCCTGGCTTCAACATTCTGCATGTTATTTCTCTGCAGAAAGGTTCACATATTCATCTATAAAAAACAACTTCCTTGGATAAGTGCATGCTATGAGTTTCTTATGTTCAGGCAAAGGTTTGATTCAGAACCTTTCACCTGCCTAACTAAGCTCTGACTACACAATCAATTTGGAAGTGAGACCTTCTTAGACACAATTAATTTCCAGGTTTACCTTTGCTGTTATCTATGCATATTTTGTCATTAATATATAACAGTGCTTAAAATGAAATAAAATGCATGAAATTATAGTGAAGGCATTTTTGGTAAACATTATAGCGTTTTCATGTTAATCTGAAGCAATTAAAGGCCAGATCTCAAACAGATGAAAGCGCTCTACATCTCCGGCGTTAGAAGACAAGTTAGTTGAAAATGATTTCTGAAAAAACCACAAGCTATTGATTGTGTTATTTGTGAGCATGGTTATTATGAGCATCTTAAATGCAATTCCATTCTTCTGTCCTTAAAACAAACACAAGCAAAAACACAGACAGTATGCAGGAACTTGCTGCTGCTTTCACTTGACAATGGTGTTTCATTGCAGCCTTTTTGTGGTTAGAATAACTGAGTTGAGGGTAATGGAACATAAAAGAAAAGCTATGAAAGGCCATGTCTTTTGAAAAAGAAAACAAAAAAGTTGTAAATAGAAGTCAGTACTGAAAATTTAAATGATAAATTGTAAAATAATGTGATTGGACTTTTTCTGTAATTCTGTTAATTTTTCTGCCATTATTTAGGCTGCAACACTATGAACAGTGACTTTATTTGGGAGAAGAAATGCTAGGAATTTTATTCGTCTGTATTTCTGTTTGTTTCCTGGTATCTTCTGATGACATTTTTCTCTATTTTTTCCATTACTATTAGCTAAATATATTATGACATTTTATTTACCTTGGTTGAGAGCTTTGAGACCTCTGTGTGGCTTCCCCATTCTAGCAATTTCACAAATAAATCACTGATAATTTTGCAGAAATATTGCAGTTTACATGAAGACAGAATAATTTTTATGATAAAAGAAGCAGGTTTATACTGAATAGTTGGATTACTACATCTCTAGGTATGTGTACAGAATACACCTACTTGTATCTTTCTTTTTAATTAGTACTTAGTAGTTTTTATTAAAGCAGTGTGTTACAGAGGAATTTTGGAAGTACAGTGGTGGAATCTACATTCTTCAATAAGGCATTTCATTTTATGGTCATACGTTATTTCTGCATGTGCAGAATAAGGATACGTTGTTAGTCTTTTGTTAATTTCCAGATAATTAAACATTATTATCTATTTACCAATGAATAGATGTGATCTGTTTACAATATCAGAGATGTATATAAAGCACACAGCTATAGTTGAAGCTCTAATTAAAATACATCATTGTTTGTCATGGTTTTAAGGTGAAAATTAAAAAGCGTTGCCAAATTAATCTTCAATCAAGAGTTCATTAATTAGCTAACCTTCTGTAAATGGGCTGCAGTTTGATGACAGCTCACTAAAGGACCATTTAAATGAATTCCTGATTGTATCAATCAGTCCAGGGAAAAGAATTAGATTTGTGGCTCTTTTGCAGTACCTCCTGCAAACATTTTTCCAGCATTTAATGCACACAATGGATGTTAAACTATTTTAAAGTGATGAATCCTTTTTATTACTGTCCCAAACTCTGTTACTTCTTGCTGTATATCAAGAGCAAATGTATCAGGCTGCCAAGGTTTCATGATCCTGAACAGAATATTGCAGAGGAATATGCTTTATAACATAGTAATAAGCAGTTGCTTGAAATAACATCATAACTTTCCATGGGAAAAATGTTTTGAACAAATTATTGATTATATAGTCTTTAGTAAAATTTACTTTGCGTCTGTCATGAATTTTAAAATATGAGGACTTAAGTGGTCAGGTACATCAGTTGCTTTTGTGCTGGCAAGATAAAATTTCTGGACCTCTAGACTATCTGGAAATGTCTGCCATGGAAGTGACAAATTAAAGACGTTAGTGCTAGATAGGGGTATATTTCTGTGCTACTTTAATGCATAGTATCTAGCTAGACCCATCAGGAGGGTTAAAAAAGAAGTTTAGAATGGGTTGTAGAAGTTAATACATGATTTGGTGACTCCTTTTGTGATTTAGAGGTTTGAATTGGTTTTGGGCTTTTTGCCTATATTTAATCTGAATGTATGCCTTTTGTAGTTCTGTGTGAACATGTGTTTTATGAAAAGTACGGTCAAAATAACAGTCTCTATTTACTCTTGCCAAAAGTTCTCCTTCTAAACTCTGCATAAACACACATTTAGTTAACATTTGGGTTGGTTATAATCTCAGTGAAATAAAATGGTTTGAATTTTTTTGGAGGGTGGGTACAGTTATTTAGTCATTAGGTTCATATACTCAAAGCTCTTTGAAATGAAAACGTTAATAAGGTGAAAAAAGATTGAATGTCAAAGCACTAAGTGACATACTGCATTTCATGACACCTCAAGTGTCTACAAATTGAAAAGCCATGATGATTTTTTTCCACCTATAGAAACATTTCAATTTGTTTTGTATTATATATTAATATTATTAACCAGTTACCTATAATTGATATAATATTCTCATATATTGTAAAATACTCCCCCATCTTGCTTGTACAAATTATAAAAGTATGTTAAAATGCAACTTAAGGTGAATTATTATTTTTCTGACCAGTATAGCATTGCACATTTTTGTTATCATCTGCCATGAGACAATAACCTTGTCCAGCATTGCTACGTCAGTTAAGTCTATCTTGCCAATTAAACCACAGAACTGGTGTGAGTTTTTTCCTAGTCAAGGTGTTTATATCAAACATTTTATACAGATGAAGTAATCTAGTGTGAAGGAAAATCAGTTAGATTTTTTCCTTCTGTGCTGATTTGCATATGCATGTCAAATCTAGCTATGCCGTTTTTTATGGTATTGCGGAAAACAAAATGACCTTTACTCAATTTCTTAGTAGTGGAAGGTTCTTATGTTCGGAATTTTCAGAATTTTCAGGTGGTGGAAGAAAGAGCCTGGAAGAGCAAGCATTTGCTGATTACGCCACTGATACTCACAACAGTCTGATACAGTCTAATACACTAAAACTCTCTATGCCTTCCTGTTCTAATTGCATCTCTGCTCAAGGCTACTATAGTTAGGCTACATTAAATCTCATTGTCAGTCAGGCTGCATAAGGCTCAGAAAGCTCATGGGCTGGAGCTGGGCAATGTGATCTTCCTCAAGAGCAACTTCTCTCACTGCTGCTTGCTTGTCTTCTCGCAGACTGCTACATTACTGTGTACATAATGGACACCCCTTACATAAATTATGTAACTTGATTTCTCCCCCTGTCTGACAGACAGGATTTGCTTAAAAATAACTATGAGCCTGGCAATCTAGGTTGCCCATTTTACTTTTAGCTAGCTGCACATGTTATTTATCATATTGAACAAAAAGAAAAAGCAAAAAGTCCCTAGCTCAGTTATCATTCAACACAGAGCTCACATGTTGGAGATGGGTCATGTACACTTCACATGTATGATAAAATATAGGAGCTTTCAGCAGGGCTTCTATCAAAATAATTATCTAAGCAATTATCTGTGCTATTCAGCTAACTTTTGCGTGCAGTGGTGTTTCTGTGCTTTTGTGTTCATCAACCTTACTGCTTTGAGTTCTCTTAGGAACTATTAGACTGACAGTTTTCAAATTGTGCAGAAAAGACAAAGAAAGAGAAAAGGGCTTTTTATAGAAAATTGTGCTTTTATTACAGGTAGTTAATGAGCATTAATATCAGAAAAAAATCAATGGGTTAAATGCAGTTGTATGATTTTAACTAGTGCACAGATTTTGATCCTGTGCGAGTGACCTGCATTTTCAGGAGATCATCTTTAAGAGTCTCAACACTGCAGTCCTTTTGCTTCCAACTGCAACACTATGTATGAAACAGGAAAGGACAAGTAAACCCTTATGTGCCATCTTTGTTTGAATTTTGCAAACAGATTCCCGATCCTGTAGATTGATACAAGCAGGAATATAAACAAACTGTCCCTGAAGTGTGCATTTCAGGATCATTTTATCATTCAACTCCATAGTAGTAGTAGTAGCAATAATAATAATAGTAATAATTTTTAATGTGGCTTGTTGGCTTCTGTAGTGATATATATTCTAAATTAGGTATGTTATAATTCTATGGTCTTCAAAAGTCTGTGGATGAGCATAGTCTTCAGGCAATAGTATCCATTGCATTTTGTGAACAGATAGAAGAGTGCATACTAATGATTGTATACTTTTAAAAATACAAAAACTGATTTATTTTGTGTTGTTCTTGGTCTTATTATATGAAACTGTTTTCACTTTAAGAATGTGGCTTTTGGCCAGGAATAACCTTTTTATTGTGGAAAGGAAACCTTGGAAAGAATAATACAGTCTTTTATTAAAAAGTTTACTTCTTTATCATGGCAGTTTTCTTTTAGCGCATCATGGGTGGGGAGAGAAGGACAGTTCATAGGTAGGAAACTCTACTACTAATACATTCGTGTTTAGTGGCAGCATCCTCCTTCCCAGTTACTGCCAAAGCCTTGAGAAAAGTAAACCATGTGCTTTTGCACTGTCATATTTGATTTGGACTATATTCTCACTGTTGTTTGAAGCTAACATGAAACGCAGTGTCTGCATGACCCATTTTAGCAGCCCATTATCATAATTTCACTGTCATATGGCCACTGAGTTAATGTACTTACAAATGACAGAGAAAGTGTGTTACATGACCTTAGGGTTTTCAAAAATTAAATGACATAGGAGGTCGTATTTCAAAGAATTGTTAAAGATTAGGGGTTTGGGCAGTTGGCTCTTGGCTTTTTTTTCCCCCTCACCTTTAATTGTTATATCTTGTAACAAGAACGTACCTTTATTCCTTGATTGACAAAAGTACTAAAATTTTAACCTTTTCGAGCTCTGGATTTTAGCCATTAGCCCAATAATTTTGAGTAATGTTAAAGTGTAACTGTGGTCTATTTTAATTATTTTAGCTATTTTAATTATTTTTTTTAATTGTCATTCATCCATCTTCCTGGTATAATGTAAGTTAAATTTTCTCCTGTATTTGTTTATTTTGCCGGGTGCCAATTTTGTTTCTTAGTTTGTTTTGGTGTTTTTAAAAGGAATTATTTTGAATGTAAGAAGCAGAGCAAGTATGTTTCTTGGATTTGCTACAATGGACCTATCTTCTGGTTGATCATGTGATGTGATAGTGCTGGGAGGAATTTCGGTTTGAAAAATAACCTTTTTATCAAATGGCTTTCTTAATTTGAGTTTAAACCAGATCTGAACGTGTTTCTTACTTTAAGCAAGTGACATTGGCATTTTATCAGTGCACACTGTCCCTATACTTCCCAAATTTTATGGTGTCATGAACTTACATTGCTAAAACTCACCGTAGTGAGTGATTGATGTTTCTTTCATCACAAGAGGGGTTACATTGAGGGTAAACCACAGTGGCTATGATATATATCCAGTAAATGAGGAAACGGCAGGCGAAACCACAAACATGTAGTCCAAGTGGCATATCCTCACTTTTTCCTCATAAAATTAGGCATTGAAACCAACTGCCTTATCTTTCCTTTACCCTTGTGAAGTTGGAAATCCTGTAGGCAGCACTCTGCATGAGAGGCCTCTCCATGGGTCTCCTGTTTGAACTAGAGTTTGTACAAACAAACAGGTATCTTTTTTTTTTTCCCCCATAGAAATAGATGAAAGTCTGTTTTATTGTAAGAAAACACCAACCAGCCAAGACAACAAAAAACCCAGCCTTTGTTGTGAGTAATACATTCTCTGAAAGTGGAACTATGTGACAAGAAGAAGGAATCCCATAATTTTACTTAAGGACTTTTTTGGCAATGCTAGAAACATAAAATGGGATGAGGGTCTCTCAAAGCTGGATCTCCTTTACCACCTGCAGGCCAGGTGATTTGTGACTCTTGAGTTGGTTTTGCTCATCTAGACTTGCATAGGTAACCTGTGGTATGTTACAGTATTGTTGTCAGGTTCAGTGGATGAGTTGTATGAACATTATTTTCACTTGGAAACCTTATCCAGGCAGAAGCCACCTTTATGTAAGTGGAAATTTTGTCTCAGCAAGGACCATAGGCTGAATCAATATTCTTCACCAGTGTTAGAAACTCTCTAGGCCCTGACTATACTGCTACTCATGGTTTTATTTAAAATTATGAATTTTTGAGAAAGCTCCTGAATGTTACCATAACAGAGTAATGCACCTTGAATTGGTTAGAAAGATAAAATGTGATTGCCATGTGTGTCAAGAAATTACTGCCTTAAATAAATTTTGGAGCGCAAGACAATCATCTTTAAAATATTAGATTCTGGTTTTCTCCCTATATAATTTCATAGCAAAGCTAAATAATAATGTAACAATAGTGAAAACAGTAATACCAGAATTTATTTGCCAAATTGAACATTGTAAAATTGCTTTGTTACTTGCTTTTCTGTGGCACTAAGGGACTGTTCTCATTTTACACCCAAGCAATCCCATTGATTTCAAATACAATCTAAAGGGGTTGTCTGCTTATAATAGAGGGCAGAATTTGACTTTCATCGCTGGGTGTAACTGCTGGCAGAATTTAACTTTGAGGTCTCAATCCTGCAGGAAACCCCTAAGCACAGCTCTGTTCATTAAAGAACTTAGCCATGCTTTTAACCTTAAATAAGATTCCCCTGTTTGTGTGTATGTTTTACAGGGCACTTAGGCATGCACTTAAATTTCATTATTGTCAGTGTGCCTAGGCACTCTGTGGCAGGATATGTACACAGCTTCAGGGACAGGAGCAGGGACAACTTCAAAGGTGTGAGCCGTGTGAGGGGTACACTTGATGAGACCGTGGTGGGACCCCCTGCCTCCTGTGCTGTGTCCCTGCCGGACTGTGCTCCTTCAGCAGTTGGTGGGGCTCACTTGGGCCGCCTTCTGTCTCCACATGCTGCCTGCTCTTTCTCCAAGGGTCCCAGTTTCTGAAAATCCAGTTGCTGCTGCTGCTATTGTGACTGCCGTCAATTCAGGTGGTGTTTGGTTGCTCTCGCGTTAAATTTTTGTGTATGTTATTCTCCCTGCTGCAACTGT
>JAWWEE010000074.1:91995839-92073339 GCA_035221455.1 Xenops minutus | reverse complement strand
ATCTGGTTGTCTGATAGTCTGTTCTGCTCCTCAACCATTGTCATAACTAAGCCATATTTTTCCACTGTAGTGACATCGTAATACATACACACACACACACACACAGATTTGTAGCATCTGTGCCAGAATTTTGTATGAACATTTTTATAGACTAATGCAGAAAATTCTCCAGCAGGCATGTTAACCTCTCACAATGTGAAATTTTGGATTCTTTTGTAAAACTCTCATGACTCTGTATTCTGGAAACATGTATGTAAATGTCTTTTTTTCATTGCCCTCTTGTTTTTCTGTAATGAGAGACATGTGTGGCTGTAGAGTGTCTTTTCTTGCCATACTTTTTTTTTCCCCCCAAGATATGAAATGTGTTCTTGTGTGCAGTGGAAATCACCCCCAGCCTGGATTGCAGTTTGTGCAAGGTGACAGTGTGGGCTGTGAAAACTTCTGCAGCTGTTGTCTCCTGTTGGCTGGGTAAATATTAGAAGCTGTGGAAATACATCTGTTGAAGAATGGTGAACACTCACATTGTGCCACTATTGTTTAGTCTCAGAGCAGGCTCTGATTTAGTGAAGAATTCTAGACCTAAACTTATCCCTATTTGTCAAAACTATGAAATGTATATTTTGGTAAAAATTATTTCAGTATTCAGTTCCTTTACTGAACTGTAGCCTTCAATTCTTAGATGTTTCTTATGAATAAATTTATTTATTTGAAGGATTTAAAATTGGATCCTGAAGAGCTTAATACATTTAATTTTATAGATTGTTAAAACAAAATAAAATTGTTACTTGTGGTCCTTGTCAAAATAATGTATTCAATGCTGAATCCATTTTTGAATGGATAAGAATACCTTTGTAGAGGTAGATTCCATCAAGAGCCCTGGTCCAAGGTTGTGGAAAGGTTTTATGTGAGAATATTTATATTTTTAACCACATCCTTACATTCAGATCTCTGTCTGCTTTTTCAAACAATGGATGTGTATTTATAGTGTAAATATTCTCAGTGAAGCAAACACAATGTGCTGTGCTATTCACATGTACAATATATAGCTTCTCATGTCCACTTAGATTAGAATGCACAGCTTTTAACACTGCTCAAAGATGACAGTATATCTATGGGGAAGCATTGGCATCCAGAAGGCTCATTTTGTAGGCAAAAAAATAATAGCAAGACTTAATAAGAAGAAAAGAAATACAAACTGCTCCCCCTAATTTTTAGTTGTCTGGAATTTGAAGCTTTTTCCCCCTCTTCCATCTTGTATTTTTCTCAATCTGTCCATGCATAGAGAAGGAAAATAAAAGCTGATGCTATGGTCTGTAATTTCTCCCTCTTTGGATATAGTTTTTGTTGAGGAGAATCACTGCTCATATCTGCTATTGATATTGTTGTGTGGTTTCAGGACATGTGTAAGCTAGCAGCGTCTTTGCAGATGCAGGCATATCTGGAGAAGATTGCTGAGAGTTGCTCAGTCACAGAAAGATATGCTGTCTGAAATCTGTTGATGGACCTATTGTAATTTAGAGGGAGAATCTGAAAGTCTCATGCTTTTATTTAAGGTAGAACAGTATTACTTGTCTCTGCAAGTAATTATAAAAGTAATAATACTGTTTCTGCTTTTTTTCAAATTCTGAAGTTTACTTCTTTGTCAGATTTCTGTGAGAATTTTAGTAAAACATACATTTTTTAGAAATTAATGTTCCTCATTTTGTTTGCTTGTGCGTTAGCTCTTACAGAAACCTTTTCAGTTAGAGAATTGCACTGACCTTGCAAAATACCATATGTTGAGTGTGCTGCTGTTCATCTCATAAGCATTAGTAGTCTTGAATGAACAGGTATTGTCTGTATCCTATGATAACTAAAGGAGTTAAATAAAGTCTTTTTGATTGCAGTGGTAGAAATTGAACATTACAGATAAATTACTCTCTTTTTTGTTAAGAAGCATTATTTCATTGTGTGATTTCAGATAACTGTGCAGACATGTGAGTGTGCACATCATGCAAATTTAGGGTTTTTTTTAGAAACTGGCTTAAATTCTGAAATCATAGAAAGTCATAGTTCTGGCCAATCGTGCATTCTTAACTCTTGCAGTATATGTTAGTAAGGTAATGAACTCAATTGTGTAGTAGTCTCAGCAAAACCTAAGAGCAGGAAAAGTAAGTATAAGATGGATATTTCACCCTAACATTGAAGTTTCTTTTCTTTGAGGTTTTAGCACAGACCTTACATGTAGTTTTAATGTTTCTTGTGTGGTTTGGCTCCTTTTTATTTTTTATGGTAAAGTGCAAAAGTATGAGAATAGAGAAAACATGCCATCATAAAGAAATAAAGGAAATAAAAGATACAGCAGTGGATCATGTAGAGTTTCTGCTTAAGCAGATATTTAAATGGTTCTATATAGCAATTATAAAAATATATATTTATGACATTTATAATTAAAGAGATGTAAGCAGGCAATTCACATGGATTCTTAAAAAATGCTGTATCGACTATAGCAACATCCAACACCTTACAACAGTTTTTTACATCTACTTATTAAAAATACTGGGTTGTGAAAACTAGAGAAAATTGGCATGGTACACTGAGGTTAATGAGAGGATAGCTGTTCATAAAATCTCAGAATGTGTGTCCCCTCAGTTTTCAGCTTGCCCTTGGTAACTCTGCTAATCATTATTACATTGGGTTTGGGAGGGATTTTTTTTTGTTTTGTTTTTGTGTTTCTTTGTTTGTGGGTTTTGGTTTTTGTTTGGTTGGTTTGGTTTTTTGGTTTTTTGGGGGCTTTGTTTTAATATAAATGCCAGACAGTTACTCTCCGTTGTTATGCATTTTAGATCTCAGAGATTTTTTTTTTTATTCCAAGGTAATTTCAAAATCAGAAACCATATTCCTATTTAACTGTTCTTTACTCACCTGAAACTTCAAAATGTATTGTCTTTTGCCATTAGAAATGACTGTAAACAGGCATGTTGTATGAGAAAGCAATAAGGGATCCTAGACTGTAGCTGTGGAAGTGAATTCTGCTCGCGTACCTAGAGTTCAAAACTGCAGCGGTACTACCATGGCTCAAATATCTGCAGAGTGTTTCAACAGCAGCACTGCTGCAAGACAGGGAAGCTGACTGCCTTCTTAATTCTTTTACTGTTTCTGTATTTTATTCTTCGTTTTATGAACTAAATGCCTGTTTGAGAATATTTTTTTCTTAGTTTATAATGCTTTTCTGGCATTTTCCAGGATTATTTTTGTGGTGACTTTTATTGTGCTTGGTACTCACCCGTCCTTTTAAACATACTAAAAAAAACTCCTTAGGCTGATGTGTCCATAAGGAATTGGTCCCTGCTTAGCAATTCTTTAAAAACTAAAAGATCAAATTATCTTCTGAAAAAATTTGACACTTAGAGGACAGATGAAACATGCAATGGACATCTTAAGGTTCAGCACAACCCCAGTACTAGATGGACTGCTTTTCCGCTTCATCCTAAAAGATCAGGCTGAAGTAGTTAGGGGCTGCATTAAGACTGAATTACAAAGGTGAATACATAATGCAGTACTGACTGCAATATTGTTTCTTTTCTACAAAAAACCAAAAAAAAAACAACAACAACAAACCCAACAACAACAAAAAAACCCCCCAACAACAACAAAAAAAACAACAACAAAAAAAACCAAAACAAAAAAAACCTGCAAAGCCAAAATCCAAAATGTTTCAGAGTGTTCATATTACAATGAAAGAAGATTCTTTTTATTTTTCAGAAAAGGCATTTCAGAATATATTAGCAACTGTGTACAAAAAGAAGCTAAATTTGTACTTATGCTCCCCCCAGTTGAAGAAGACCTCAGCTTTGTAAAGATGATAATACATATTTTCTTCATATCACATAGGAGCAGAAGTGCCTCTTTTCTGGCTTTCTTTCAGTATTGTACATTGGAAGGACACAGGACACATTTCAGCATCACTTGCTGCAGAGTTCACCTGACAAGGTGGCACTTTTTATTCAATTACTGAAAATTGTTCTCAATCCATGTTTTCTACCTTGACATTCTTACAAATTATCTACATTCCATTAGCATTGTAATTTTTTTAAGCTTCCTTTGCAAAACTGGAGGGAAATGTGTACAGCTATGTTTTCTGCTTTGCAATGAAAGTGTACATTTATCACTTAGGTACATGTAAGCCACTTCTGTGAATTGGGCCCTTGGAGTAAATGTGTTTCGATGTAATGGCCATCTGCTCATGAATATCACATTTGCTAGTTTAACAAATAGTTTCATATAGATAAACACATAGTTTGGTGAGCTCCTATAGTTTCACAGGTAGCAAGGCAACAGCAAAGTTTTATATTTTCTGTAAGCCAATAATCAAGCTGCGATGAAGGTCTCAAGGTTTTTGGTTGTTGCTTTCAAAAATTAATCTCTAAAATTTACTTTCAGTTTCTGACTGCTTTTTTTTCAAATGCAGGGCCCACATCAGGTCATAACAGGAGGCAAACTGTATCCTAGCCATTTCAGAAAGCAATCAGTCTTGCTTCTCTTTTCACCTTGCAAAAATGAAAGCATGTTTTGTTCTTAGATGGACCTAGCACAGGCAGCCACCAGGAGACCCTGGAACAGCTGACGTGACACACTTGTCCTGTATAGCTTTGTTAGAGACAGGTGTCAGTGACACTGAAATAACCCCTGAAGCTGTAGCTAAAGCCACTTTGCAAGAAAAGACAGAACTGACAAGATGGAGTTGGTCAAGCCAGTGATTCTGAGTGCCTTGGTTTGAGGGGTGCAGGTCAGCTGCAACATGTTACATGTACATACATAGTGCAGTAAATATAGCTCAGTACCAGGTCAACTTTTAAGCTCATAAAAACTAGTTTAGTAGGCTCTTTGTTTGATTTTGGTTTTGATATTACGGTATCTGCTGTGGTCCTGGCCCATATTTTACCACTGAAGTCAAAGTTTATTCCTCGATATCTCTGATCTCAAACTGTGACCGTGACAGAATATGTGGATTTATAAGAGGAGTGTGTGAGTGATGGTGAGTTTGGTTTGTGGATATATCTTCAAAATTTGTCTTCATGGTTACTGCTTTTAGTACAGAAGACAGCAATGTAAAATGTGCGTGTTCGATAACTTTGTCTTGTTTCCCCCCACCCCCCATCTCCCCTCCTGTATTTTAGCATATGTTCCTGAGGAAGAACTGAAAGCAGCAGAAATAGATGAAGACAGCGTGGAAGATGATGGGCTGTCTCTGGACATCCAGGAGAATGAGTATTTGTGCAATGAAGAAGCGGAGATCAAAGAGGCTCAAAGCTACCAGAACTCCCCAGTCAGCACTGCAACTAATCAGGATGCAGGCTATGGTTCGCCGTTTAGTGAAAACAGCGATCAGCTGGCCCATTTCAAAAGCACTTCCTCTAAAGAAGAGAAAGAGGATCCTCAGTGCACAGACAATGTTTCCTATCCACAGGACAGCTTGGCACAAATAAAAGCTGTGTATGCAAATTTGCTTTCAGAGACTTGCTGGTCCAGTTTAGCTTTGGACTTAAAGAAATCCAATCCAACCACCAGCAACAACGGAATCAGCCAGAATGAAAACACCACCAGTACGGACACCAATGCCAACTCCCAGAGTACTAGTATTTCCAGTACAAACACTAGCACCAGTACAACGACCAGTAATACTAGTAGCAGTAATAATAACAGTGGTGGCTCAGGTTATGACTGGCACCAAGCTGCATTAGCTAAAACTTTGCAGCAGACCTCATCGTATGGACTTCTTCCAGAGCCGAGTCTTTTCAGCACAGTACAGCTTTACCGGCAAAACAATAAACTTTATGGGTCTGTGTTCACCGGTGCTAGCAAGTTCCGATGCAAAGACTGCAGTGCAGCCTATGACACACTGGTGGAGCTAACAGTGCACATGAATGAAACTGGACATTACCGTGATGACAACAGAGATAAAGAAGCTGATAAGACCAAACGGTGGTCAAAGCCTAGAAAACGATCACTTATGGAAATGGAAGGCAAAGAGGATGCCCAAAAAGTGCTGAAGTGCATGTACTGTGGGCATTCTTTTGAGTCTTTGCAAGACCTCAGTGTCCATATGATAAAAACAAAGCATTACCAGAAAGTGCCTCTGAAGGAGCCAGTACCAGCCATCACTAAATTGGTCCCTTCTACCAAAAAGCGAGCACTTCAGGACTTAGCTTCACCTTGTTCACCTGAGCCAACGGGGATCACTGCAGAAGCTTCACTGGGTGAGTCAGCAAAGGATCAGAAAACTGCCAACCCCTACGTGACTCCGAACAACCGCTATGGCTATCAAAATGGTGCTAGCTACACTTGGCAGTTCGAGGCACGCAAAGCCCAAATACTGAAATGCATGGAATGTGGCAGTTCCCATGACACCTTGCAACAGCTCACTGCTCACATGATGGTCACTGGTCATTTCCTGAAGGTGACCAATTCTGCTTCCAAAAAAGGCAAACAGCTAGTGTTGGACCCTGTGGTAGAGGAGAAGATACAGTCTATACCTCTTCCACCCACCACCCACACAAGGCTACCAGCCTCCAACATTAAAAAGCAGCCTGATTCCCCAGCAGGCTCTACAAACTCGGAGGAAAAGAAAGACCTAGAGAAGGAAAAGTTGGTGGTCACTGAAACAGAGAAAAAGATTAAAGAAGAGAATGAGGACTCTACAGAGAAATTTGAGCCAACAACTTTGTACCAATACCTCAGAGAGGAGGACCTAGATGATAATCCTAAAGGTGGAATAGACATATTGAAATCCCTGGAGAACACAGTGACAACAGCTATCAGCAAAGCTCAGAATGGAGCCCCTTCCTGGGGAGGATATCCCAGTATTCATGCAGCTTACCAGCTTCCAGGAACAGTCAAACCCCTCCAGCCTGTGGTGCAGAGTGTTCAAATGCAGCCGTCTTACGCAAGCAGTGTAAAATCACTGTCATCAGAACACAACGCACTCATCCATTCCCCAGGCAATCTCACACCCCCACCTCACAAGAGCAATGTATCTGCTATGGAAGAACTAGTGGAGAAAGTTACAGGTAAAATCAATGTGAAGAAGGAAGAAAAGCCTTTGGAGAAAGAGAAGAGTTCTCCAGTAAAACCTATGTCACCTGCTGCTAAAGAAAACAAGGACTTCCCAAAAGCAGAAGAAATAAATAACAGACAGCAGCTGAAGAAAAGCTCCGAGTCAGAAGTTCAAAAGGTCAAAAAGGATAGTCCAGCAGAAGCACATACGCCAAACGGTACAGAGCCACTTAAAACAAAGGTTGCAAATGGCTGTAACAATTTAGGAATTATCACAGATCATTCACCTGAGCCATCCTTCATTAATCCATTGAGTGCTTTACAGTCCATTATGAATACCCACTTAGGCAAAATTTCTAAGCCAGTAAGCCCCTCTCTGGACCCTTTGGCCATGCTGTACAAAATTAGCAACAGCATGTTGGACAAACCCATTTACCCAACCACACCTGTAAAGCAGGCTGATGCTATTGACCGGTATTACTATGAGAACAGCGATCAACCTATTGACTTAACTAAGTCCAAAAACAAGCCTCTTGTTTCCAGTGTGGCTGACTCTGCCTCTTCCCCGCTAAGGGAGAGTGCCCTGCTCGATATTTCCGATATGGTGAAGAACCTCACGGGGCGTTTGACACCCAAGTCTTCAACTCCCTCTACTGTGTCAGAGAAGTCTGATGCTGACGGGAGCAGTTTTGAGGAAGCTCTGGATGAACTGTCACCAGTACACAAGAGGAAGGGCAGGCAGTCCAACTGGAACCCTCAGCATCTTCTGATTCTTCAAGCCCAGTTTGCTTCCAGCTTGAGGGAGACCCCAGAAGGAAAATACATTATGTCGGACCTAGGTCCACAAGAGCGGGTACACATCTCTAAGTTTACTGGTCTTTCCATGACCACAATTAGCCACTGGCTGGCCAATGTGAAGTATCAGTTAAGGAGGACAGGTGGAACTAAATTTTTAAAGAACTTGGACACAGGACACCCTGTTTTCTTTTGCAATGATTGTGCCTCTCAGTTCAGGACTGCTTCTACATATATAAGTCACTTAGAGACACATCTAGGGTTTAGTTTGAAGGATCTGTCAAAGTTGCCACTTAATCAGATTCAAGAACAGCAGAATGTTTCAAAAGTCCTCGCAAACAAGACTTTGGGCTCACTTGGAATTGCTGAGGAGGACTTAGGCTCCACATTCCAGTGTAAGCTCTGTAACCGAACTTTTGCAAGCAAGCATGCAGTCAAACTGCACCTTAGTAAAACACATGGCAAGTCCCCAGAGGACCATCTGATCTATGTAACTGAGTTAGAAAAACAATAGCGTCCAGGTAAGCAGCCAGGTATGCAAGTGACCACAGGAACATTGCACTAAACTTCTTCATAGTACTGCACTAGGCCTGACCTGAGCCTCTGAAATCAGTCTTACTTTTGTTGCTGAACTGCCTATCTGGACCTTGGTTTTTCTTACACTTATTTTGTAGTTATATTTATATGCTCTTTGTCTGTGCATGGTTATTTTTTGTTTGTTTTTATTTTTTTGTGAGTCAAAGCCTGACCTTTATTTTCAACATCTGTCCTTGATGTTAAGCTATCTTTTGTAGAATATAGTGGGAGACACTATTGAGAGACATTAATTTAGCCGTAAAGAAAGACACAAAGAACAATGATAAAGAGACATCCTAAAATTACAAAGTTGCCATGACAATAAAGGTCACAGAACCTGGTAGTGTCAAGTTTTAACCCTCTGAGAACTGTAATAGCATTTCTGTGCCTTTCCCAGTGACTAAATACGTAAATAAGGAAAAACAAAACAAAAGGCTTAAAGGCATTTCATTCAAATAAAAGCTGTGTCAGAAGCAGGACTTTTTTTGTTTGTTTGTTTTTTTTTTTAAATGAATGAGCCTTTTTTTTTTTTTTTTTTTTTTTTTTTTTTTTTAATGCAGAACTGGTTTGTGAAGATATTGTGCATGCAGTCCTTGGAAGAAGGAGAGCTCTGTAGTACTCAAGGGGTTAGGAAGCCACAACTGTTTAAGTTAAATAATAATTAAAAAAAAGTAAACCAAGTTGCCACTATGCCCAAACCCTCTGGATGCTGAGAATTGCCACTTTCTGGCAAAAAAAAATAATTAAAAAATAATAAAAAAAGAGGTATGCAAGCTGTTATTTAAAACAAATGTAAAAAATGCTCTTTTCTTTCCCTTTTTTTTTTTTTTCCTGTAAAATACTGCAGTTTATAGTTATTTACAAATGTTAAGCTTTGGTACAAGCTGACCTTTCTATAGTGTGCTGCATTGGTAAATGAAAACAAAAAAAATGGGGCAAATGTTGGATTCTGTTCCTTGTAAATTGCCAGCATCAGCTTAAGAAAATACATGTTACATATCGTACCATTTTAAACTGTTCAACTTTCTTTGTACCTTCTGGCTGTATGCTTTCTCTTTTAACTTTTTATATTGTCATTTTATATTCAATTTCTGTGTATATAATGTAAAACCACACTTTTTGAATAAAATTTAGTTCCTGCAGCTTGATATAAATAGAGGAATTTTACTGGCACCTGCATCTTTCCAGATGCATGTACTTAAAGGAACTATCTGACAAAAAAAATAAATAAATAAAAATAAAGCAAGCAATGCACTATGAATTATACATTTTGATGTTTTATCATTAATATTGTACAGTACATTTTGGTTCACACAATTAAATCCACTGTTTTCTCAAGTGTAAAATAAACCCACATGCAGTTCTTGATTTACATACATTGTCATGTCGTCATTATATTGCCTTTGAGGTGTTCTTCCAGCTATAAGAGGCATCGTTTATATAATCAACCAGCAAAAGATCTGTTTGAAATCATCCCTCGTGATCTGTATGCTGACATGTTTCCTTCAAAGCCATAATGCCAATAACCTCTTAAAAGAGATTTGCAGTAGGTACACACTGCGGATGGTACAGACCCAGTGGGGCACTGTCAATTAGCGAGGGGCATTCTGCTCCTCACTGAGCTACAAGAAGGGCTGCAAAGGTTTCGGCCAAGTTAATTTCCCTATGCTGTATGACTGTACCCGTAGCCATTTTCGGCATGTGTTCAAAGACCATTTCCTCCCTTCCTTCTCCAGCAAAACACCTTTTGATTTCAACAGTTACATTGTGAGAGGCTGTGGCTTCTGCCCCTGCAGTCTGTTGAATGCTGTGGTGCTTGCCTTGCTGGCAGCGGTGAAGACCTCTGAGGCTTTGACACCAGTTTCTACTTACAGTACAAGAAGGCAGACCTGTGTTTCTCTGTACTTTTTAAATATTGCATTTTGAGGTAAGCTGAGTGCTATCATATCAGGTGTTTCCCTTAATCTTTATTTCTGTTCTGTTGAATGCAGATGTCATTTAGAATGTAAAAGAGAGCTGTCAGAGCCTTCACTTCTCTATCTCCTGAGTGCTTTGACAGTTACAGTGTATGAAAGCCGGGAATCTGCTATCCATTACACTTTTTGGAGGGGCTATTAAATATGAGGACCTAGAGGGGTTTGCTTTCACATGGTATTAGTGATACTGTTGTGTTATATATACTTCTGTGTACATATATATGTTTCTGTTCCTTCTTCTCAATTCTTCTGAAAGTAATTTAAATGTAAGATCTTTGCTTCCAAATACAGCACGGTTCGACATTTAATCCTTACTTCAGTTACAACCTGAGAAATATCTATGCACTGTTCTGTTCTCTACAAAAGCCCATCAGGTCCAGGTCAATTCCATTTACACCATGTTTCTAAGTAGTGCAGGAAAGTGCCACGAGGGTTTTTTAAAATGTCCCTTACTTTTATTGCTGCTAACCACCAATGTCCTTCAGGGGATCTAGCCATTTAGACATTTCAGTTCAGTTACTGGATGATTATGTGCTTTGGGCACAAGGGGTGGTGAGCCAAAAAACCAGTCAGGCCTATGTCCGTAATACAGAGTCTTTAAATAATAACACTTGGAAGTTTTGTTTACTTTACCACAAGCCTGCAAACTTGTGATTATAAAATAGGCTGTACTACGTTGCAGTAGCGGGTGAAAAGGTTGAAAGGGAGAAATAATAGCTCTAAAGTGGGTTTGAATCTAATGTAAATCCATTAAAACTGATTTTGAAACAAGGCATGTAAAGTGAGTTCTCAACACCAGGTGACTCCCTCGAGAGGTGTTTATGACATTGCTAAATCCGTTCAGTTCTGATAGCTTCAGAATTGGACAATCACTCATCATCTGTGCCAGTGTCTGAAGCAAGTCCATTTAGAGTAAACCAGCAACTTTACCTGGTGACTGTGCTGATGTAACAATTTCCATGACTGAAATATGAAGCAGATGAAAATTGGAGGGCTCTGATATTTCACCTGCTTAACAAAAGGAAGCTCACTGACAGTATGATCTTTATTCTTTGGATCTGTTCCACTCTTGTTTGAATATTTCTGAAAAATTTCCTTTTAAAAAAAGGAATTGCACAGTTTAAAACGGAGTTATTCTTTCTCCCCGAATTGTTTTTTTTCAGGTTTATTTATTCTTTCTTTCAATAAGATTGCAACAAAAGTAAGTTTATGCTATTCTGTAAGTAGGTCCTAAAACTACTGGGTGGGAGAGACCACATAGCCTTTCAGGAGTGATCTTGGAGAATAGAAATGTAAGAGCTTTAAAACCCATAGTAGTCTCTAAGCCTCTATACCTGTTTTGTGATGTCTGCAAAATCCATTGTGTCTGATTCTTTTCAGAGACATATAAAGCTCTTTTTTTTTTTTTTTGGTGTTATATTGCTGGTGTTCATATGGTTCCTTGTATCTGTTCTCAGAGTAAAAGATCTTGGTTTGCCTAGTTTTGCAGGTTTGATTTCTGCTTTGGTGCACTTTTCTGTATTGCTGTTTTGAAGCTGATGCAAACCACTGCAAATTTGGGAGATCTGTGTACTGATGACATTATTTCTGAATGAAATGACCTTTTTTCTTTCTTAATAGTATTTATTAGGTTATTCACTAATGTCTTCTGCAACATAACTTTGTTACAGTTTTCTCTGGATGGTTACACTGGTAATAATGACACCAAATATAATCTGTCTTTATCATGGAGAACACTAAAATGCAATTGCAGTTAAGTATAAAGGCATAAAAATATGCATACTATCCTGTGTTAGACTAATCAAGGCACAATGCACGAGCTTCTGCCTGCAATTTCCAAAGCCATCTCAAATTTGAGTGTGTGATATCCTTTAAATAATACGGCAGGGGTCCTGGTTAGGAGACCTCCAAGGAGAGGCCAGTTTCCATGTGGTGTCTTCTTGCAGCTCTGTAGGTGTTGGTCTCCTGGCTGATGCAGTATTGAGTTACTCTCCCAGCATGAAAGTAGCAGGAAGTGGGATTTCACCATCTGTTCACTGATATTTAAAAGCAGGGTCCTTTTCTGTCCACAGATGAGAACAGAATGCTAACCCAAATCTACTAGCCAGATACTAATCTAAATAATATGATTCTTCAAAATTTATGTTTTCTCTGCTGTTCTGGTTGAGTTTTTCTCATAATGTTTCATGTGGCTTTGTATACTTTCTCTTCATCACTGTCTATAGATGGCTTCATCCTACAGGTAGGTGCAGTGACCACATTTTGGGATGAAAGATGCTATCCTAAGTAAAAGGTGGTATGAGAGCTAGGTGAAAATATCAATACTCAAGACTGGGTATGTTGCTAAAAAGGAGAGCATTTTACAAGTCTATTTAGATGATGCCGATTACCTGAGGTTAGTGTAATTTATAAAATGTGCTTCTTTATACAGCATCTTCATTAGCTCTGTTTTTTCAACTGGTGAAATAGCAAAACTGATTTTAGAATAGTTAAGCACCAAGCGATCAGAACTGCAAACACTGATACATGGCTAATGGACCTAATTATTTTCAGACAACCAATATTAGAATATACAATGATTATAAAAGCTGTAGACTTCCCCACTGAGAATGAGAAGCTCCAGTTACTCTACTGTGATGATCCCCTATTTTTAAACATCTCTTCGGTTCTGTCCAGTGACCTGCTGAGTCTTCTGTCCAGTGACCTGCTGAGTCAGGGTCAGCATGGTCAAAATGCATCTAGTAAGCTTTTATTGTAACTAATGTAGTTGTTACCTGTTTGGGGGTTTGTTTTTGGTTTTTTGTTTTGTTTTGTTTTTTTTTTGTTTTGTTTTGGTTTTTTTTTGTGTGTTTTTTTTTGTTTGGTTGGGGTTTTTTGGGGGGGGGGTGGGGGATTGTTTTGTTTGGTTGGGTTTTTTTCTTGTGAAAAATACAAAGTTTAAATTTGATTAGTTATGACCAGGTTGTCAGGATTTTTGTGGGTTTTACTGCTGGGTAAACTTCTTAGTGTAAAAAATGAAGGGAAAGATTAATTGCTACAATTATTAGTTCTTAAAGAAGTATTTCTCTAACTAAATTGTTCTGGGCACAAAGTGTTGACCATCAGTACAGCATAAATCTGAACAAATTTAATATAGTGAAAGTGTACTGTGTTCCTGTTCAGAGTGGTTGTGTCAGCATTGTCTGAAGATGCAAGTTAAAGCCTGACAGGTTCCTGACCAGGCTTGTCATATGTAGGACACCTGTGGTTAAATGCCACATTGTCACTTGAAGAAGGAAGGTTGCCTGCAACCCATCTGCTCTTGTAGGAGCCCAAGGCTGTTTCATTTGCTCAGAAGAGCATATATTATGAAATCTTAAGGGTTGGTGGGACACACTAGGCAAATACAAGCCAACCTTCAGGGTCATGCCAGTGTTGGTAAACAAAACAACTTGTGCAAAGCCACCTCTTTAAGAGTGTGTAAAAACGGAAGTTGATATTAGAGCTTGTCATCAACCACTAAAGTGGGATGGTGCCTGTATTTCCTACCCAGAAGATGACACAGATGATGCAGCATGCTAAAAGTCACATAGTCAGAAACAGTGCCCAAAGCTCATGACTAGCAGATAGAGATCGAGCTACTAGAGCATGCTCTGAGGCACAGTTCCTTACTCCCCAGAAAGTTTATTGTCAGCACAAGTAGTCGAGTTCAGTCCAGTACGATCTGGGATGGAAGATTCAATAGCTAAGAGCAAGCAGTTTCAAATAAGTTCACTAGTGGACTGGTAGGTGCTAAATCAGTTTGGCAAAACATATTAACCTGCCAGCTGGCACTTCAGTTTCTATATCATACTATGTATCACCATGCTCAGAATCCCCTTGACTTTCCTTTCTGTGAAGTTTGGATATTCAAGACTGAATAGTGCTGAGGTCAAATATCGGTCCTACTGAATTACCTGAAGTTACAAAGTTTTGTATTTTTGAATGGCGGGATAGGATGCTGTATCTTGGAAATGCAGATTGTCTTCAGATGTGGACAGACAGGTTGGATCAGGTACCATTTGCCCTATTCTTCAGCTAGTGGAAACCATTGCTGTAAAATCCTAAAGATGGTCTGGCACTGAAACCCAGATAGGGAAAAATAAGATTTCTGCCACTCTTACCTTCCTCTTTTCCCCAGATACTGCACAGTGTATTGGGTTATGCAAAGAAATTGTGCTTTAATCTGAGCATTTCTGAGGAGTAGTGTTCTGTGAAAACTAACCATCTACTTCAAGTCCTGGTTAGACTTAGTTTATCACTGCACAGTTCCAATGAGTAACATCTTATTTGTTGTCATGGAAGCACTGCTACAGGCTCAATGTCAAGAACATCATCTTCTCCGTGCTCTCCCCCCAGCCTCCAGCATATCAAGGAGAACTGACAGAGTGGCTCTGCAAGTCACTATTGCTCTGCAAGGAGTTTGAGGGTAGACTGGAAGGGAGAGGAACAGGACAGAAGAGGGTTTTGATCTTGATAAAGCAGTACAAAGTTTTATGTTTTCAGATGACCTCTAGTTTAGCTTAACCTGCTATGCATGGCTATGCAGGAAGTGGCTCTTGAAAATGCTGCCCTTTGGTCTCAGGGTCTTTGACATCTCATTGCTTAGTACTTAAAAAGGTGAAAAAGTTGTGTAGTGGATCACTTCTGTCCATCCATGTTCCAGGTGGAGCTAGATCCATAGTAGGTATACTGTAAGATTCATTAATGGTGTTTCTCACTGGTATAAGTCACTCCACAGGCATTTTCATTCTGGACTTTTTTAACAATTTAAACCAAAGTATTTTGAAAGCAAGTTAAGCCAAACTGGGAAAAGCCACTTTTATTTTCTAATATGAAAAACTGCCCAGGGCTGCTGTCACAGGGAAACTGTGTAATGTCAGTGTAACTGTAATGGTTCAACTGGAAAATTCTCACAGTAAACAAGCTTTAAGTTTATTAATGTGCAAATGCTGTCTTTAAAAAACACTGCAGAATCAAACACTGTGCCCAATAAGTAGTGCAAGGTCAAATACACTCAGCATGTTTGCAGTGGGTATTCTCTATTAATAATTATATGTAGTAGTATTCAAGTGTGTAGCATGATGATATAGTGTGGTTCAAAGATGCAGTGTATAGCACTGTGTGTCTTTATGTTCAAGGGATAGTTGTATTGTTAGCTGTCTCTAAAGTGCTGTCTCGCTAAAGTTTGTAGCATTTAGCATGAACTGTCTGTTATTTCTCATCACTACTTTTCTGTGGTGGGATAAAGTGAAAAATTAGATAGCTTTGCTCTAAAAAAGGCAGCAGGTCTAGACTTAACATTGCATGGGGATCCTCCGCCCAAGTTTTGGGGGCTGGTGAGTGTCACATTTCACATTTTTTAAGTGTGCTTTGACCACTGGAAGTTTGGAAAAGTGCAAAGAAGAAATAGGACCAAGGAACAACTCAGAACAGAGTCTAATCTGATAGGTAATCATCAGATAGGTAAAAGCAGCACCAAAAAAAAAAAAAAAAAAGGAGTTCTGAGATTCACTGTGAGAAGAAGGACAAGATGGGAAAAAGAAATGATAGAATAATTGCTATTAGCAAGAGCAGATGTTAGGGATTTTGAAAGCTAGGACTGAGAGGGGTGAAAAGGGAAAGGCTGGAAGGCCCGTTTGCCTGTTAGGAAACAAAAGGGGACCTAGCAAGGTAAAGCTCAAAGAGGCTCTGTGATGGGAGATATAAGCATGCCTGAGTGATGTTTGGGAACCTCTCTGACCTCTTGCAAAAAGCATGGAATAAGGTTGAATTTGTCTCATGGAAGAAACAAGGTTTTGTAGTGGACAAATATTCAATGTAAAGACTTCACAGGATTGTTCAAAAGCTGAAGGGTCAGGGAGAAGGAGGCAATAAGGAGGGAAGCCTGAGCAAAGAGTTTGAAGTGTGATGGCGAGGGCTCTTGGTGTTGCATAAGATAGCGAGAGAAGCAAAGAGGAAAGCTTTGTGTGGGGAAAACTTAATGTTTTGTTGCTGGTGGTTATTTTTCCTTTCCACTTCAAAGTGCAATAACTGCATCAAATTTGTATTGTAATAGCAATCAGAGTCCAAGGCCCTGAGTATGCTGGTTGCTGTAAAAACACACTCTAACAGTAGCTGCCACCTCATTTAAGACAAGATGTAACAAGTGAGTGTAAAAGCCACCAGAAACAGGGGAGAAGGTGGTGCAATTTCACAGGCTATGCATGTACCTAAATTGAGTGCTTTCAAGTAATTTAATTTTTAAAGACTTTATAGTAGGCGTGCTGCAGTCTCTACTGGCCGTCCACCTAGCTGCTCTCAGTTGGCAACTTCACTATTGATATCTGGGCATCATTTTAAGTGAGCACTTAAGGTTGAGTATCAAGGGAAGGTATTTATAGTTTCAGCAGAGTGGGTTGATAGCTATTCTAGCCCCAGATGGGAATTGGGTTACATGACAGATCAGGCTGCCTTCCAGTTTTATCCAATACTAGCAATAAGGGGAGGGGGAGGGAGGACAGCTGCAACTGTATAGTCCTTCTAGGGTTAAAGATCCTAATGCTTTAAAGAGAATGTCTAAAAGAAAATTTCTTTCTGAAATAATTTATGGAAATGCCGTGCTCCCTTTGAAGGTTCCATGTCACTGCATGGCACTACGCAATGTTCTCTTTCTTCACCTGTCAGGCAAGGACCACCTCGAAGAGTCTCACTGCTGATTACTAGTTAATTGTCATTAATAAGTGACAACTGACATTACGGGGGCTTAATGCAGAGAGAACAGAAAAGAGCCACAGATATTCTAATGAGCTGACTCCTACGTGCCCTCTATTGTTGTCGAAAATGAGGAGCTGTCGTCATTGTTCAGGAGATGGGCTTCAATTGCTCTGGAAAAATATTCTCTTTTAATTTCTTTATGCATAGATAATTCCTGGTGCACTCTCTCTCCCTCTCTCTGTCTGCCTCTCTTGCTCTTTCTCTCTCATACACACACACAGAGACACACACCTTTCTATGAACACAGTGAAAACTTCCACTGATGATATACAATATGTATTAAGACACAGTAAAGCTTTTTAAGTACATTTTAGACATGCACACGTGCAAGCATACGTGTACACACGTACATACAGACCATCTACACATAAATGCAAATCACCAAGATGTTTATTTAATTTTTAAAACCCAGGAAAGAAGTGGGTACAGACAACTCCACTAGAAAAAGGAACTGAAAGGTGGTCAAGACTATAAGAGCTGATTCATGAAGTTCAGACTGAGGGAGTCCTGTTCTGTTCCTAGTGCGAGGAATTTTGAAGTGATGGCAATGAGCACATACAGATTTCAGATACAGGTACCTAAAATTAGGTCCTTGCTTTTAATTTAAATACTAGCTTAATGACTTGATGATTTTCAAAACTGTCAAACAGGCAGGAGCTCCCTGGGAGGCGGTGGTGGCTGCGGATGCTCTATGCTGCCTGCTGAAAGTCAAAACTGTTCTTTGCACACTTTCTGAAAATCTCAGCCAGCAGAGGGCCAGAAATTTGGGGGAGATGATTTAATGAGGCATCAAACTCCTGGTTGTATTTCCTGAAAAGTAGGAATTCTGCTTACACTAGACAAGCATGATCAATCCAGATTAAGCTTATTTCTGTGCAGTGCTAGATGATTAGCATGTATACACAGATTTGGGATAAGCAGGGTTGCTGAGGATGCTGCTGACAACCTTTGGAAACGTTCTCTGACTCTCAGATCTTTTCCAAATGTCAGGAAATCACCCATGATTCTTGACATAAAAATTCAGGTGAAACAAACAGAAGCCAGAGGTGTTATAATAATGCCGGCTTCTCCTACCAGTTTCAAAGCAACACAATTACCTGCATCAAATCTCTTTAGGAATGGACAGTACTTGAGGTCTAAATTGTAGAAGAGGAATTTTCTCTTTTTACCAAGAAGTATCCAAGAGTTTCTACTCTGCAACAATAAATTGCATGTCTGTATTGCTCTCTTACATTTAAGACTGTGCAGGTTTGCCTGAGAAGTGGCTTATACAGTGTCTTTCAACTACCTACACAAAGGGGAGAGCCCATCATTTTAAGGGGAATTTCATTTTGATGGCATAGCTTGAGTTTAAAACTCAAGACTTACAGGAAAGAAAATGTGCTCATATTGTGCTCAATATTATGCTCAGAGCAAAGACATTCATTAGCATTCTCTGTCTTACTGCTTGCCAAGGCCCAAACAAAGGATACAGTCTGGAACAATGGCCTGAAACGAGGAATACAACCAAAGCAGCCGTGCAGGAAGCCTGCCATTTCCCATGGTTTGGGAACTTGGAGCCAATATATAGTGCCCTGAGCAGATGTGTGGAAGTGGAAAACGCCTCAAATGACAGTAGGTAATTCTTATTTTTTTTAATGCTGGGCTTCCCACTATGAGGTCAACAGATACCATGTCTTATATTGCCATAGTGCAACTTGATGGGTCCTAATTCCCAGCTCTGTGTGTGACTTTGGATGTGATCTCTCTGTGACTGAATCTACCCCTCTTTTAAAGAGATGAGATAATGCCTGTATGCCAGAGAAGACACATACTGTAATCAGCGGTGAGAGAGTTTGTAATACTGCATAGAAAGCACTTCTTGACTTTGCAAGTGTCTTTTCAGTTACTGCACTGTCTTTAAAATTTCCTTTTGGAGAAGGCAGTTGAAAAGATCACAGTCCAAGCCATTTCATTCCTGAGGCAAGAGGTCAGCTTGCTGCTCTTGTGGCACTCCTCTACCTTCTCAACCCCTGGGTTAGGAAGCTCCCTACTGCCCACCACTAGGATCAGTCTAGGGTCACAGCTGCCAGGGCACTTTCATATCCAAATCTATCACAACAGTTGTTACTGTCCTCACAGTTCTTCCCTTCTTGCTTTCTTTCTAGTTTCAGCAAAACAGTTTTGGCAGCTTCTGGAACTTCTCTGCCCCAGAAAATCTGATGATAGATACCAGTGATGTCAGCTGAAGTTACTATGTTGAGAGGAGTGGGTAAAAGTTGGGGTCCTAGGTAAACTGGGTATTTTATTGCTTTTAATACCATTGGTGTTATTAATGCTACTGGCATGTAGGAAGAACTGATGGAGTCATTCCTGAGTGGAGTTGTTCCTTTTTTATTGAGACCTCTTCAGTGTAGAACTGAACAATTGCACTCCTGCCCTATGTACTTCTTCCCTCCCAAATTAAAGTTATTAACCTTATTTACATTGTGTACTAGAGGTTGTTACTCAAGACCTTTTAGACATTTTAGCAAACAGTTCCAAATGACTGGGACTCTGGCTGTGGTATTCTTTAAATAATTTACAATCATTAAAATGACATCAGACTATCTCCAGTTCTGGCATTCTTTTCAGTCGCTGTCTCTCAGATGTCTATGTGGGATGAAGGTAAAGCTGGGTCTGTAATGATGGATGTCTCTTGCAGAAAGTGGTTTCTAATAATCCAGGATACACAACAAAGCCAGAACTGGAGATAGTCTTATCTCACTTTTAGAGCTGTAAATTATTTAAGGGAGCGCTCTAACTCCAGGAAACTGAGGTTACAGCAAATATTAAGTTTCCTGTATGGCTATTTTTCTTGTGTCAGGTGGTGTGGCAGAGTTTATTCATAGGCATTCAGGGGCTATGGAAATAATCAGCAAATGAGGTAAAGATTTCATTTTCTGTTGCTCTTTCTCATGTCAGATATCTAGAGAACTAGGACTTGAGGTTTAGGGCCCTTTGTATTGAATTCAGATCCATAAAAATCCTCTTGATGGCTGGAAAACATTGTGCCTAACTAATAGATGCATTATCAATAGAGATTATTACAACTTCAAAAAATACTCCAAGTAACTACATATAATTTATCTAAACACATGCAAGATGCTCCAATCCAGTGACAATAAATAGCTAACTCAAGAAACAACATAATGAAGTTGCAATGCATGAAGTGCTCAGTGATGGCTTATGCAGTCTATCTTGCCTCAGTTGGCATTGAAAGCTTCAACATCTTCCCTTTCTTCCTCATACATCCTTACTTGGTACATAAAATATACATGAAAACAAGCTGGGATAACAAATACCTGTATACTCTGCTGATACTTAAGAGGGAATTTCTGAATTATCTTGCAGTGGGTTTCTTCAAGGGATAACAGAAGCTGAGCAGATGCCTCCTGTATGCCTTCCATGGCCAGCATAGGGCAGAAGGGGCCCCTCCACAGGGCAGGGCAGGGCAGGGCAGGGCAGCAGCTCCTTTAGCCCCACTAAAGTCCATGCCTGGCTGCTACCTATTCTGGCAATTCTACAGAGTAAACTAAAGCTAGTCTTTCCCTCTCCCCCTTCCTCGAAGCAATGGTGAAGCCTCCAAAGACACATGCAGCCAGTGAGTGAGTAATGGATACCTGCCATCTCTCATGAAGGGAGCAATGCCTCCAGGACCCTTCAGTCATTGCAGAGCATGTGGACATCCCCGATCTGTGAAGGAAACACAATATCCTGCCTCCACAAGGACAAGGAGGAAGAAGAAGAAAGGAGATTTGATTGTTCACATCAAAGTGTTAATTTCTTGAATTTGGAGGTGGAAAATCTGTGGCTTTTGTTCCAGTAACAACTCTTGCCTTTGGTTTCTTTTTAACATTAGGCTGATGGTAAGTAGGTAAAAATCATACTAATTTGTGAAAAAGCATTTCTTATGTGGTGTATATAACTATATCAGGAGATAGGGGTAGAATTTCAAAGTGGTACTTTTCTTTGGTTCTTTCCCTTTCAATAGCTGTTGTTTTGATTACTCTGTGCCTTAGGCTATCATTAGAATCTTTTTGTGTGTGGAAGTATTAAGTCCATAAATATGAAAATAAGCCTGTAATTGACCCATGGACTGAATTTATTTCCATTAGATTCTTCTGCTAGTATAAAAAGCACAAACTGGAAGAGTGATATTTATGTGTGTATGAAGCTCCCCAGCTCTGATGGTATATCATATATTTGATAACGAGGCTATGCTCTTAAAGGGACTACTCAGCAAGATGGGGTGGGGAAAACAGGTGTCTTGTTTTAGTTTTGAAAGCAAAACTGTGTACAGCCATAAAATACATGCACAGCACATACCATTATTTTGATTAATCGGACTGCTAGAGAAGAGCTTATAATGAAAGCTGATCAGCATGTCCCAGTCAGTCTCATTAGGTTCCTCTGTAGACACCTGGAGAAAGGCAGGCAGCAGAGGGTACTTTGGAGGTAAGAGGAGCTGAGTGATCTACCACAGAAAACACCGGGGTTGCCACACCTGCTTGTGTGCTTTAATGGAGCTTTACGATACGCAAGGAGGTTTCTCAGTTAAATGGCACATAAAGCTCAGCTGCCTTCTGGGGAGGCTGTGTGCTGTTGCCGTGCCCTATGCATCATGCATAACATTCCAGTTGTTGCCTCTGTTTGTGGCCACAGCTGTAGTTCTGTTGAGCTGCTACATAAAGTTTTCCAGGGTTGCTGTTGGTTTTTTTCCTTCTGGATTTTTCCACCTTCCCACTGTGTGGAGGGACCATATGGCACAGCTATTACATCAGGACCTGCAGGCAATTCCCACTCAGGCACTATACCAGAGCAGGGCTGCACGCTGAAGAAGAAAACGAAGTAGGAAGGGAGGGGAGACAGTGTGCTAGATTACTCCCAAGAACAAAATCACAGAATATTCAGGGCTTGTGTTGTGAGACAAGCAAATTCCCCCCCCCACCCCCCAACACTCCCATGAGCTCTATTATCATCTGCCCCAGCCTACTCTCTCTGCATGGTACAAGATGCTGGTACAGTTCATCACCAAGGTCAGCTTGGCAGGAGGATTGCAGCTTGCAGGCTCTTCAGTGCCATGGCCTTGCTCAGGGAATGACTCTGAGCAGTCTCCTTTCGTTGTCATTTGGAAGGTTTATGGTAAGGCATGGCATGGAAAGGATATGTGTGTTCATAAATAATTTCCACCCCCACTCCATCCAATCTATAATTTTTTTTCCTCATATGCTGGGGACTGGCCAATAATATAGGCCAAAAGGGAATCATACAATTAAACAAAGTATAATTGAGACATTGAGTTTTTTGTTTCTCTGACTTCAATCTAAATTTGTATCAAGGGGGTTAAAAGTGGAGAGGTCTTTCAACAGCCTTTCCATTTGTTTCTCCTGGTAGCTGTGACGACCATTATTAGCACTGCTTTGAATTAATGGCCAATTGTCCTATCATAGTTTAATAAATATGATGGGCTGTGAAACCAATCCCAAACACGATTCTGAGTACCTAACACATCTAATTAAAAAGGAAGAAATTAAACAGTGGCAAATAACATTGGTACCTTATCTCTAGCCAGTGCTGCAAAACAACAGAAGGCTTGATTGTGAAGCTCTTCCTCCATCAAGCTGGAGGTCTGTGGTACAGGTTGCAAGGATGACTCTACAAAAATTATCTGCAACATCATTACCTCCTTGGTCATGTGTTTTCTTCCAAGTGACACCTTCTTGATGTGTGTGGGTTCTTGTTACTTCACAGAGAAGAGTTTCTGTGTACTACATTTGCATGTAGTACATCATGCTTCCTCTCCACAGGTGTGGTCCATTCCCAAATGATTTGCAACCAGTATTTAGAGAGGAGGAGACCTTCTACATTGCTGATTTTTTGCACTTCTTGCAGTTAAATAATAAGATTATATCTTGGCTAAATGTCAACAATATATGTTTTTGTTTGTGTGTTTGTTTTTTTTTTTTTTTAAATGCTGCATGGTATTTTTATCAAGTATAAAGAAACCATCACTGCGCTTCATGGACCTCAGAAACCAGAGCAGAACACTTGACTTTATGGTTGGAAATACAGTAACAATCATCCTGGCACAAGTGGGTTGCAACTACACGCATCAGGGACCCAGGCAGGGGAGCCCTCTCCGATATGCTTCAGGTCAGAGTGTAGAAGAATGACAGGTTCTTGTTGGCTGTGTGGGTGCACTGCCAGCCATAGAGAAGAGCTGGACACCCAGTCTTGTAACCAAGCATGAGGATGTAGTAATATGGATGCTCTGTGACCAACAGCCACAAAGTTCTTGTGGATGTTCAAGCTGTCAGAGCACTAGGACATGAACAACAACACCACGTATTGCTGGATGATGACCAGATGATTATTTGGATGCATCACTAGAGAAATACAATGGGGCTAAGAGCAGGAAACAGTCATCAAAAAAGAAAACAAACCAAAACCAAATTTGGTGACCAGCAAAATCAGTAGAGGCAAGACCTTCCATTATGTTGTTTACACCCAAGGGAAAAGAGGGGCACAAAGACATGCATCACCTGCTGGAAGGTCTCCAGCACTGTAACCACAACAGAGACAGTGGCATGTTTCTGGGCAGGAAGAGAAGTAGTTCTGAGAAGACTCACCTGCAGTCAGCAACGGAGAAAGGGCAAGACCATCATGTATATTGTTTTTCCCATCCTGCTGTCCTTGTGGCAGGGGAGGGATGTGTCCTCTCACCAGTTGTGACAGGGACGTGACAGGAGGAGAAGACACAAGTGGTTTTCTGGGCCACTCTCAATGTTCCTCTGGGACTGCTGATGGAGAACAAGAGTAAGAGCCAGACTGGTCTGTAGATAGCTTTCCACAGCAAGGGACACCATTTTTAGAACTGAGTGGAAGAAGTGGCCACAGAACTCCCATTAACAATAACACAATTGTGTATGTGAGTTCCTATTCACTGTACTGAAAATTTACCCCTAAGGGTCCATATAAATTTGAGCTGTTGACCGTGTGAAATGTTCTTTTATAGGCGACAAGGACACTGAGAGGTAGCTACATGTTTTCCTAAGCTCTGGCCACATACCAGTATTTGTCTGCATAATTCTTCAGTTTTTCTTCCCAGATTCTTCATATAGTGCAGACATTGCTTATAGAGAGCAGGCAAAAATGGTTTTAACAAGAGCATACTTTGTTATTAAATTAGGCCTTGGAACTATAATTCCCGATCTCTGTATTTTGATGAGAAACCCTCTACAATGTTATCAAACTAATATATTGTAGCAAATTTTATATTCTCTGCCTCTGCCACGTATAATATGAACTGTATGAGAAAGAGCTAACTTGCTAGGTAAATTTTTTTTCTCTCTATTTCTAAGACACAAACATCTTACTGGCAGGTTGAGTATTCATGCTGCTGAATCTTACCTTTTATTTGATTATGTAAATGGAAAGGGACTATATTCTGGTACATCTTGGAAAAATTTAAATTCTACTTGATGCCTAAAACTTGCGACCCCCTTCAAAAAATTAGCAATTGTCAATAATGCTGTGTATTCTCACTCTATCTCTCTACCACTCTCTTTCCTTTTCTCCTCCTCCCCCTCCCCCCCTTTTTTTTTCCTTGCAGTATTATCAGGCTGTGTTTCAAATAACTAGAGCAGAGTTTTGCGAAGGAGGTATATATCCTCTCAGCAGACACATTCAGCATTTTGAACTCTACGATCGTAAACAATGGACATGCATATATTTTAAAAAGAAACTTGGAGTAATTTATCTTAATTTAAAACTGACTATTCCTGCTCAGGCTCTTTTTTCTTTTCTCTTGGAATACTACACATATAAATCCTCAGACAATCTCCTGGTAATTCATATTAATACACTGGGGGAAATACTTTGGATTCAAAACAAATGTTCTTGAAAATGTAGTTATCTCATCCTCCTCATTTCCTAGATCTCCAAATCCAGCTGGTTTAACTGTTTAACACCACGAAGCAGTGGTGGATTCTCTCTGCAATGCTCAGGAGTGGCTGTCTGGACCCAGAGAGGAGAGCTGTCTTCCTGCATGTACTCCAACTCTACCAAGGGGACCCATAGAAGTGCTTGAAGGTACAGGGGGAGCAGGGGTGACAGGAGTTACAGCAGGAATTGACAGGTCTAGTAGGGTTTGCTTATCTTGTGGTGTTATTCCTTTCACTAGCCCCAGTAGTGATGTATAGTAGCAGCAGAGGAGTTAGGTAGTGAGCAGTTAGGGAGCCTAAACCCATGCTGTAACTAACTAGCCTTCTAGAAGAGCAATTCTCAGTTTCCTTGACTAACACCTGTCTTGTTTTCTTGGTGTTTTTTCTTCCCACTTGTCTTCACTCAGGAAAAAAAAAAAATACAGTATGTGTTTCTTCTTATTAAGCCAACTCATGGTGCACCAGGCAAGTCTGACCACACACCTGCAATTGCTGACCAGGATAGCTGTTTTATCCTGAACCCAGAAAGGATTTTGGAAAGCATCATTCTGCCTTTATTTCTTTTACTTTTCCTTCCTTGCCCTGCCCTGTTCTGGACATAATAAAGCCAGAAATTACATGTTCTGAAACAGTGCAACAACGAGGTGCACACACGATCTCATTCTGTATAAACCCTGTTACTTGAAAATTAAGCTTGAATTGAAAAATAGGTCTCTGAAGAAATCCCCAGCCAGTGTCTGCCCAATTTCAGCAATGTAGCAGTTGCAATGGAAAGCTGTTAATGCTAGCTGCAGTCCATGTGGTATGTGGAATATGTTTCAGATTTAACATCAGTATTCAAGACTGATGTTAAACATGACTATGTTTTGATGCTCCAAGCAGGAGATTTTATGCATTTAACATCAATTTTATGCATTATAGATCTTGCTGTACCTGGGCATGGAAGTAACTATGATTCTATGTTATTCGTTTTGAATTAACTGTGAACAAAATATTTGCATCAACTATTCATACAGTGACTGCTTTTGCTATGTGTCTCTAGATGGCAACTAAGTGACTCAGTGCCTTATTTGATTGGCTTTTTAGGCAGAAGGTTTTACAGGTACTACAAGCCATGAAAGGAAAGCGCTTGGTTTGGTAGCCGCCTTGACTCACTGACAAAACCCTACATTACTGCTCACATCAGTGTGGTGTAGGCAGTTTCATTTGTGATCTCTTGTTTGTCTCTTGAGCGAAATGAAGCTAACATGCTGAGAGCTGTCTTCGGCTAGTCACACTTTGGCATGTATGTGTGGGTTGTTTTTGTGGTCATAAAATTTTGAGTGGTGTAGAGCAGCGAGTGTGTTAGAATGATACCTGATAACAATGCTGCATCTTTACGATGTGTCAGGCTCTGTCTGATAAATCCTCTTGCTTTCCTTTCTCTTCCTCAGGATGTTTTAACTTCCAGAGGAAACGCTGGTTTTTACTGTAAAGGCGGGGGTGCAACTACTCAGCATATGCCGGGAACAACGTTGTACCCCAAGTTAAAGCAGTCCATAAGGTAAGCATGGATTGTAGCAACATGGGAGCTTTTCAAAACAGCTGTAGGCATGTTTTTTACATTTCTCTGTTTCCAGGCTTGTTGGACATTTTTAAAAAGAAAATTTGAAAACAATTTAGTCATCAGCACCTGGATGTGCACAGCACTTTCCACCCTCACCCCCCCTGAAATTTCCTAAGATTTTAACACGCATATTTAGAGAGCTCAATCACAACAGCTCCAAAGTGGCTGCTACAATACTGGTGCTGTTTTATACGGTCAGTTGTAAGTTATAGTCCGAAGGAAAGGTTTAGGGCAACATATAAAAACAGGATGTAACTGAGTGATTTAGAAGGAAGAAAGGAGGAACTTTTAGGAAATGGCACAACGCTGCTGAAGGAGCAAAAGGAGGCAAAGACTTGAGTTCAAAGGTGAAGATCAGAGCAGCAGAAAAATGAGTGGGTAGGAAAGTAAGTGCATTTCTGATCAGAAGGGTTGTGGAAATATTGTTCATAGTTAGCTTGGGGCCATAAAGACTTTTTCAAAGCTGCTTATTCTGTGAAGGAAATCAGTTGCCACAGTATGTAGGCTACCTGCTGGATGGAAGACTGGAAAATAGCTCAGAGATGGTGATACAGGATCACAGAAATAACCTTCCTTCCCACAAAGGGTAAAAGGACCGTATTCAGGTACAATCACAGGTTAGGGAATGAGTAAGTTTTGCTATCCCTCAGCTCTACTGTTTATTTCTGGGAAATTCAGCAGTTTCTCATTCTTTCCTATGCACAATAAGCAAAATCCGACCTTGCTCCTGCACTGGCTAAACCTTTCCAGTTTTAATGGGCACCCTAATGGTCTGCTGTACATTGCGGCAGGTTCACTTATGGTGGTCACAGCTTTCTGGGGCTTATGAGGACATGAAAGAAAAATATTGCCTGGACCTCTTCAGCAAGGTGAGTCTCATGGACAAAGAGCTGGCACAGGAGTCACCTTAGAGACAGTCACCCTACCCCCTTTTGTGTCTATGTGAAGATATTTCAGAGTAACATGCTCCTCTGCTGATTCATTCTTCTAGAAGATAGGCAGGAGTGCTTCTCTCAGAGGGAAGTGACAAAGAAAACTGTTATATTTTGTTTTCCAAAGTACTTGAAAAAAGGCATTCTCTTAATTTCGAGGTGGGTACTTTCAGAATTTTGTGATTTTAGATGTACAAAAGCAGAACACGTCTTTTTTATCGGTAGAGGGATCATGATCATTCAAGACGTGCAAAGGTAGTTGTTCCACACCACTTCCACAGTGCTCTCAGCTCATCAGAAGTGGAGCTGCATGTAACTGGAGTTTTCCAGTCATTCCCATACGCACTTAGATGCTGTTGACTCGTCTCTCATCTCCTCCCTCCATATTCCTGCCAAGCGGAAATGTCTTGTGGTTGTCTCATTCACAGATCAGTCCATGGTGTAGGTTTCCAGCACAAAGCGATCTGTGACAGGCTGTGCAGTGCGATCACCGCAGGCAGCCTGACTTCACATTAAATGTAATTCTTTCCATAATTCTTGTTGCTTATTAACACGTTGGAGGCCTGATCCTGATTCCTTTGAAGGCGATGACACAGCTCCCACTGAACATAGCAGGAGGTGAAGGGCAGCTTTTGCTGCGTGACAAAAACAAAACATTATGGTACTAGAGTTGCTTGAGGAGCATAAATCCATCTGTCCATAAGCTTGGCATTTTCTTCTTCCCCCAATTTTTTAATTTTTTTTTTTTTTTTAAAGCTACACCTCCTTATTATGGTTTAATTTTATTAAAACTGTGGAGCCATAACCCTGACCCTATTCCTGTCCATGCCAGTGCTGTGCTGGTGATTTGGCCACCACAGCCCCTGGAGCAGCCCAGGGAGGCCCACTTGGTGTCTCCCTATGCTGGTGGCGGACAGAAGTGGCATGCTGACCCAGTGGCAGCCTCCAGCTCTACCTCTCTCCCTTGTGCTTTGCCTCAGGCTTCGAGTCCTTCTGGGCCTGCCTTTTGTGAGCCCAACATGTGGCTCCCCCCAAGCACCCACAGCTGGACAGGTGGTGCCCCCTCGGTCAATGGCTGTTTGGGGAGCCTGGCTGAGAGCCAAAGCTCCCACCATCTCTGGTGCCACCGCAAGAGAGCTGCACCTCTGCCCTTGCTCCTTGGCAGCCCTGTAGTTCCTCAGTACCCCCATCCCTCTCTTGCACCCCTGGGGTTTGCCTTTCAGATAGCCTGCTGAGTTGTTGCAATCCCCCCTGCAAGCAGAAATGGGGCTGTAACCTGAGAGCCCACAGCCCCAAAAGCTGCCTGCATGCCTCACTTGGGTTTCAGCCTGCTGCCACCTCACCTATTGAGCTAAATTTCCCATTACAACTTGAATTTAAATATTCTAATAAATTTGTTTTAGAAACTCTTACAGCTCCCTTGTGCCATTTGCAGGGAAACACTCTCTGGATTTTTTTCTGGGAGATGGAGATTTCTTTGTGCTTGGGGTGACTGATTGAATTTTACCTGCGCTAAATTATATTTGCACATTCTAGTAATTGCAAAGGGCCACACAGAGAAACAAAGCATTGACTGCCGTTGTACTGGGATTTCCCAGATGTATAATTTCAAATTGATATGAAAAAAACCCTTGCAATGCATTAATAATAGCAGAAAATGTAACTCAGTTGGCCAAGGGTGAACAGAGGCTTTTTTTCCTGAGCTGCAAAACAAGCTATAGACCTCAGGTGACTAGCATTTATTGTTAGAATGGGTTTTCACATACCTTCTGAAACACAAAATAAAGATTTATACTGAGCAACTTTGTTGTATATAACAGATCTGGATCATACCTGGGAATCAGTGTGTGGGGCTTTTTGAAGTGAAAGCAGAAGGGTTTTGTCTAATTTAAAGGCAATTTTTGTTTATTCAGTCTTCTGGCAGGTCACCTGTCTTTTTTTCTGCAGCTCATTATTATCTTGTGGTTGGAATGATGACATTGAAAAAGAAATCTTCGGCAAACAGAACATACTTTTCAGGTCATGTCAGAGTGCACCAAAAATGAGAGGGAATGATGCTTAGTAAAGACACCAGTGGCATACTTACATTTTTATTAATAAAGCACAAAGATTACCTTTTCTAAAGGTGTAGGGCAGTGTTGGAGAATTGGTCTTCCCACTCTCCACAAAATCAAAGGGGCTCAAAAGCCCTGATATAAGTTTAACAATAACAATAATAATACATCTAAGACGTATTATAATAAAGTAAGTGTTAGATGCACACAACTCTGCCTGGCTACCTGATTGACTTTAAGGTGGTTTCTCACAGGCCTGGAGTGTCCATATATGTTAAACATAAATAATTCACTGAAATTATGCTAGAGGAAGAAGGTTTGGACAGAGATGGACACAAAAACTATTAGCACATCACTCTGAACAGGAGCCTCAATGTCCAGTCAAGCAGTGGTGGTATTTTCTAAAGGAAGAGAAGGTACTCATAAATCTGAATTTTAGTCTTGGGATTTAGATGCTTTAGGGGTCTGACTTGCAAGCTGGTACGGCCAGTTTCTGTCCTTCATGGAGCAGGCTATGAGCAGTCCCTTAAGATCGCCTTTGTGGGCACCCTTGCTGTGTATTGCAAGTCTGCATCACATCACTGCATTCCCCCCTGCAGTTTACAAAGCAAGCACTGCAACCTGGCTGATGGGACATTTTGCAGGACCCTCTCCAAAAGACTGTTCAAAGAGTAGGAGAAGGACCCTCTCCTTGCAGGTGTTATCCCTCCTCCCTGCTGCTGATTTCCAAAGGTGCCCACTGCTGTGCAGCATGTCTCAGTGGCTGCTGATTGCCGCTTCTGCTCATCATGCAGCCAGGACAGAGCTAGATCTGTTTCTCAAGAAGGGGAGGTGTAGGCACTGTTTTGTTGTGTTGTGTTGCATGGTTGGTTTTTGCTGGCACAATACTACCAGAAGAAACAACAAACCTCTATTATCACCCCTATTTTTAATGCTGTGAGCAATTTTAACTGGAAGCCACCTTCTTGTCTGTGCCTTAAAAGCACTTCCTTTCCACTCAAACGCTGGGAGTACACAGCTCAACTATCACTGCCTTCATGCTTTTGCAAATTTTAATGCATTATTAATAATTTTGTAACATATTTCTTCAAGCTCTTTAGGAGAAAATGTTATTTCAGTGCTGCCTCTGATAAGAGTCTTAGTCACCATGTGCACTATTTCCAAGCTACCACATAACCTGAGCTTTTAATTTGTTCCCCCTGTTCAAACACAGGAAGGACCTTCTGAGAATAATATTCCTCATTATCTGATTGCTTTTGTGAATCGTTTCCTGCATTTCTAGGTATGCTTATCATCATATCGTAGACAGTACAGATGGGAGACCTATTAACTAATCTAGTGCATGCTCCCCCTCTTACCGTCACAATGAGACATCATTTAATTTGTGGAACAAATTCCCGTCCAGATAAATCCATATTTGTGCTTCAGAAAAAAATAATAATGCCAGGGCAAAAAACCCCAACACACAAAAAAGCCCACCAAAAGAGATCCTTCCATAATTGCTGAAGAAAGCAATCTGTCCCTTGTCTCAGGTTACCTCTGCCTATCCATAAATGCCTTTGCAAAAGCAGGGTCCAGAAAGGTGTTATGGGGCTGTGCTGGATGGAGTAAGAGGGTCTTGCTCCCTCCCTTGCCCTTGCTGTAGTATGCGTGAGGAAAAAGACCCAATTTGCTGAAAATTGTTACCAGGTAAACGATCTTTACTGTGGGCCCAGAAGCTGCCGGATGATGATGTTAAGGAGATGGTGAGAAGTAGTCACAAAAGGATCTGTGGAGAAAAAGAGATTGACAGTTTCTGACTGAAAACATATTCGTTGAAAAATGGTGAGCTGACAAAACTGAAAAACTTCAGAATAACATTTCAACTTCTTCAGAATGTCCTGATTTTTCATGAAAAATGTGAAATAGAAAATGCCTATATAATTTTCTGTAAGTGTTCACATTTTTTAGTTGACAAATCAATTTTTTCTCTCAATTTTATAATTGGATTCTATTTTATTTCCACTAAAATTCTGAAGAGATAAAAACAGAAAAAGTGTGTGGGAGGAAATGATGCTGGTTCCTTTTTTTCCCCACTTTTTTTTTAAAAAAAATATATTATTTCTGACAAAACAAAAAAAAAAAAAATGGGGAGTATAATTATTACCTCATACTCTCCCCCAGGTTTAAAAAAAAGGCTTTGCACCTTTGTATTTAAAAATGCTGTATTCAGACACTGCTTGAAAATGGTCAGGAAGGACTAAAATCTTTTGTTTCTTTTTAATACCATGTATTCGTGCACGTATTGGTATATAATATGTAATCTAACAAGTATATGCAGTCCTTAGTATTTGCAATGGCAAATTGCCTTGCAATGGTTGTTCATAGCTCATCTTCTGCTGAACAAGAATGACGAGGTTTTTGTCTGCCCTCCTGGTACTGCTTGCAAGGCACTGAGTGGGACTGGGGAGAGAGCCCAACCCCATGAGCCCACTCTGTGGGGGTGGCCAGTCTCAGACTAGCAGGACGGATGGATCATTTTGTGGGATTGGGGTGAATTTTATGCTGTTCAGGCAGTTACCAGGGTGGGAGTCCATCTGTCTATCTGTAGTGTGTGTGAGCTGAGGCAGTGTCAGTAGGACACTGGATGATTTGGTTGAGATGTCAGCACTTCACTGCAGTGGTTGCTGTTGCTTGGTAAGGAAGCAAGAAAGGATTAAAATAAATAATATTGGTGAGGTCTGGCCACTCGGTGCTTCACAAGAGATGGTTCCTTCTTATGTCTAATGCTGCAACATTTTTAAGTCATTACAAGAATAAAAAACCTGTCAGTTTTGAGGTGTGTTTTTCTCTCTGTAAGTTTCAGAGTTCCACATTTCAGAAAAATGAACCATTTTTAACAACCTGTATCATGAACCTGCAGATTCTATATACATGATGACCACAGAGCCAAAGAAAGGAAAGGTTGCTGGGCTATCACTGTGCTTCTCTAGCTCTAAGCATTTTGTCACATCTGGTCTGCTCCAGCATATAATTTTTTGTAGTCAGGGGACAAAGGGGAACTGTCAGTCTCAGATAACTGGCTTTGCTATATCCTAAGGGGCAATGCCCATTTTATTCTGTCTTTTCAAAAGCCCACCTGCAGACCTTTGCCTGTTCTCTGCTGACATAGCTGGAGAAGAGCAGCCCTTGTGTTATTTCGCTTGTGGATATTGCTTACTGCTCTTTAATTACCAGTGCAGGACCCTAGCACTGTCCATTTCCATGCCATCAGATTGGTGACGGCCAGGGTGAGCCCCATGGGGCTTGAACATTGTCAGGGCCATGGGGAGCACGTGGCACTCAAGGGAGCACCCCAAAATGGGAGAGAAGGTGGCTGCCAGCTCTGGCAGTGCTGTGGCACAGTGGGGACATGGGAAGCAACTCAGCAGAAAGCAGAGGGGCAGACAGAGGCAGGCAGTGCTCCAAAGGGCATAAGGAAAACTCCTGTTAACCAAGAAATTTTTCGTTGTGAAATATAATTTCCTTGTCTCAGACAGATGCATATGAGAGATAAAATGATATTTGTAAAATTATATTCATCTCTGGTGATGGCTTCTTTTAGGTCAGGGAAAAAAATGGTAATTGCAAGGATAAAGGGAGGACAAGGGGGAAAGAGAAGGGAAAACAGTGCCACTGGTGAGGATTTAGTCTGCAAATCTGTGTGGCTGGCCATGACTACTGCAGCAACAGCTACAGTGAGAATACGTTGCACTTTTTTGTTGACTTTTCAGTTTTTTAATTACCAGCAAGTTGGTAATGGCATACAGAATCAGATTCTGCTTCCTTTCACACTCCAGACACTCATGTTTTGACCACAGGGCCATAAAATTATCAAAAGAAAATATTATTGGCTGTAACCACCTCAGTAATATTTTTACAACTCCTGATTGACCACAAATCTATATTTAATAAGAAAAACAAAGCAAACACACAACCCATTCACTTCAGCTGGTGCTGTACATTTAACTGGGGAAACACATTCATTCTATAGGGAGGCAGGAATTGCAGACCATGCCTAGGAAAATATTCTTGTTATATCCATGACTGGAAAAAAATATGAATTTTCCTTTTTAGGTATTTTCATAAGTTGTCTCAGGCTTTATCAGCTCAAATGGCCTCCTGATAAATTATTGCAAGTATTGTACTCTGCATATTCATTGTAGCGGCACATTAGAGAAAGACTTTTATGTTTTGAGTACCTTACACAACATAATTCAGAAATTAAGTCTTGAGTGGTTAAAAAAATCACCCCTTCAGGGATTTGGATTTGCGAGGAAGCATAGCACAGCCTGAAACAGTCTTGTCTTCTCCACTCGGGTTTCAAGACTGGAAGGTCCTTCTTTTCGTGCTTCTAGAGAGGTGTTAAGGAAAACCAAGATAACTCTGAACATTGAGAAAAACACTTGCAGCCACTGGGAAGATACTCTGAGGTAGAGCAGGGGCTTATGGTTTATGTCAGAACCTTCAAAAGAAAATATATTCCCTGCAGAATTATCCTGGACCTTGATGCTGAACTGCACTTGGTTCCCATTCAAGATGCCAGGCACTTGAGTTTATCAAGGGTGTAACATGATGGTCTCAAAGTGGACCCTGGGGGTACTTTACTGTGTGCTGTGGGGGCAGCTGCTTGGTTGGGGTGCAGGAAAGCTCACTGCTGCTGGCTTGCCTACCCAATGACATGCCTACCATGTCTCCTCCTTGCTTCTGCCTACCCAAAACACTTGTCCAGCCAGTGGGGTGAGCTACTACTGCTGCTGGCTGCACAGAAGCAGAGCATACGGGGTGGTGTCAGAGAGGGAGGGCATTTCTTGTGGTCACAGGAGGTGGAGGCATCTTGCTGCAGTGAGGAGGTATGTGCTGGAGAGTGTGTGGAAGGAGCTGCCCCAGGCAACAGTCACAGCTGTGCACCCCAGTGGGTTTCTGGCTTTGGACTAGTGTTTCTGAATCAGAACAAATGACACAAAGCAAGGTGTGATTCTTGCCTGATGCAGACATGCATGGAATGGAAATTACTCTGGACATTACATAATAGTGGACACCTTGGAAAAGCTGTGGCAGCTCCCTATGTCACACCAGAGAGGCAAGAGAGGCTGTACCAGCCCAGGGTTAAGTTAATTCAGGTCACATCTATAGCTAAGAAATTTGATATTGACAAGTTAGCAGATAGTACCTTGCAATTATTTCTGCTTGCCAAAACACCTGAAATTACAGAAGCCATAAATAGCAGCTGGCAGGAAGTGGCAATTGGCTCTCAAGTGTCCACAATTTGCTTCTGTCCAGGCAAGAATAGGAGTCCACTGAAAGGGATGCCGTTCCATCGTTGCACAGTTCTAGGTCAGCCACTGGTTAGCAGGATGGACTGAACTGTCCCAGACCAATGGCTGTCTCCATAGACAAGCAAGAGCCTTACTCCCAACATCTCTTGTGCTCATTAGCTTCTTGCCTCCCCTGGAGGAGACAAGTTCCATTTCAGGAATCCAAACCACTTTCTAGCACGCTAACTCCTAAAGTCCTGATCTACTATTAGGTATCCACAGCTAATATAATGACACAAGAAAAAAGTGCATGATAGAAAAAGCCAGCAGTAGATACAACCTATAAATCTGCTTAGATGGCAGGCAGGACTGGCATACCACTTCTTGCACAGACGATCAGGTTTTCTCTGTGAATAGGTTCAAAGTGCTGCCAGTACCCCGTTTTGTATCACAACCTCTCTGCTATTGTTACTGGTCTGTGTCCAGGCAAATGGTGTTGATAAGGACTCCTGGTACTCTCACTTCTTTGCAGGACCAGAGCTCATGAATTGCCTGATAGCTCACCCTCCTGCAGTGGTTGGAGGAGGCGTCAGCAAGATGAGTGTGACAGTACACCACTGGAACTAGTGAGGCACTGAAAACAGTAAAGTAGCTGATTGTGAGATTTGCCATACACTGGCAATGTTGAACAATTGCCTTCGCTGCTGCTGGGCTCATGTCCCCTGCTGTTGTTCTCCTTATGGACACCCTGTCCACCTGGTCTTCATTTGCCTGTTTCTGTTGCTGTCCCTCCACATTCTGTGCCTCCCTTTCCTTACACAGACAATCTGCTGGTCTGATGTGGCCTTCTGAAAGCAGGTCACTTCCATGTCTTGTGGGATGCTATTTCTGCCACAGCTTATGTGAGAGTATTTCTCCACCTAGTCAGAAGATCCAGCTAAAGGAGTGGAAAATCATATTGCTGTTTCCTGCCTGCATGCAGGGAAAATGAAATCTCTCTCATTTTTCACTCTGTAGCTCAGCAAAGCCAAAAGTTGCTGCTTTTATCTAAAACTGTGGGCATAACTGACTTTTCAGTTGGCTGGCTGCTTTGAAATATTGGAGGGAAACAGCCTTTCTGCTTGATCTGGAGCGATTTTTTTTTTCTTAGGCAAACGGAAAAAAATCTGAAAAATTTCATTAGCGGCCAAGTAAAACATTTCAATTGACTTAAAATAATAATTTTCTTCACTATAAAATGAGAAATTCCAGTGTTTTCTTTTACAAAGGAAACCAAAAATTTTCTCTTTTGGATAGAGTCAAAATTTTCCAGTGAAAAGTACTCCATGATTAACTTTTATCTATGGGATATGCTTCCATCCTTACCCTCTTCCTTGTGTAGGCTCTTGGGCCTTTATCTTGTCAGGAGCTAAGTGAGTACTCAGACAGGAGCATTGCAGCTACATCTTGAAGAAGGAACCAAACATAAGAAATCCATATCAATCACTTTCACCTCCCCCCCTCACCCCACCCTTCCAATATTTCATTGTGTGCCTTTACACGATTTAACTCTATGACTAATATGCAAAGTGTAAGGGGAGTGCATGACAGAAACAAAAATAAAGGACATGTTTATGAACAGCTCTTTGTCCTTCCTCTGTTTAAGTGCTGAAAACATTTTTGTGTTCTGTTTCATGACTTGGACAGTGTTACAAACACTGAAGCACTTTTATTCACACATCATCAACTTGTATAAAGAAAATAAAAAATAACATTGCCAGCAACTTTGATACCATATATGTGATGCAATTAAAAAAGTGCTGTAAATTATGGCCTGCCGGACCTTGCAATTAACCACTAGGACAAGCTGAGCACTTCCTATTGATGAAAATCAGAAGATCTGAATAACTAAGGCCTCTGAATGTGTCCTTTGAAGAGCAAGCGTTGTGCCCTCTGATCATAATTTTACTTTGCCCTGCATTTAAGATCATCTGCACTTAGTACCTGTTAAAAAAAATATTTTCATATTTTGTCTTTTCATAAAGGCCAAAGAAACTCATCTGCCACAACTTTTTTCTAAGGCATGTTACTGTGATATACTGTGCCATAAAAATTAAATATGAATGTGTAGATCTCTCTCCTATGAGGAAAGACTGAGAGAGTTTGGATTGTTCAGCCTGGAGAAGAGAAGACCCTGGAAGGTCCTTATAGCAGCATTTCAGTATCTAAAGGGGGCTGACAAGATGGGGAGGGACTTTTTAAAAGTGCATATTATGATAGGACAAGAGGGAATGGCTTTAAGCTGAAGGAGGGCAGGCTTAGGCTAGGTATTAGGAAGGAATTCTCGACTGTGAGGGTGGTGAGGCACTGGAACAGATTGTCCAGAGCAGTGGTGGATGCCCCATCCCTGGAAACATTCAAGGCTAGGGTGCAGAGGACTCTGAGCAACCTGATCTGGTTGGACATGTCCTTGCCCATGGCAGGGGGTTGAGACTAGATGACTTTTCAACCCAAAATATACTATGATTCTATGATATATTAGAATATAAAGGTCTTCTATGTAGTGAGAGCCAAAAATGATCTTGTAAATATAGTTAAGCCCATTTTCCCACTGGAATCTTGTTTCTCTTCTTTAGCTGCATGTGTAGCATTCCAAGAGATTTGCCTTGTCCCAGCTTCCTGAGGACCAAACCACACAGCGGGCTCAGGACACGTCTGTTGCACATGGACATGGTCTGTGGTGCCCCTGTGCCCCACTCCCTTTGACACCACCTGCACTGCATCTCCACAAAATCAATAAAATGGAAATGTCATCTCTTCATCACCAAGAAGGGGAGGTTGGTATTAAGTTTCAGCAGTTGATGTTTGCAGCAACAGAAATTGATACACATTCCTTGTGTTATTGCAAGGCTCGAAGCTATTTGCAGCTGTGTCTTTATCAGAAATTCTTGCCTCTCTGCCTCTGTCAAAGACTTTTAAATTATTTTATATTTGTAGCTTTTGAGCAGCTGGATCTTTGCTCATATCCTTTAATTTGTTGAAACGCAACAACATTGTGGCCAAGGCAGCATGCTTGAAAAATTGTTTTACTTATGAAGGTGTAGTTTACTCTGACCAGTTCTGAAAGTAAGATTGGACTGGCTAAGCACTGTCTAACCAGAAAGCAAGGTAAGGGCAACTGCATTATCTGTCCCTAAATCCTAGTCCTACCATGCAGCCCCATTCCCCTCTGCACAAGTTCTAACATGCCTACTTGAAAAACATTGGTCACCTAGTCTGGGAACAGCAGTAACACCAGGAGCCTGAGGTGACCAGTTCATCAGCTGTAATCACAAGTAGCTATGAGACAAAGAGATTCTTTGGAGTTAGCTTCTGCACAAACCACCATCTGAAATACGTTCACACAAAGCTTTGTCAAACAAGTCAGAATAACAAATGCATATATAAAAAAAGCAAAGAATTCATTAACAGAAAAGATGGCTAAATTATCTGAATAAATAATTCACACAAATTTCTCAATTCTGTTTCATACCAAACATTTACATTAACCTTCTAATTCTTCAATATGCTGAAGCTCCGGGAGGATTAAAGTCAGTTGAAAGTCTAGGACTATTAATGAAAACAATGGTACAAACCCCATCACTTTGGTAAGGCTTGCAGCTAGGTCTTATATAATTGTGGGTTTTCAACATTTGTACACTAATTCAGAAGAGCACTTCAGTACATGCTTAAGTGAAGAGCGCATTTACCTGTTTTATCTCTTCTGAAAGCTCTGTGAGAAGTTGTAGCTGTTGCTCAGGTAAATGTACTTAAGAAGAAAGGTAACTTGTGTTTCAGGATAAATGGAAATACCACAAAATTTTGAGAGAGGTTTTTGAATCACAAAACCCTCATAAGTTGAGGGCACAGTACCACTTTATTGGAGTATTAAGTAACAAAATATTAAAATCTTCAGTACTTGGGGACACGGTGCATAGCCAGCAGCCTCCCAAATGTTCTCTTGCAAAGGAATTTATTTATCAGATGGTTGGGTGAAAAGCACAGGTTAACAAAATGCTGTTGTGGTGGTGCTGCTCAGTGGAGCTCCTCAGCAGATGCTCAAGTGTTAGCAAATCTGGCTTAGTTCTCATGCCCTATGGCTTTTCCGTCTTCGTAGACCTCCACGCTTCACTAAGACTAGTGCATTGGCTAAGCAATGGTATTTCTAACATTTGGCTCAATACTACTATATTGTCTTTGTAACATTGATTAAACAGTTAAAATACAGCATTACGAAACCAATGAAAACACAGTACTTTGAAGTTACAGCTCACTACTGCTTCCAGTCACTTCCACAGATAGCAATAAAAAGTTCAATCAATGAATTGGGATTTCATCAGCAAGATTTAACCTCAGTCATCATCTGTAGCAGCCCTGAGGTTTTGAACACCACACCGTGACCCCTCATTATATCTTGGATACAGAGGCCTTAGCTGAACCAGCGGTCTCTAGTCAGGGATTTGTTTATCATCAGAGATGATTTTGTTTTTGCCATTACTGAATTCCCAGTGTGTATGTATCTTCTTTTTGTCACTGCCACTCAGAACAGTCTCCATTTCTTGTTAATTTATAAACAGTGCAATGAAATCAAATGAGACTCCCATAGGGCTTTCTCTTTATTGTAAACATGGTAATGTTCAGTGAAAACACTGAGGTATTTCGGCTACTAAACCCAGCAGAAAAAATAATAGTTTTGGGGAGGTGGTGGCAAGTCAAACACTAAATTTTTTTGAAGTAGCATCTAAAAGACTTAGTTATTTTATACACCTCTGACATGTTGGTTTTCCCCCCAGAAAAATTTTCTGGCCATATCAAGATGGAAAGATCAGGTAAGTTTCTCTGTGCACAATATATACTAAATGCAATTTTCCCCCATTTTTTTTGAAAAATTAGGAAAAAAGAATTAAGCAGATAGTAGCTGAGCCCTTGTTTCATCTTTTGAACATGTGAAAGATATGCTGAGTGTATCTTTTGAGCACTCCAAATAAAATAATGGTATTAAAATGTACTTAAGCACTCTGCAAAGTTCTGCTCCATCATCAGATGGAACAGCAAATTCAATTTTTTTCAAAACTGAAGAAAAGCTTTTAAAATATCTTCTCCTGGTGGAACTCTTCTGCTTAAAAAAGGCAAATTAAAAAAGGAATTAATTACACTGACTGTGTAAACTCCAATAGAAATCATTTCTGTTTCTAGACATGGGACATTGCTCTTTATTATTTTTATGATGTTGCAGAACTACTGAGCTTATAAATATACATTAAAAGTAGGCACCAAGCTTTCTTAAATTAAAGCATTGTCTATGCCCATGGCTTGCCTGCAATGAGTCAGTATCAATTGCTGTGTGTACCCGGTGCCTGTATACCTGAAAGGTTGCAGTGGATCTCTCCTCACTCCATGAAGCAGAAGCATATTTTTCTGTAAAGTAGAGCAATGTGGCAGCAACACAATTGTTCTGCTGGGTGAATCCTTAAACAAAGTGAGATAGAGAGAACTGATAGACTATATTTAAAGTCTATAAAAAGTTAACAACCTCTTCTCAATAATTATGTATCTATAAAAAATAAAGATGATACAGGGCCAAAACTTAATGGCATTTATGTTAATGTGATACTGAGCACTCGCAGGCGGTAGATATCCGCAAAAGTGGGTCACATATAGCTTAGAAGCTTTACTTTGTATATTCTGTTCAGCATGTGTCTGTTCAAATAAGTTTTTTGTGTGTAAAGTCAGCAAGTCACCTCTAGTATGGCACTGCTTCTGTCCATGCTATCTGTGTTTGTGAAATCAAGGAGGACTGAACCCCCCCATTTGTTGCAGGCTGATAGCTATTTGTTTAATATGCAAGTGAGGACACATCTCCTGGTTCCATGTCCTTTTATTTGCCTTTGTTCACGTAAAGTCCCACTACCTACCCTGTATGGGAGCAAACGAAAGTGAGGACTTAATGCCAGATGAAACCAGCTCATTGTCACTTTATACTGGTTTTACAGCAGGCTGGTTTCACTGGGTTGCCCTGCTTTGCCATTACTCTGAGACCCTCCATGCCTGTGTGATTAAAGGAGTAAAAAGTAATCTCTGCAGAGGCCAGAGTGAAGTATTGTGAGATGAAGGAAAAATACAAACACCTTTGGGAATCCAGAGAAATACATTCCCCTCTATTTTTTTTAACTCTAAACTCTGGTCCTCATTTCCTTGCTGCATTTACAGAAAATTCAAAGTTATATCAGGCATTAAAATGACAAATTGGCTGATTTTGTCTGTTGTTATAAATATGGAGCACTATTTGCTTGTCAGGCAGCTTCATAATTAGCAGCGATCTATGTGGTATCAAGGCAAGAGATCATCAGATCAAGTTTCATGTTTATTCCACAGCCGGCATCTTCCCTATTGCTAATGAAAGTGTCTCTCAGGGACTGGCATATCTGAGCCTGGCAGCTATGTAACATCACCCTTTGAGTTTCACTTCCATCCCAGCCTCATTCTCATTTGGTTTTTGATCATATCCTGTATTTATAAATCTATCCTGTTATGAAATATGTTTTCAATAATGCTTTTTAAAGCAATGTGAAACAATATGTTTTCTAGTAATTTTTGTTGCTGATAAGTGTAAGTGTGTTTTTGTGGGGTGTATGTTTATACTATCCTGGAGTGTGGTTGGGTTTGTTATTTTGTAGGGGTAGGGCATGTGTGTTCACGAAGACTTGAAAAGGCATCAAGTTCCTAGTAGTTCACATTTTGCCTTCTGCTCTTTCCCAAAGCTTGAAGGTTTTAGTTGGGGAAACTAAAATGTCTCTGAAAAGGCATGATTTAATGAGGAAAAGAATTGCAAATAATGCAAAGATGGAAATGGGATTCTTTAAGAAATTCCATGCTTTCATTTGCTAAAATACTCCCTGCAGAAAATCTCATCTTACCTTTTCCCAGTCCAACCTTCATACTGTTGTGACTGTTTCTGTATAATGTGAAGAAGCTGATGGTTCAGTATAAGCAATAAGATCACAGGACTTTTGATACTGGAGCACTGGATCAGTTGTCATGTCATGACATACATATTCATAAACTAGCAGGCCTTGTAGTCGATTTATGCATAAGGGACTGATAAGAAAAAAATTGATTTATGATGATCTCAAAAACATGGTCTCCCAAGATGTATTCTGCAGCTTTGAGACCTACAGTTTAGGCTCTATTAATTTTACAGTGCTGTCTGGAATTATCCATCTGTTTAAAGGTTAACTGTCTTTACACTTTTGAAATGGGTAGTTCTGTTTTGGTTCTTGCTTTGTTCATGCCACTGATTTATAAATTATTAAATCTATCACTGCACAAAAAGACTGAAATTGGTTTCCAGATTACAACATCTACTTATTTCAAACTTTCTTTGGTAACTTTCTGATATTATCTTAAATACTCCCTGTTAAGTGCTGGGAGGAGGGAAAACACTGAACCCAATGGCATGTGTTGTACAATGAACTTTCTGCAAGAAAAAAACATTATTATTACACAAATGTTGTGATGTGCCCAGAGGGGGACATCAGCCAAAGTCTTCAACACAGCACTGTACCAGACAAACTCTAGCCTGTGGTCACACAGTGAGAGAGGTGGTGGGGTCGCCTAGTTGAGAAGGAGCTACAGACAAGACCCATATGGTTTGATCTTTTAGTTCTTGGGTAAAGCAGTCAGGCTATATAGTAGTGTTGTTTTTCTGTCAGAGCAACTGAGCTGGTCTTGCTCTTTGGAAACTTACTGTTGGAGGGAAATTGGGAAGAAGCAGGGATGGAATGGTGATGTGCATGACATGGTTCCGAGAACATGTGCCTTCCAGCAGGCACCTGCCATCCCTTGCTTGAGAGTCTGACTGTTGTCTGGAGTGAATAGCAGTGTGGCCAATAACTGAGGTCTGTGGTTCCACTCACACAGCCTATTACTGCTTGAGTACAGGTTGGCTTTATGATGCTTGTTCACAATGCTGCAGGTGGCAAAGTTCCCATCTATTCTATAGAGAACCTTTCGGCCAGTGCTCTTCAGGAGCTGGGCAGTTGTCTTCATTTTTAGCATGTGGGCATTTGAAAAGACAATTTAAGAACATACAGCTAGTAAAGTGTCTGCATTTGCACAGGATTTTCCTTTCTCTTCCACACACATCTGTGGATTTCTGTACTGCAGCTCCTTGTTGTTGTTGGTATTTGAACATGTTGATCCGTTGTGATGGGTACTTATCATGATCTTGGTAACTGCTGGGCAGTGACAGTTTTATTGAAGTTAGAATGTCTTCTCTTGCATCTCTGTATATTTGTTTGTATAAAATCTTGCAGATATATCAGAGATTTTCTGCAGAGCTAAGCTTTAAAAAAATCATGCTATTAATTTTCTAAGTTGACTTTGGACTCTTAATTAACTTTGGCTGCAGCACACAAGCTCCAGCAGAAACTTCCTTTCTCAAAGCACAGGAGACTGATCCTTACATTCCCTGCTGCTTTTGGACAGATACTAACCCAGGAGAGCCATTTTCCTAGTCTTTCTTGCTGGATCAGCAAAAGCAGAAATATTGCCTGTGCCGTTCTCTTGTATATAGAATGAGTAGCTCAGCTTTAGCATAGTTTTGTGAGAAGACTATTTCACAGGGAAAAAAATGTGCCTTGCAGTATTATTCCATCCCACAGCTTGAGAAAAACTGTATGAGCATTCATCATCTGAAGATAGCCAGCCATGGGTGAAGAAGTTTGTTACATAGACTGATAAATGTTGAGCAACTACTGTTTCCAGAAAGTAATATTCAGAGTTTCATACACTTAGTATTTGGATACTTGGCATTTGCATGAGTAAAACTGGTGAAATTCCCAAGAGAATACTGAATAAATACCTTATGATCTGGTCCATTAACTTCACTGGAGAGGTCAGCTCTAGATCTATCAGAAAATAGCATTTTGCCTATATACAATTTGTTTTTCTTTCATTTAAAATTGAAAATGGACAGGCTTTTTTCATAGATGTTCTATTGTTAAACTAAATTATTTTAGTTTATGTTGGAAATTGGAGTTCTTGGGTTTGAAGTTCCTGCATTTACAATGTAAAGTTGAAAATTTCTACATAAAAAGACACTTTATGTGAAATAAATTATTTAAATGAACTCCTAATTTTCCAGTGAAAGCCCAATTATGTTGGAAAATTTTTAACCATTTTCTCAAGAGTAGAATCCTCAAGGGAAATGAAATATAGCTGGTATAGTCTCAAAGAATCATAAAACCTATCCAAAGTTAGAGGATGCCTCAAGAGTTCACTTAATTTACTTCTCATAGTATGCAATGTTACAGGCAGAAAAAAAGATAATGGTTTAAATCATGGTAATGAAGAGTTTAAATTATTATTATCAATGTATTTTAAACAAGCATTGATTTCCAAACCACTGGCAAATAATTGTTTCAATGTAACTTCTAATATGTGACTTTTACCCAAACCAGTCATGTGATTTTTTTTAAATTAAGTTTTCTTTTATCTCGTGATCAGAGATTTCAGTTAGGAACAGGGTACTATTTTGCCAAGGGATGTAGGGATACAGGACTTAGCAAGAAGCCCCATGCTGAAGGGCATGTTGTTTGAAGAATCCTATCTCAGAAGTCTTCCTAGAAATCTCACTTGTTCCTAGAAGATTTCCAATACATGCTTAAATATGTTTTTGTCAGTAAATCACGTTATTTTGAAGGGGGGCAACATTTGTAATTTCATTTTTACTAAAGATTGCACATCATGAGTTGAGCTTGCCAATGTATAACATCCATGAATGTAAAACATCAGTCTACAAATTACCAATCTCTTCCTGAAGTGCTATGGTCTGTGAACAGACAGGGTTTTGCTTTTTAAGCAAGAGGCAAGTGAGATGCTGCTGTAGTAGATAATTACTAAAACCAAACCTCATGGCTGTGATTGCAGGAGCTGTTGTGATAAATACAGGTAAAAATTGCAAGTCTGAAAATAAAAATGCATTTATTTAACAGCTTTCTGTGACCACAATGTAATTGAAAAGGATGCTAAGACCTCATTACTAGTGAAAAGGTCTCCTCTCTATGTGGAAATGTGGACATAAAGCAATAGGGGAGAGCTGAACATTACAAACACTGACCTGCTTCCTTTGGCTCTTGATTAGTCTGGGAATGAGGAAGGTCTGCACACCCATCTGGCAATCTCTTGTAAATATTGACTTCTAGGCAGCAATGCCATCCTGCCAGCTCACAGCAGTGCTTTCCTTTGTTACTGCCAGATGATGGCATTTCAGATAATGGCTGTCCTGCACATGAAAAGTTTCATCATTCCTTTAAGGAGCTCAAGATACCTTATTCAGAGCTCATTGGCCTAAACTAAGGTATCTACAGCTGTGGAAGACAACCTGGGCATCCTGCTGGTCCCTCAGCTGCCAGGTCTGGTGTTGGCTGGGTCTTCTGTAGGTCCCTTGTCATATCTCCCAGTTACCATGTGGATGCTTAGGGAATCTAACTGCAGGACCTACTTATATCTGGGGAACTAAAAGGTGCCTGGGAACACTTCCATAGGCAGTCAGACACTGACCTGACTAGCACTCCAAGAAACTTAGAAGCATTATGGTAAAGCTTGTTGCAGTATCAATTTCATGGAAGTACCCCTAAAAACCTGAGGGAATTCAGGAATGATGATGAACCCCATGCCACTGGTAAATACTTGAGGCACTCCTCTAATGATGTTGGAAGCTGTAGTGGTTTGCAGAATGAAATTTGGCCCTTCAGAGATGAACCTCTCCTTGACAGGTTCCACTAAAAGAGCAGAAAGGGGGAAACAAAAACTAAAGGAAAAATTATCAGCTTCTCTATCAAGGAGGGCAGTGCTGTGAGCACAGCTGGAAGAGTGCAGGAGACAGGGATGAAGAAGTGCATGCACGTTCAGCAAAGTGCAAGGACTTGCATGACATTCCTGTGATCCTGATGGTCTATCAAGCTCTCAAACCAACACTCTACTGTGAAAAGTGCAGAGTTAAAGCACACGGCCTCAAGAACAGCTTTTGGAGTTTGCAAGTGAGAGATGGGATTAGAAACCAATAACCACTCCCAACAACTGCTTATGTGGGAGGGTGGGTACACTTCTGGCTCTAATGTGAAGAAACATGTCAAAGCTATCTCTCCTGTGTCTGGACTCCAGAAAGTGCTTATGAAAGAGAAAAGAGAACAGTCTGCACTTGTGCGGTTCTCACTGGACTGCCATGGGACTGCCCCTGAGGATGGATAGATGGATGGATGGATGGATGGATGGATGGATGGATGGATGGAGGGATGGAAATGAAATCATGACTCAGTGAGTTGCATTAGCTTTGAAACCATTCGTTACGACTTTTGTCCTTTCTTGCTTTCAGATAATGCCTGTGAAGCATGCACATCAGTAACAGTTTAAATTGTCTGGGAAGTACGTGGAATTACAGCCACGAGCCTCAGCAAACACCACCGGTGCCCATGACCCATATCCCCTCTGCCTCAGATGCCTGGCTTAAGTCTTACTGTTACTTCATTTGCCTGCCTATGGGGGGACCTGGGGAGTGAAAGATCAATGAAGTGCTTGCTGCTGTCCTGAATTTGGACGCAGCAGCTGTGATGGAACCAGTTATCCAACATCAGCAGGCAGCCTAAGCGTGCCCCCTAGCACTTGAGACACAAGCTAGACTTTCGCTTCTGTTACCTCTGCTCTCAAGGCACTTGCACAGCAATTTGAGTGCAGATACATGTAAGCAGTGCTTTCATACCAGTTGGGAATAAACAGGCGTGGGTTCAGCTGAAGTTTTATGCTATCACTCTTTCAGTTATATTATACAAATGTCTTAATAGCTGATGTAATAAGGTTGATGTTCAAAATAAGTCTGACTTAGAAAAAAAATGGACTAGGAGGAAATAGAGAACATGAAATTTTACCACTGAAGCAGCCAACAGCTAACTTGTTATGATACATATCATACTAACAATAAACAGTAGTGACCATTAACGATAAGGGTAGTGACCTCCTGGATATTTTTCCAATCCTTCTACCTTTCTTCTGCTCCTATTCTCTCTTCGAAAAGATGTTTAGATGTTTTCTTGCTGGATGCTAGTTCAAAACCTCTCAGAACTTGCTGGGCATGTTTTTTTGTTAAGTGCCAGGTGGTGAAATAAAAAAAGACAAGCAAGCAGAGACTTTTTGTTACTGTGATTAATTTTCACATTCTTACAACTCCTGATCCTGGCTGCATCCTGATGTGGAAGATTCAGCATTTAAATAGCATTCATGGGTTACTATTGATCAGGAGGCTGGGGGGAAGTGCATTTATTCCTCCTGGATTACTCTTTCTCCTCCTTTATAATTATTTGTTTCCACTTGTAGTAGGTTTTGTTATTTAGTGTTTAAAAGTAGTTTAATTAATCTCTGTTGTTGTTTTGAAAATGTGACAGACACTCATGAGATAGATAATGGATTGATAAAGAACACTTGAGGGGACCCTGGAGTGCTCATCATTTGCTAGGTAGGGTATGTTAAACATAATACTGGTAAGATCAAGCCCTCCAGGACAAAAAATGAAAGAGGCATTTAATTGGAACACTTAGCAATCACAAAACCAAGACAGAGGTTAAATTGTTTTGAGCAAGAGAAATTAATACATTAAAGGTTACATTTCCAACTGTGAGGCTGCAGAGCCAGGCTCTTATGCAGTGTCAGAATTACATAAGGCAGAAGAAATGGCTCTGAAATGATTGTGGAATCATTAACAAAAGCCAAGGCAGAGTAAGACATTTCCCAGCAGGAGGGTGTGAAGAAGAATAAAGACATGGAGAGAGCTCATTAAGAATGAATTGCAGACCATAAACATTTGAAACCACTAAGTGTGGAGTTCTATCTGTTATCTAATGACTCAGAAATTATAAAACTAGCAATGACTTTCAGAAAAGGAGTTGACTTTGCAGGAGGTTGTTTGCCATTATGAAAAAAAGGTAATTTTTTTTCTAGTTGGGGGAAAAAAAATAAAAATCCTTCATCTTTGTAAATCAGCACAATTTAAGCAACTTCAGCTATACCCCAGAGAAATTTCCTTCTGTATAATTACACATTGTCTCAGATTTAGTAACAAGGATGTTGAAATGGAGGAACTGCATAGAGGATGAAGGAAGAGACAAGAGGTTCATTTCTTACTGTCTGACTGCAAATGATTAACCTCTTCATCTTTGAAAAGATCGAGCAAGTGCTGAGATCTCCCTAATTAGTAGGATTTCATTTTCTTCATTTTGATTAAAGTCTAGACCAGTCTTTTCCTGATAAACAAATGATAGTCAAAGAAACAAGGGTGAATTAAACACACTGACCAAATTCTGTTTGGTTTGTAGGATGCAGCCTTGGGAGATCTACACAGAGCACAAAAGGTGGCAGATTATGTGGCACAAGAAGCTACTTTTTTAATAGAAATACATATGACAAAACCATTGCACCAAGCTACCAGGGTATTTCTCCAGCCTTCCAAAATGAGAGTGTATTGGTGTACTGGATTTATACTGGAGAGATTTTCAAACTAAGCATCCTATGGGATGAGCTGAGGGAGGAAGAGCACAAGGAGCAAACAAGAAGGTTTGAAGATTTGTATGAAAGAAATGCCCAGGGGGTAAAAAGGTGCTTGATATTTGGGGAGCAAATTATAAAGAAAATGGCCATTACAGGTTGCTGACAGGTTATGGAAGGGTTACAAAAGCAGGTCAGTTTGGGCTACCCTAAATGCATTTGGTTTCCAGTTTTCTGCTGATATGAAAATTTTGCATTGTGAAGATGTCCTAAACAAAACATTTCATTAATTTAACTTTTAATAATTCTCTGTTTAAGATTTGGTCCACTCTAAATAAAAGGTACCTTCAAGGGAAACTTGTTATTCCTTAGTTGTTAGGATTCAATAACATCAAAGTAAAATTTTAACAAATTACCTCTTTATTTAAAAAAAAAAATAAAATACGGAGGAATCCACAAATTCATCCTAAATTCATAAATTCATGAGTGTTGTGGTTTACTTAGATTTGCATTTTGAGGCAAGTAAAACTGGCAAGCCAAAGTGCTATCCTGCTCTGGTGTGAAAATGGAGAATGACAGGCTCTGGGACAAGGCAGTCAGGGAAGGTGGGATGACTGTAGAAAGGTCAGCAGTAGAATTAGCTTTCATATTGTAGGCACAAAAATTTCTCATTTGAGGTGGCTGCAGAGATAGCTAAATGCATGCAAGGTCCATTTAATGGATCCAGTTTATAAAATTGGCTGCTACTTTCCAACCAGCATTTATATTGATGGTTGAATGACTTACGGTTCCAATTAAAAGCAGCTAGATGTCTAACTCGGCGACTACGGCTATAGAAAATAGCTTGCCTCTGCTTGGCTTTCATTTGTACTTGTATTTAAAAAGTACACACGTCTGACTAGGAGTAGGAGCTATGAGTAATTTAGGTAAGCCGAATTTACCTTCTTGCTGGCTGGGCAAGCTGGGCTTCGCTCTCTCCTCCGAGAGGAGAGATGACCCACCAATGCTGGCACCTGCAACTGCAAATGGGCTCAAAGCAGGAGGTGACATTGAGGCGTCAGTCACAGCCCTTCTGTGTACTGGCCCGAATAGAAAATACCCTGTCTACAGCAAGGACCTGGCCCGGGGATTGTGCTGCCAGAGAGAGTGTTCCCTGTGCCATCCCAAGGCCACTCACATGGTGAAATGTCAGTAGATATTTTTCTGCTCCTAATACTCTGCTCCCCTTGGCAAGTACCACATCCACCTGTGTCATTAGAGAGACAGACCCTCTTGCAGTGACAGGGAAAAAAAGAAAAAAAAAATCAAGGAAGAATTATATTAGTTTAAAATAGAGCCAAATGTTGTGGGACAAATTCTATCCCTTCTGAAAGGAGTGCTCTCCTGTTATTTCCAGAAGACATGGCAAATTAAAATGAACAGTCCTGGACATGACTGGGACATACTGAGGGAAGGTGTGTGAGTAAAATGGCAACAAAAGCACATGTCCTTTCTGGCATTGTCCATCAGCATGAAATATTCCTGTGGAAGTATTCAAAAAGCTGCATTTTGTAAGGATCTGTGTTAAGATCATGAAGTTTGGCTTGTCATTCAGACTTCAGAGGGGAACTCATTTGTGAACAGAGGATGAAAAGGTCTGGAATTCATAAGAAAGGGAGGGGAAAAAAACCCCAAATGACCCTGAATTTTCTTTAATAAATAACCAGGATGGAACAGCTTCAGCAGGCAGACCAGAAGAGACAGTCAAATGTAACATATCACTCAGGACACCATCAGGCATTTCCCTCCTGCTGCTGTTTGAGGATCTCTCGATACTGCAGGAAGGGGTTTATTGTGGTGCAGATTTGCTGCAGAGTGTGCAGCATGCTGCAATAACAGAGATATTTCCAATGGTCTTCGCTGCAATACCATGTACTGTATGTACTTAGCTGAAATCAATGGGACATGTAAATGAGAATAGGCACAATCCCTTCTACGTCAAGGAACAAAGCATCTGTGCTATCCTAAGCAAATAAAAGGATCAGCTTGTGCAGGATACACAAAGAGCTGTGACCGCACTGTACCATGAGGGGTCTGTTGTGAAGTTGAATATGCGTAATTTCCCAGTGGTTTGGGCAGGGCGAGGGGAACAATACAAAGCAAGCGAGATCTTTGCATGCTTCTAGCCATGAATATTAGGCAAAGGCATAAAACAGAGGTTTGATGAAAACCTCTGTGATTGGAAAGCAAAATCTTTAAAGGAAGGGAAGAAAAGAAAGGTTGCATATATATAACTACTGAATAAACAAATTATATGTTGAGTCTAAATGATTAATTGCCCTGAAGAAATATATGGAACAGGCCAAACTGGAATGAAAAGGAAAAGCATATTTCAAGGACGAGACAAAACCAGACCCTAAAAACCCACGGTTTTTAGAAATCCCCCCCTTGAAATAAATGTCCTTCTAAACATCCACATGCCCCCAACTAAACAAAATTCAAATAATAAAATAAAACAAACCCCAGTGACTTAAGGGAGAGATGAGAGTATGGAAGTGGGAGGGAGGGAAGAAATACACCAGATAAAGAGGAAATATACAGTGTAATATTTCATCTGCTGATATACCGCAATGAAACATAAACTAATCCTCATTCATATGGGAATATTCACTCAGAATTTACTTGTGGCTTTGGTACTTTTTCTTGACTGGTTAGATTCCAGGTCTTCTGGAAGACCTGGAAAATTTGAAAACAAAAATGTAGATAAGAATTAAGTGTATCAATTCACTGTTGAGTTGCCAGTTCCTCCCTCTCCCATAAAAAAACCCCACACCTTGCAGATTGCATACCTTTGTGTGTGTATATAATAAAATAAATATGTTTAATGTAGTGTTAGAGCTAGGGGTCATACGGATATATACAATAACACACAATACCCATTGCTCAGTTAAGTACAGGGGGGAAAAAAAAAAGAGATTTGCTTTGAAGACCAAAAGTCAGACCCAAGGTAACAAAAGTAAAGCGTAATTTACCCTGTAGTTAAAAACCAAAGGAGTCTTTTTACTAGGGGGCTGCTAGTTCTATTCATGCCATTCCAGAAGAATATAAAAGAGACGCTTTGGGATTTTGAAGTAAAAATTCACAACAGTATGTCTTTACTTTTTTTTCCCCCTTCAACCAAGACATCTTTTGCCAGGGTCCTTTATCTAGAGCTTTGTATACATATTTTTAATCCTATACAAAAATGATAGGATGTCAAGAAGGATCTATAATAACACCATTTTTTTTATTTCACTTCAAAGACTTGGCAATTTCTGATCCATGTGACATTCACACTCCTTCAGGGTCAAACAACATCTTGCAGCCTTCATAAAATGATTAAATATTTTAAACAGCTCCTGCTTATACCTCCATCGCCCCTCGAGACTGATACTGTTATCGTTTTTGTCAAAGCCAGTTTCCATCCGCATTTGTCATTCCTGCTTGCATTTATGAGTTATCAATCGCCACGTCAAAATGCAAAATAACTGATGTTCTCTGGGCGGGATTGGATGGTCTATCTGGGGCTTTTAATCAATGCTGATTTTTATTTTCCATACCCATACATAAATCTTTACCATTCTGGGCCACATATAATGCGTTTGTACAAAACGCAGTGACAGAAGCAGTAGTTATATTATCAAACATTATACCTCGGGGCTAACTGAGTATCAAGGGCTTTCAAAAGGGAACATTGGGAATTACTGTGCAGGAGAGATGGCTGCAGGAGAGAATATAAGGGATTGGTTGTTGCCATTTATAAATCAACATCATGCAAGCTAATCCTTCTCACTTAAATGCAGCCCAAATACTTTTCCTGATACTCTGAAACTCAACCCTATCTATTTTTTTTAAAGCTTGCATAATGCACACGAACAATGGTTATATGCATTTTCTTATTTCTTGAACTTTTCCCCAGGGATGTATACAGAAACTGTGCTGCCGTGTTGTTTTTTTCTCCCCAAGGCCTACAAGCCAGTAAATATCCTCTTTTTAATCATACCTGAATTATTAGAACTCTCTCCGCCCCCATTTTTTTGCCTGAGCCACTATAATAAAGGGGAATGTGTTTCATTCATTAAAAAGGGTATCTGCCTCGTTTATTCAATGAAGATTGCAGTCAGCTGTAGGAATAGCTCATCGCCCATGCAAAGCAGGCTCCAAGGGCCAGGTCAGGCACAGTTTGGAGTCAGGATTGCAGCGGAGCTGAGCGCTGTGCTCTCTGGGAAAACCAGGCACCATTGCAAGAGACCAAAGGTGAGGGGGAATCTCCTGCATCTTTTGTGGGAACATCTGTGTGTACTGCATGATGCAGGTCTGCTTACCACACTCCTTGCAAACTGGAACGCCTTTCTAGCTGGTAAACTGTCCTTATTGCTAATAATGGCAGTAATATTTTTACCAGTGTTGAATTAAACTGTTCAGGACTCCCCTGAGCGAGACAAGATTTTGGGCTCAAGGGTCAAAAGTTGCAGGGTAATCGTGCCTGTGAAGTTTTTTCTTCCTGCTTTCAGTGCTGGGAGGGCCAAACTGAAACCTTGATAAGATCTGTGAGATAAGGGCTGTAAGTGATGAGCAGCCTCTTTTCCTCTTCTTTTGTAGCTAAGTTTTTTGCCATGGGACCTAAACCTTTTTATCAAGTTTTTGGCAAAACATATTTTTGAATAATCCACTTCTATTATACGATTTTTCCTATTGTGTACAAAGGCTTAAAGAAAACATGTTTATAAGCCTTTTTTACTGTGCTGCTAAAGGACATTCACTCTGGGTATCTCCTGCAGGAAGGTTACCAAAAATTCTCTCCATTACAGACTAATACATTTTATTCTTTGTTAACTAGGACAAACAGAAGAGTCTTTGAATTGCTACCCCCTACCATCTCAGGGGTCACCTTATTTTATGTTTGTGACAAACTACAGTGTTTGCACTATGGCAAAGTAACCGTGATCATACATTCCTGCTCTATGTCAGGGTCAAGGTGGCAAGTGTAATGTAAAAAATTAGGTTAAGAGAACTAGAAGAAAGGTCCCTGACAACCCTTTGGGAGCCAAGTGTTACCAACCACCATTTTCCAAGGTCTGTGAAACTTTTCCAGAAAAAAAAATAATAGCCAACACTGTGCCATATTTAAGCATGAGGCACCACAGTTCAAAGTTTATTCCATTAATTTTTCTGAATATCTATGCCAAACCCTTGAAGCACCCAGCTGCAGAGTGTTCCAATGGCCCTTATTCTGCTCTTCAAGTATGGGAGAAATATTATTGATCTTAAGCCCTAGCTGCCTTCAGCACAGATGCAAGCTCACTCCACTGCCTCCTGGATTGTAACACCCTGGGTGGGGAGAACACTCCCATCATCCCTGGGAGTCACACTGGAAATGCTGAGCTGAAAAGGTAGCAGCAACCAAAACCCTTAAAATTGCAAAGGGGTCCATAATCACAGATATCTCTCTGAAGGTTTGGAGAGATGAAAGCTTAAATGAAGACTAAAACATGGTTTGAGGGCTAATAGTTTATACAGCTATTTGTTGTACAAAAAGTATTTACACATGGGTGTTTTAATTCAGAGAGGAGAGATTATCTTTTCTGTAAGCTTGAAGAAGAATCCTTAGAGGTACCATCCTTCAATCCTAATGAACCAAACTCTCTCTGATAAGGATGCAATAGCATTCACTACCTCAGTCAAGTTTTAGACCCTCATACAGCAATGTATTAGAACATTGGTGTACCTTCCTTGAAGGATGAACAAATAGACATCCTGCAGCACTAATGCAGTTTTTGCCTCATACCAGTCAGTTTAAAGCTGATTTCAGACCTGGGAAGTTCTCTTATTGGTGTAATTGAAGTGACTTTTGGTCACTTTTTTCCCAAAGCAGGGCTCAAAGAGCTGTACACTTGATGACAGTGTAGAAGGGCTAGTGTGAAACTGAATGAGGTCCATCATGGAAGAAACAACCTTGCTGATCTGGTGATGTGCATAGGACGAGAGTTATGACAGCCTCTTATCTTCACATAGAGGAGGTTCAGATCAGATGTTAGGAAAAAAAAAAAAAAATCACTGAAAGAGTGGTCAGGCATTGGAATAACTTGCCCAGGGAGGTGGTAGAGTCACGATCTCTGGAAGTATTAAGAGGTGTCTGGATGTGGTACTCTGGGATATGCTTTAGGGATGATAGTGGTGATGCTGAGTTGACAGTTGGACAAGATGATCTTGAAGGTATCTTCCAACCTTTATGATTCTGTGATTCTTTACCTTAGTGTGCAGGTAGTTTTCTGTATGAGACCTTGGAGTCTCATACATGTCTGTATGAGATCTGGAGCCCCAACAGGTGGCTGATGGTGGCTGTCCTTGGCAAACCCTTTCTCTGGAGGACCTGCAGACATTACAGTTTCCACAGCTGTATTGGATCAAGGTTACCTTCCGAGGCTCTTGGTCAACCAAAAGCTAGGAGATGCAGTTCCAGGTCTGGCCTTTCCCCTTTGTATGGTAGCAACAGCTCTGTTGGATCAGCAGGACTGTCACATTAGCAGAAATCTCTCCTTTTGCAGGTGGTGAGAGATGAGGCATCCTGTCCAGTGTGTGTGCAGTGATGCATCTGAAACTGCTCTACAGGTGAGAGGGAATCCAGGAGACAGTCCTTCCCCTAAGAATCTGTGATGTGGGCTTTGTTTTTGGACTGGTCTTGAGCTCTCAACTCAGTGTCCACCCTTATCCACTATACAGCCTTGTTTGTGTCATCCATCTTCTTTCTGGCTGTGTTCAAACAGGTTGAAAGTAAATTACCACACTCTGGACTCAAAGTTAGTGCCTCAATTTATTTTGAATAGGACTCTGTGACTTGTGTAGCCTTGCTCAAGTCAATGAGATAATTTGTATAGTATGAACAACTTGGCGTGAGTAAAAATACAGGAATTAAGTCTCTATTTTGCTTGGATTCCTGGTGATGATCTTGTATGCTTGTTTGACCTGAGCAGTCAGTCCTCATTTTTAATTCAGGTTTAGACTTTCTGCAGATGTAGTTAAATTCTCCTTGTTCTCCTGTTTCTGCTGATGGTTGGAATCATCAATGTTTTGGATCTTGTTCAGTTTGTAATGTATTTTATCTGGCAGCTGTGTCTCCTGCACTCTTCTCTGGCTTGCCTAGATGAGTGGGTGGTTCTCTGACTCCTGGCTTGCACTGATTTTTTTTTTAACTTCTCCTTTTGGCTTCACATCCTCTACAACGGAAGTCACATTAAATGCACTTTGTATAACTTCTCTCAGTTTTGGTCTTCAAAAAAGATGGATTGTTTTGAATAGTTTAGTAATAAAGTGCATTTTCTTCCCTCTAGGATTCTGAGTAGCAAATTTCCATCTGTGTCATAGACCAGTGATGCTGCTAGGCTTCTGGGACCCTTTGGGGAAAAAAAGGCTAAGATCTCACTAATCACCTTTATATCTGCCTGTAGGTCTTGCTTTTGAGCACTAATCAGCAGATCATAGAATCAACTGGGTTGGAAGAGACCTCCGAGACCATTAAGTCCAACCCTGGATCCAACACCACTGTCATTACTATGATGTTACCTAATGTTTAGATTTTGCTGCTTTAAAATTAGTGTCCAATGGAAAAATAATACAGAGCTCCTCCACTATCTCTCCTTCTGTCAGATTAATCTATAACAAAATCAGTGGGAACTATAACTGAAAGTTTTACACGTCGTCTTTATTTTTGTAAGTGCATAGTTTGTGAGTGCTAAAGACATGAAGGGTTAAACTAAAGCAGTTGTCTTTCATTGTCACTGATCAAATTAAGTATGAACCTAAAATTTCCAGGATTTGTCAGTCCATCTATCTTGAGGAAAATAACCCAGCGCCACTGAATTTGCATGGTTCCTGTAGAAACCTACCAGGACAAAAGTAAGTTGACCTTCAGACATATTCTGTGCTGTGCCAAGTCAGAATTTTCTTCCCCACCTTGGCCACTCCTAAAAGAATGAGTGTCAAAACTTCCAGGAAGTCTTTTCAGAAGGAACTGAGATTTCATAAAAATATGCTTTGCTCATGCTTCTGACTTAAATAGTAATAAAGATGCTCTATCCTAAGTCTTTGGGGCAGAGGAATTTTATAAGCAGAATGAGAGAGAGGTTTACTACTTTAAACTGAAGTAAGAAATCCTGCTACTAGATTACCAGTAATTTGCAATTTTGCTAAAATGTGTAAAATGACAAGGTTTCTCTTTATCAAAGAAAATGATCCATCTTGGGTCATTTAGCAGTAGCTATAAATATAGGCATGCTATCAATATCTAATCTGAATAGCTGTTCTTGTCAGAGGACAGTACTTAAAGTGCTTAGTTTTCTGATCCTGCTCAGTCCTTCAGTCTAATACTTGCAGTGTGCAAACCTCACTGATTTTATGGTCCACTCTTTAAAGATGAGCCCTCTTCCTCCACCCAGAACCCTCCATCCTGCCTAGTATGTGCTTTTTAGGGTGGGGGACCTTCATTGTGTTTCACTGGTGCTTCTTTGGGGGGAGAAACAAGACCTACATGAGGGTCTCATTCCTCTGCGCTGTTCCTGTCCAAACTGTGCTGTGCCTCCCATGCTTTTTCACAAGCAGGGCTATGCTGGTTGCAGGGTGTTTGACATTGTCAGGTTCGTGAAGAAAATTAGTAAACGTCACATGTCCTACCCATTTGGAAAGAATAACAGGGTCTCCAGAGACAATCGTGGCCAGAATTACGATTCTATAGTCAGCCTTTCGGGGCTTTTCAGCTCCATAATGAGATAGAGGACAGTTACATGGCCTCAGCAGCCAAGGAAAGGTCTCTTGATTCCTTCTGCTATGTGACTGAAAGAAGTGGCATGAATAAGCCACTGACTCTGCACAACTTGAGTTTTAGTGAGATAGGGAAAGAGAAGACTGGTAACTGACTTGGTTTTCTGAAGAGGTTTTGGCTTAATTGCTTTATTCATTTACATTTAAAATATTATATAGTTGCAAAGTAAGGCTGGTAACACAACCAGAAATATCTGCTGAATACCATAATATGAGAGATATTTTCTGGATTGAGGGATGCAACTGTGAATTGTGGGAGTAGATTTACTTCTGTCTTTCCTTTTAATCATTATATAGTTTCCCCCCATAAATCACTCATTTAACCTAAAAATAGCTTCATTTGCTATTAAAATAATACACTTGTAGGCAGATTGATTCAAGTAAATCAAAAAACTATGATTTCACTGAGTTTAATCCATGTAAGTAAGAATAAAGTGAAATTCAGTTCTGTAGAAAAATTCCTCTTCAATAGGATCAGAACAGCATATTTAGATGCATACCCTTTGATGACATGAAATGTCATAGCACCATGGATTTTTGTTGATCTAAAAAATAGCATCATTTGATGTTCTGATCCTAAGTGTCTGAAGGCAAACTAGTCTGAGTGCAGGAGAGTTATAATATGAGCGATCATTTTGAACACACCTCTTTTGCAGGAGAAAGGGTTACTAACATCACATTCCTGGACAGAATTTACTGTGGAAATATTGGCAACATATAATACGTGACAATTACAGTTAATTTTACTTGAAAGTGTCAGAATCGGCATGTAGAAAGTCACAAAAACCTTACCAATGTTTAAGTGAAGAAATATGCTGCTGTTAAACACCAAGGTCCAAACATCTTAAAACTTTAAATATGAAAAATGGAGACTGTAAAAAGGTAATATGGGAGAACTGCAAAAGGGAGGAAAGAACTGTGGAAGACAAGGTTTAAGGTAAGGTGAAATAAGCCTGATAAATGTGGAAGTGTCAATAGCAAGTAAACAGAAGATAGCCTGGTATGTCTATATATGTATGTGTTGGGGAATATTAAAAAATCCAAATGTATGCAGAAGCACGGTAAATCCAAAAACTTTTGGTCAGATACTTTAAAACTCTGAATCTTAACTAGATACATATATTGTTATAGACCACTGAGAGTCCAACTTTCAGGAAAAACTGATAGCTCTCGTGGTTTATTGCATCTCTACGTGACATGTAGTCAACAAGAAAAAAACAGCAGTTTCTAAATAGTTTGTGCTCCTTGACTTTCTTATCAAATATGTGCCTTGTTCTTCACCTGCAGAAAGAACATGATCAAGTCTGACCCAGGGTTTCTCCACAACACAGCAGATGGAAACCTTTCTTCTTCTGAAATGAATGAACAGGTAGTTATGATTTTTACTGCTACTATAATTAGAGAAGTTTGGTATCTCCGTCAAGAAACATCCCCTTCCAGCTTTAGGTGTGGGGGAGGGGAAGCAGCCAACTGTGCTTGGGCACCGGCGTGATAGGAGCAATGAGAGATTTTAAATAAAATAAAAACCCTGTGTTATGACAAGTGACTAAAAACCACAAATGAATGCAGAAGTCTGCTATTTAATGTAGTGTATGCTGATATTTAAGCAGGTTTATATCTGTCAAACAAGCCTCTTTTCTAAGACTGGCACAGACTGTTCTGCGTTTGGTTTCCAGAATCAGCAAATTACATTGGCAGAACAAAGCTGTCATATTTGGTGGTATTTTGTTACATCCATTATCTCTCTTAAGTTTAGACATCTCCTAGCAAAATCAGATCCCACTTAAAGACTGCCTTATTTTGCAACATTAAACAAAATGACAGGCTGCTTTAAAAAAAAAAAAAGTTCATTAGCAAGCAATGAGTTGGTGGAAAAACTGCTCGGCTGCTTCAGATATGAAGAATGAAAGCATGAGATGCTGTAACCTTTCCACAGCGAGCCAAGAGCATACATCAGGACTGTATTTGACTAAACAAGGGTGTTAAATGGCTTCAATAAACAGAATTAAATAGAATGAAAAAAATCAAGGATACTTTGGATTTGATTAAGGAGGTGCTACCTCAAGACCTGCTTGGAAGGGATGGTACCATGCACCATTTAAATCTCAGTAGTGACACATATGGGTCAGTCATAAATAGTGATATTGGAGAGTCTTTGCCAGTCAGAAGACAGTAGGTATACAGCAAAACTTCATGCAGGCCAACCTGTCTTTCAAAAAGAAGCTTATAGCATGGTGTCTGGTGTTTCTTCTTGGTTTTATTTTTCTGAGGCCTTCTGAGGGTCAGTTTATCTTGAAAAATGAAATTTGAGTTTAACTGAGTCCTCAGATGGATAAAAAAACAGCTGCTATCCTGCAATTAGGGGCTGAGGTTAATGGTAAGTTGCCACACTTTATGTATGGATCAGAATGATAGAGCCATTTTGTTTTTAAAGGACTTCCAATTTCCTTGTCATCTTCTTGGTTATTTCCTTGGAAGAATGGACTTGTTCTGGTCTGGTGATGGGGCATAAGGAACCCATCACAAAGATAAAGTGATACCACAAGCCACACAAGAATACCTTTTTGAGCTGGAGATAGAGTGTCACTGATATCTTTCTTCTCAGTTGCATTGCAAACACCCCAGCTATAATAAGCCAGTAGTCTGCAGAGCATGGTGTTTTAGAGATGAGTATGGTGTAGAGCAGCTGCAGAAATGTAGGATTTATCATGGGTGTAAAAGCCATACTGTGCACCCAGGGGAATGTACTACCAAATTAAGGTGGTTCTGCAAGGCAAACAGTACCCCAAGCACAACCAAAGGCCTTTGTCAAAGCATATCTCTGTGGCAGATACAGGCTTCCATGTTCACCTAACACCTAGACAAACAGGAGTCTGAGTACAGACAGAATTTTTTGGTCACTTAGTCAGAGGTTTTAGCATCTCAAGGGAAGAAGCATTCTTTGAAAAACTTACTGGATGCACAGAAAAGATTAATTTCTATGTTCCTCTGTTGTCTGCACCTTAAATAGTACAAGGAGTTAGAGTGATATTATGGACCTGTAATTACAGGGCTTGGGGGATGACTTGTCTTTTTGGTGTTTTGAATTGTCTTCAGCTTCAACAACACAGACGAGAAAAGAACTTGCTGGCCAATCCTATTATTTTAATGAAGTTCACACTTCGGGGTGTGCTCTGAAAACGTAAGACTCACAATAGCTTATGAGCATCATTTCATTCCTCCCTCTGTTGCCACATTCACACGCACATGCACGCACAGGTGCACGCACGCTTTAGAGGTTAGTGAGTTTATAGGCATATAGAGACTACATGTCTAGTGAGGTGGCCAGATGATCTAGAACTGATTAAAACAGTTAATAAATATAATTCAAAGTTTTGGACTAAACACATTTACAAATGCCAGCTAAAAACTATACTTGGGTGTGTACATGTTTATGCACACGTGTATTCAGGGGGGCAGGAGAGAGAAGTTGCTTTTTTCAGAAAGTGAATAATGTCATCCTTGATTTAATTAGCAAATTCTAGATGTGCTGACAAAGGACATTTTCTTGGGAGATGCACTGTGTTGTGTCAGTGGTCTAAATGAATAGGCTGAGCTGGGTTTGTGGTAATAACAGATGAACAACACAACTCACCAAACCTCAAACAGTGCATAAATCAATTTGCTGGGAATTAACCACTTGCTTTAAAATTAGGGGTTACTTGACAGGATTTCAGTGATTAGGTTGTCAGGGACCTGTATTTCTAGCTGGGATTTATCTTTCATGATATAAGTACATCCCCTTACAGGCAACTGGGTGAGTAAGGGTAGCAATCCAAAGCACCAGGCTAGTTAGGCAGCACAGCTTTATTCTTTGTAAGTACTCAGCGGCATTTGGAGGTGGACAAAGGAGGGCAGAACAGGGACACTTATCAAAAAGAAAATGTGCTGGCTTTGTGAACTACTAATAATGCCCAGGATATTAGTAGGAGAACAGTGAATGAGGGGAAGCATTTCAGAATCCCTGTGCATCACATGGCCCTTCTGTGCAATAAGGAGCTTAACAGTTTGTTAAATGAGATGCCGAAAAATGTTCAATTATACAGAGAAATTAATGAAAAGCAGTAAGCCATTTGGAGGTCACTTCATCTTGTGAAAGTTGAACATTCATATAGTATACACAGCCAGGGCCACCATTTTTGTGATTAAACTTAGATTCCCATATACTTCAAACAATGGCAGATGGTAGAGAAGTGAGATTAGGTACATATGGTAAATGTGGGGGCAAGCTGCGGGGGGAGGTGAGACAGACAAAGCAAAGGATCATAGGCTCTGATGGACAAATCAGAATGTAAAAGATCAATAAAATGTTCATAGAAATTAGCCCAGGAAATACCAGGTGTCATCTGTCAGGTCTATTTACTCCAGCATTCTTACTTTATTTTACTTAGCCAGTGGGGAGTGTCTGTCCTCCTCACTTTTCTTTTACTGGTAATGTCTTTCACTGCTCAGGTACACTTACTTGCTGATGGGTTTTCTGATGGTTTCCCAGACAGCTTTGCAGGATAATTATCCAAGCAGTTCCTGTGGTGTATTCCAGTTAGCATGGTCTCCTTTTGGGGTGTTTCACAGCTTGAATCCTCCTTATGGCAATGGGTCCCAAGTCACCTTTTCTTTTTCTTTGGATCTCATCTTGGGAGGCCTGCCAAAGGAAATTCTGTACATGCATCCTATATTCAGTTTCTGATGGAACCAGGAGTGAAAAATCAGGAATAAAATCTTAGTTGCTGCAAAATAAAAGCTGATGAGCCCAAAGGCAGCTAACAAAGTTCTTTCAAGGAAGTAGGTTTCCACTTGCTTACCATTACAAAAAATGTGGCTCCCTCGTCCATCCCACCATGGCATAGTTTTCTTCTTTAGTTTTCTTCTTTTCTTGTCCTTTCTTTCAGTTCTCTGCCTTACATAAACCAATCTGACTTATTTCTGAGTGTTTGGCTATGCTTTAGCATTCTTCCTTCTACTGTAGCTTCTCCCCTCCTCCACAACTGCTTTCTCATTTTCCATGTCCGCAGCTTCAGTCTTATTGTGATGCCTATTTCGTTCCCACTCCCTCCCCATGTGCTGTATGAGTCTCTGCTTTGTTTAGCATTTCCTGCTGCTTCTCTTTGATCACCTTTGAGAATGCAGTAATTACTTCTAGGTTTTCTGAGCCCTGCATGTTGTACATGCCTTGATCTCTAACTTCTGCCCTTTCATTTGCAGTAACTCACTCTTAGCTGAGTTGTAGGCACTTGTTTGCAGTTGCTGGTTTACCTTCATTTGAACTCAGTGTCCCAGAGCTCCCAGATCAAGCTGACTACACAGGCAACTTAGACAAATCTAAGATCAGCCAGGCACCCAAACCCACATCTCTTCAGTGTATTTAATCCACCAAAATTCATTACTGTATCCAATGGCAGCTTTCATGGTGGTGACTCCTACCTGAATCCTGTGAAAAGCATCTGAAGTCTCAGCTGGAGATTGAAATATGTGTTCCTGCGATTACCAAAGCCTATCCTGAAATTTTTCAGTATCGTTCATCTGCAATCGTTCTGATAGCCCCTGTATAAATATATTTTCCCTTACTGAGTAGGGAGAACTCTACCAGCAGCATGAATGAAGTAGTGGTTACTACAATGAAAGTGGTAAAATCTCGTCCTGGTGAAGCCAGGTGGCACAATCAGGGTCATAAAAACATAGCCCTTAAAAACATCCTGAGAATGAATACACTCTGTACTGCTTTCTGTCCTCGTTATGATCTCTGTCACAAGAACAAGTTATCACTGAATCTCAGTGTCTGAGATGCTGTCTTCTCATTTTCATCAAATAATCCCTGTTCTTGTGACAAAAGATTGTAAGTAACAGGAACAAAAATGGCCCCAAATGAAGCCATTCTCATGACAAAGACTGTAATGAGAACAGAAAATGGCACAAAATCAATTCATTCTCATGACAACCTTAAGATTGTAATGAGGACAAGAAAAACAGTCTGAAATTTATCAATTCTTGTGACAACCCTGAGACAGTAATGAAAGCAGCAAATGGTATGAAATTGGTCCACTCTCGTGATAGACACTGAAACAAAACCAGAAAATAGCAACACGTTTATCCATCCTTTTGACAACCCTGCGAGTGGAACAAGAACAGAAAAGGTTAGGAAAATTAACCCATTCCTGTCACAAACAATCTGATAAGTGTAATAACCAATTGTCCTTTCCAAATGGCATAATTCAGCCATTTGAGCACTGGCTTCCTACTGAACTGGAGGAGTAATTAAGTTTCAGAGTATCTTTGCACACAGCTCACATTTGGTATAGGTATCAAATAGCAGGATCTCATGGAAACTCAAGAAGGCATGCAAGGTGGGTCCACACCCTCTGGTTAAGAGTAGTTCTGGGCTCTCCAGTGTGCCTATTGCCAATGCTGGTTTTACCTGCATAATTGTATTAATTTAATTTCTTTGTGTGTATTCTTTGAATCCACAGACCTGACTTAGTGGTGAGGTCCTTTCTGAGTTCCTGCTTCCATGAGTCCGTGAACCAATCACCCTCCAGTGCCATCCCTCTGCAATCATGGATGAGGTGATGACATGTGGATGACATGACACTTGTTGTATAAAACATGAACAGGGGCAAATGTGCAGGGCAACAGATTTCTCCTCAGTTTCTTTGGAGACAGGATTGGTTGCATTTAAGAGACTGGGAGAGGGCAGAGCAGAATGACATTAGGGATGTGAGGAGAGGCCTAAAGAATATGGGTATTAGTGGGTAAAAGATGATCTGAAAAAAAAAAAATCCATACAGAATTAACAAGCAATTAAAATACAGAAGAGTAGGGACAGATGGAAACAGGCAAAAGTTACCCCTGGGATGAGCTGAAATATAAAAGCAAGTATGTGTGTGACATGAAAGAGGAGAAAGCAGGAAGTAGGGAAAGAAAGGGAGTAAGGAAAGAAAGGTGATTAGCCTGTGGATTGCCAGCTTGTGCAAACAGAAGGAAAAAGACTGAGCAGGAGACTGATGCACTCAACTACGAATGGCCACCACAGGAAAAGAAGTGATGAGAAGCTCTGTATTTTCTGGACTGCAAGCTAAAAAGCAATTCCTCACTGAATACGAGAAATCTGATTTGTGGGAGGAAGAGGGTGGGGGGAAAGGAGAGAGAGAAAAGACCTCTCTCTGTTTTTCTCTCTTTTCTAGTCACTCTAGCTTTCTTTTCTACCTCCAGTTAACTGTGAGCTCAAATGATATTATTAAGTTATCTAGCTACCTGACTGCACCCACAAGTCAGTGCCTGGAAGGCTAAATCCTATCATTTGCACCCAGGGTTAATGCACTGGAGAGAACTGTAGGTGCCAAGTAGGTTCCTGCAGAATTGGAGGCTGAGCCGAGGCCAATATAAAAATATATCCCAAGCGTTCAGCTGGCGCTCTCCCGCCACTTGGATGACATCTGACCTTTGCTTCTGTGCACGTGTGTTTTTGAGCTGCCCAAGCAGAGAAGAAATCATTCTGAAGTCTCCTGCTATGAAAATAGGTGTCTCCCTTAGTGGAGTGACTGTCCTCTGAAGAAGTGTAAATGCTTAACCTCAGTCAAGTAGGCTCAAAGGGCAGCACACAGCATTGCTGGAGGAGGAACAGAGAGGGAGAAAGTGTCAGCACATACATATGGGAACTATTTCCTGGCTTCCTCCTAGGCTTTTGCTACCTTTTGTATTCACTCTTCAGATTCACGGTCTATTGGCACCTGTTCACACTACATGAAGGGCAACCTGCAACATGCAAAGGCATGGATTTCATTATGCTTCCTTTTAAAATAAAAAACAGGTCTCCCCATAAAAAGAGGTATATCTCTTTAAAAAAAAAAAAATCCTAAAAAGAAATCAGTTGTGAGAGCCAGTGTTGCCCCAGTGCCAGCTTTATGCCTTCGACTAATGCGCTTCTCCAGGAACAGTCTTTAAATGAGAAGTTACGGCTGCTTTTCTGATTGAAACAAACTAGTGTTGATTGCTGATCAGCCATCTGTAAAGGAGGGCATCTCAGGAAGGATATGAGCTAATGAAAAAATGGACCTGATTTGAAAGTGTGATGTGCTTCATGCCACAGGCCAGTCTGAGTGGCATGAGATTATATCAGTGCAAGTGAGAGGTAGATTGAGAATAAGTAACTTCTGTCTTAAAGATTAAATGGCAAATTTGCTATTAAATGTGAAAGACATAAAATGGAATTAACGCTTTGAGGGTGTTAGCTGTGGTTATATACATTCTGCAAATGGCACTTCCATCCTGTCACTTGCATTGTCAAACTGCACACTCTTCTCATTGCAGCTCAATTAATACTCATTCAGAAGTATCAATTAAAGAAATGAGAAATGAAGTGTTGACCCTTAACAGCCACCCACACATCACCCACTTCACAAGCACATTTTGTATGGCATTACTTCTCCAAATGACCTTTGTAACTGGTAAAATAATATTGATGAAATCATTAGGTTTCTTGGTAACCAATTGATAATTTTCTTCTGGGTTGCTTGGTGCTGATAACATTACCCTTGCTGTAACTAAGAGACAAATGCTGTCATGGAACTGTATGAGGCTCACTGGGCATTCCTGCATTTTATGCCCTGAGTTTCCAAAAATCCTCAGTGCACAGCCAATCACACAAAAAACCCCCAGAGCATTTAAATTGTAAAGGTAGCCATTGCAGTGTCTGTTATGTTTTGTCTCATTATTACATTGCATCCAGCTGTATGCTCTTGCTTTGTGACATGATATGAAGTGACAGAAGTAAAGACTCATTTGAAATGCTGGATTTGGATCCAAAACTAGGGTGTTAAACTGAACAGCCAAAGTTTGGAAAGGATTGGATTTAGAATTTTTTGCTTGGGACTGAGGCCAAATACAAACTTGGCTGTGATATCTCATTAATTTCAAAGCACCCCAAAATCTAACCCCCAGAGTTTTAGGGTCAAGTCTACCTCTAAATGTGGCTACTGAAATACAGATGAACTAAAAAAGCTCAATCGAGTATTTTGTTGCATTTCTGAGTTCTCATTCCACTCCTAGTTTTTCTTTCTTTCTTTTTTTTTTTTTTTTTTTCTTTTTGCCAACTGATTCAACCTATTCCTGAAATTCCAGTGCATTCAAATCCCCGGGATAGCTGCGGATGGAGATTACTTTTACAATACAACTCTCTTGCATAGCTACATCTTTAGTCATTTGATTCTCTTTTTAATTTCCTTGAATGCTTTTGATTGTGTGGGTGTTGCTGTACATGTCAGTATGTTTTGTGTCAGTTCTTTTCACTGCTTTGCCATTTATGCTTCATACCAATTCCTTTCATTGTTTTGTGGTATTAAATATATTCCTGTAGGTCTTAAACTCATCAAGCACACTGTTTGGCTATTTTTCTTTGTTGTTTCATATTTGGTTTTATTTTTTTTTATTTTTTATTTTTAAAATTTAGTATGCATCAAATGAAAAGTCTGTAATCCTGGCTCGATCCTACCTCAACAGTAGAAAGGTTTCCTTCTACAACCTTTGCACTGTTGTGCTCATAGACAGTTTTGCTGGAAGATTGTCTTGCTAAGTCTCCAGTCAAGCCTAAGTTAAAAGGCCAATGCATATATGCTGCATTTTATCATTATTATTCATATCACCACCAAGGCAGACTGTCACAGTTTTCAAACAATAGTGCTTGCAAGTCAAGATTGTCAAAGCTGTTTCAGGAATTCAGATCCCCCATTACCATGAAGTTAAGTGGGGCTGTTTTGAGATTCTCAGTGATAGTGTCTACCCTAGGGAGTGCATGAGAAAAACCTTATGCATGTAATACATGCTTTCCAATGCAAACACCTTGGTGGAGGGGCCCTGCTTAGAGATAGGCAGATGAAAATGGAGAGACTTAACAGTATCCTGTCAAAAGAAATCATACATTATAAGGGCTGGATTTTCAAACTCTGCTTACTTTGGTAAGATCTGTTTTTCAGCCCAACCCATCTGGAAGGGAGAACTACAGATTGCAGCGATACCAATGGCTGAAATTAATGTTGCTGAATATGATCTATAGGAAGACCCTTTTGCTAGTTGTTTGGACCCCATCAAGTCTAAACTGTTTATGTGGTGATTTCCATGATTAGAGCTGGCTTTGTTCCATCATGGGTACAATGGAGGGACAGAAAATCAAAATAAACTAGCAAAGGTAAACCAAAGAAATTGTAATTGGGCAAAACATACAAATAAGCCCAAGATAAATGACATATGCATTACACTCTGGCTGAGAACTCAGAAGAGGAATGTCACAAAATGCCAAGTACTATGTCTACAACTTAATCATCATGCTAGTTCCTAATCTGCATAGCGCTGTCTCTATGATGCCATTACTTTTCATTTTAGAACCCATGTGCAAAGGACATCCCATGCTGTGCTGACGTATCTGAGCAATGTGGTGACTGTAGGCGGACATCCTCTTTGCTTGTGTGTTGTGGGAATGAAATGTCATCTCGTGCCTGGGATAAGGAAAGTGGGTAAAGAAAATGGTTGTCTGTAGAGCTCTGTCAAAGGTGGGTGTCATGCAGAAGAACTGGATGTCTAGAGGCTTCACGTCCAGAGATTTCATCTGTTGATAGTCATGTTACTTTCATGGGAAGCCTCAATATTTTGGATCAGAGATCTGATTGTTAGTGCTGCAAACTTCCCACAGCTGTGTGTGAGGTTAAGATGACCTCTGCTCTGAACAGAGAAAGTATTGTGAACATGCCAAATACTCTAAAAATCAGACTGTAATTTTTTGAGTTGGGAATCCCAAATTAAATGACACATTTGAGAATGCTCATATTAGTCTTTGTCTCAGTTTTTATGCATGTAAACCAAAGACAGTGATTTTGCATTTCTTCATAGTAGTATCATGAAGGTAAACTCTTAAAGGTAGGAAAAAAATTTAAAAAACTGTTATGAAATCCCCACAAGAAGAAGGAGAGAAGAAAAAAATAATTTTGTATCCAGTGCAGAGCTAGAGACTGCATGAGGCCACATGCTGGATGAGGCTAAAATACAATACTAGAAAGTAGTCCAGTTCCTTGAGCCCTGTTTTTCATAGATGGGGAAGACAGTGAAGAAAAATAAGACATGGTAATGTAATTAAGGTCTGTGCCATGGCACATAGGAAGAAAGAAACCAAATAAAACTTTGTTACTTACCTTAGTACCGATTTTGTTTTTAGCTCATTTTCTGCTGAACCGTAGCATTTTTGATGTGTTCTTTAAAAAAAAAAAACGTGATTACTGATACTTGCAGATATACCTAGATACTCATGCCTAAATATATATAATTAGATTTGTATTTACATATGTAAGGTTTTGAAGGTGCTGAAGGGAAACTTTTCCGTTTTGTGAGAAGAATAGCCTGTTGGGTTTAGCATCTTACTTACACTGTGTGTGTAATGACTCTAGGGCAAAATTTAGAGGTACTCATCAGTAGAAAATGACATCTGTAGAGGATGGAAAATGAAAAAATATTCTTTAGTAATTTAAAAAAAAAATCTTTCTAACCCACTATTTTGTTCCTGAAGGTACCATTGTATGGCTCTGCATAACCACTGGTATTGGCTATTACTGGGATGAAGCAGGGAAATGTAGGCTGATAGATAGATGTAGCTGCATTACAGACATTTTCCATAGTCACCCCTCTGAGGATGAAAGCATAAAAAAATGTGAAGGTGAAACTTAAAATGTGTATGGATGTTCTTTTTATCCAGGAAAGGACAACTAACAAAGCAGTTGGAGCACCGTATTTTCTTTGCGGGCGCTCCATCAGGTTTATAATGACACATCTTGGAATAGGAGAGTCACAGTGGACTCCCTTGCTTAACTATCATCATCACTTACCATTTGCAAAATGGAAGGCTTTCTGATCCTATGTTGGTGTGCGTGACTCACCCTCAGTGACTCACAGAGAACAGGCGTTCTTTAAAGCAGCTTCAGCTCATACTTGAGCCCCTGTGCACCATGTGGCATAGGAAGTTGAAATAAAGCAGCAAGCTGTGTGCTTTCCTCCGCCCCGAGCCTCACCCCTTACCCTCAGTTTTACGACCAGAGCCACACTGCAAGTTATTGTTCTGGGAGACCAGGAATTTAGAAATTATTCAGTAATTTTAATTGATGGGCCGATTGCTCCAACCCTGTATCTCTTTGCTTTTGGATTACTTCCAAACATGAACTGCAAATGGATCATTTCCAGCATAATACTGGGTTTCCTTGCATTATGGAGAGGGATAGCACTCTTATAAGACCTCAGAAGTTTAAGGGCTCTATGATTGTCTGAGTAAAAGATAAAAAAATTCATTTTTCAGGCTGCTGCATTTACAAATCAAAACTGGGTTTTTCTCTAGGAAGACTTATGCATTCTGTGGAGGAGACACCTGCCTCTGATATCTTCCACCCATCATAGAAGTGCTAAGTTACAAGTATTTCCAGAAAAAAGGGTCATGAATGAATGGATTGGTTTAGGGAATACACAAGTGAAATTGTCTTACTGGTAGAGTATTTGAAATTTGGACAGATTGGCACAGGTGGTGTGAAAAGCATGATCTGCAGGGAGAAGACATACCGATTTAACAAAGAAGGATTTCACTTTCCTGTGTCATGGCTGAGCTCTTTAGATTTACCGTATTAAAAAAGAGTTGTCCCCATGTCTTACCCACTTTAGACTTACTAGGTTTGGTGAATAATAGCATGGATACACAGGTCTCTGGGATTACTCCCTAGTTATCAAGTTCAAACGTTTCATGTGACATAAAGTTAAATGCCTGAAACTTCTGGACTAATAGGACTCTTCCTAACCCTTTTGGAGCACGTGGCCCTGGACTGAAATATCAGTAATTGGTATGTTGTTGAATATCAGAGAAAGCTCTTCCCTTCTGATTCCTGCACATGCACATGATGTTTGCACCTACACAAACTTGCTGGCACTCCTCCAGTTATACAGGTCTGTTAGCGAAAGCAGGTGTAAAAGTGGGCTTAGAACTGGAGGAAAAAAAAAAGTAGCAAAATAATTCCTGGGACAAAATTCAAATTTTTGAATTCTCTTTGCTGTGTTTGCACTCTTTTTCACTCCCTGTGAGTATCATAATGAATGAATTGACTCATAAGAATGCTTGTGGAAATAGCATTTTTAAATGGAGAACAGATATATCTGCTGAGAGCATGTATAAAACTCATAAATGAGAGCACCCTATCCAGCAAAACACCTATCAGCCAACCTGTAAGCAGAAATGAGGCCATGTGATCTGTTTGTTCAGACAAAACTAGCCTAGGCAGCTTCAAACTGGTGGTGAAGAAGCTGCAGAACAAGAAATATAAGTATAAATTATTCATTGTGGATCATTTTGAATAATGAGCAAATCTGAGAAAATAATGACCCATTCACACACAATCCACATGGAGAAAAAAGCATCTAAAATTGATAAAATTCTTTATTACAAATTATTTCTTCTGCACTGGGTGTTGGCATAACAGACTCTGAAGCCTGACAGTGCTGAAATAATTAAAATATTAAAATGGCTCCATTTTAATCTTTGATCACATATCTAGATCGCGTTGCAGAAATGTCATGTTTACTCATGACTCATAATGAAGAAATGTAGAAATGTCATTATTAGAAACCCTGGTTTTACTGCATCACGTATCAAAATTTGCAGGCAAACCATTACATTTCCTTCTTCATTTTGCGAGCATTTGTTTCCCAGAGGAGCTGAGGCCCACATTTTCAAAACCAGAGGACCTCCTTATACAGGAAATCTGAGCCACCAGATGGCTTTCACTTTCCTGCCACCCACCACCCAATATTTGGGATGGCTCCAATGTCTCTGCCAGATTCTTACTTTTCCCCTCTTGCTCTAGAAGCCTGGCTCCCAATTTTATTGCACCCAGAAACTATTTATGATCAGTTTTGTAGCATAGATTGAGAAAGAAATGATGAAAAACTTACCACATTGCACTAGTCTTCTCTTAGTAATGAGAAAAATTTCCTTCTTCAGCCCAGTTTGACTTCCTTGAGGAATGAGATCAAGTACACCCAGTTCAACACTAGCAGAACCGAGGACCTGCTGCAATCCCTGCACTGATAGTGGTGGCATCAGTTTCCATTTGGAGCAGTATGGCTGAGATCAGCATGGTGAGGAGGTCAGGATGAAGTGGGCCGTGACCATTTGCCTCAAGCCCCAAAAGAGCAGCCCCTAAGGAAGAGAAATTATTTGTTCTGTTCAAAGTCCTGCTAGTCCTCAGTGTGTCTTTTGATATTCAACCAGTGTAGTGAAGTAGAAAGAGCAAAGGCACTGTCCAGAATCAGAAAGATCTAAATGAAAACACGATAACAGGAACAGAGAGGAGAAAAAGATAAATAAGTAACTAAAATTAGGCATGCTTAGGAGAAAGGAAGCGGCAGGTGTTTGCATACCGGCACATCTGTTCAGAAAATGATGCTTTAAATCCAGATTAAATATAAATTTTGAAGCCTAAACTTTCTGAGGAATTAAAGATTTCTACTGCATTTTTTTTTTTTCACGGAGAAGGTAAAATAGGCAAAAGAAGAAGATATATAGCTTCAAAGGAAGGGTAATATGAAATTCTTCCCTGCGTTTTCTATTTCACACTGGATTTTTGCACAAACTGCCTCATAGTTTGAGACCATTCACAGTCACAAGAATAAAAACTGAAATATGGAAAAGCATAGCGCTGCAAGGATGTAGCTGAGGGGATCTCATAGAAATACCTAGAAGCAGAGGACTTTACTCATTGTGGAGAGAACAGGGGAGCACAATCTCAGTCACTCTGCTGTCTTTGTTTTGGATTTTTTTAATGACCTTTACTAAGGGGACACCCAACGAAGAAGCACGTTCTAGGTTCCTGAAACAGACTTAGATTTGTTATTATTGTTATTTACAGGAACCCTGGCTAGCACACTACAGGACAGTGAAAAGTTCCCATTTCTATTATAGTTGGCAAAAGGCAGTCCTTTCCTATGATAATAATTCACATAAGTGCCCTGGCTGAAAAGTGAAATTTTTTGGCCTTTTATAGTCTGGCAAAACATCAAGTTTTACTACTTTTGCTTTCTGCAAGAAATTGTCCTCACAGTTCCACTCAATGATAATTTGTGGCTTCTTACCAGAAAGCTAGATCTGTGTCGCTTGTACAAAGGTCAGTGAATTCCAGCTCTAAAATATATCCAGGAATACAAGTCTGGCAGGGGAAGAAGGTATTATACCAGATCCCAATCTGTTTCATTTCAGTTTATTCAAGGACTGATGCGATGCAAAGACTAAAACTAGTTTAGCATTTCATAGGCTCACTTTTCTTTATTGCTGATTTCCTTTTAAAGCAATCAGTGACCCATCAATTGCAGGATTTGTGCAACATGCCAACACAGTTGATACTCTGTTGGTATACTCAATGGAGTGCTGTGAAGAGAAAAGTTTTGTAGTAATCCTTGCCTATTTGCCACATAGCATGAAGGCTGTCCATGTGTCTACTCTTCTAGAGATGCAGGAAGAGGAATGCTGAATGTAGTTTTCAGATGAAATGCTGTAAAATGCTTTCAATAACCTCTGATTCTGTTTAAGTGGCATATTTACTGTTAGGCTTTCATTGCTGTTAAAGAAGCTTTTTGAAGTGACTGTAGATGGTTTCATGAACACATTGATTCTCTGCTACTACTGACCCTGTCTGGTAACACTTTCGTTTAAATGTCCATTACTATTTACATTAACTAATGGTTAATTACAATGGAATTCCTGGGGAAGAGCATAAGACAAGCCATAAGAACACCAAATGAGTGCATTAATGATTGGTGCTATCACAGTGAATACCAAATGATTTCATAATGACTGGGGAGGTAATATATAATGGAAAGAATTGCTGCCTATTTGATGTACTCACCACAGAACTAGGACTCATTCTTGGACATCATTCAGAAACTGCAACATAGCCTGGAGGCCTTTCTTTCAGTCCTGCAAGGAGCTTGCACTGAAGCTCAGTCCACACCCTTGCAGAGCAAGACATGTGTTGGAATTTATTTTTTATTGCTCATTGTTATGAATTGCTGCTATGGCCCAAAGCACTATAGCTCATGCTCAATGCTATAGAGAATCTGCACTTCATAATGTCATTTGGGCCACTGTATTTGAGTCAACATTCAACCTAGAGTACAAGAGAAAATACTTTTCCTAGAAGGGACTGGAAATATGTTTTTCTGGGCCCAGTTCTCTATTAATGCTAGTTACCACAGCCTTTCTACTTTAGTATGAGGTGGTGCTTTTGTAGGACATTCATCACCACAGCATCTGAGGACCAGGGTGAGAAACTTCTCTATAACATCTGTCATGTATTTCTTCTCTTCTTTGGGAGATTTTGCCCTTGTCAGCTCACCAAAGAATGAGCTCCAGTGCTAGGAAGCAGGACAAATCTTCAGGAAGTTATGTACCTGTTTTAATAAGCAATGGGTATCTATAAGATTTGTTGACAGTTGATGCTCAAACAGAACATGTCCATACAATACTAAAGCCGACAGGTATTTTTCTTTTAATTTATGTAGAAGGTTTGTTTAGTTTTGGGAAAAAAAACATGTTTTCCATTTAACCTGATAGAAATAGAAGTTTAGATTACTTCTGTCCAATTTTCCAAGTGAAACACCAGCTCCTATTCCAGTATATTTAGAAGAATAAATAAAGCAAGTGAGATAATCAATCTACAGCCCTCTGCAGTCATTTAAAGTCTGTTCTTTGGATGAAGCTTTGTGTAGAGGACGAAGTGCTACACAGCATAACCAGGAATTCATTGTTTGAGGAGAAAGGCCAAGCACTAGTAGGCACTGATAAGTGAAGTGGCCTGTAGCACAGTGGTGAGTGTCCCTGGCACTGAATGTCTTGGCGACGAAGACCATACATTTGCCAATTTTGCATTCAAAGAGTGGATTGACAAAATAATCTGATGGGTCTCTTTCCTCTTTAATTTCTGTGATTTAAGAGGAGGAGTTTATGTTTAGTAACCAGTGGGCTCCAGCTCCACAGGAATAAAGACATTAAATGCAATGTTTCTGATAACTACAAATTACCCCGTGACTACTGTAGCGCCTGGGACTTTCTGGCGACCCACCGCGAGAGCTAATGAAGATGCCCTTTTATAAAGCGCAGAATTCCTGGCAGTTATTTTTAATGGGTCATGCTGTGTTAGAAAATCATGCCTGCAAGATTCCCTGGAGTGGCAGTTGGGATGATATTACTTTCAATGAATCACAGCAGCCACCATAAGGGCAGGGCAGTATCTATGGCAGCAGCATCGAGCAATGGCGCAGCATCAAATGAACGGCTCAGCTGGTGACATCTGGCCCCTCTGATCATAACAAATCTGTAGTGCACAGTACTCCAAAGAGTCCATCCTTCAAGATGATATGTTAAAATGAGGTGTCTTTTTCTCTTCATCTTGGGTGACTGTTCAGGCAGGCATGAGAGATCCTATTAAAAGATGCGTGAAGTAGTGGATGAAAGTTGGGCTCCTAGGTTCAGCTTTCCGCAGTAAACAATTACTTTAAAACTTATAACTGAATTTGGTTATGGAAGAAATGTGTTATATCTGAGAGATGCTCAGAGTAGGAAAAAAGATGCTGCTGTGGGTGGTCATGAAGGCCCTGACAAGTGTAGGTAGGCACCAAACAGGGTTTTTGGTGACTTTCAACTTTCTCAAGGCTGGGATTTTTCAAAGAAAAATAAGTTAATGTTGGGCATTGTTTTCAAAACATGAAATATCATTACGACTTTCCTGTCTCACTGGTCACTTCATTGTATCAGGGGACGTAACCTTTTTTCATATGCTTGCACAATGCCTTCCATGACAGAGAATTTTCTTGGTGATACTTGGGCATTGTGAAGGCAAGAGGTGGAACAGTCTGTGACAAATAATGAGAGTGAAATGCCAGCCTTTGAAAGGGCTTTGCTTTCCCTATACTGAGAGCTTTAAAAAGCCATCTGCTTGCTTGAAATGGCTGCAACACATGGTGCTCTTCCCCAATCCAATATGTGCTGCAAATTGTAGGCACATGGATCCAGTCAAGGACACAGTGTCTGCCTTAACTTTGCATCTCCTTGCTGTTGTCAGGAGGAGTCTCATCCTTAAACTTAGCTCTTGTGTGTGTTAATTATTTCCTTTGCATGTCCAGCTGTCAGAGTGCTTCAGTACCTTAAGTTGCTCAGTTTGATCTTTGTGCTCAGGAACAAGGTAATTAAGCAAGCTACAATTTAAGAAAATGTATTTGCCTTGACTTGTTGCAAGTCTTCGGACAGCGCTCCATCCTAAATCATTTGATAATGTAAGGTGCTCTGTGCAGTTTCCCACTTGACTGAGGGTTAGTTCAACAGGTCACAGAATCAGTAATTGATTCTCAGTGTGTCTCTTGGTTTCATTACAATAATGAGGACCATCTTTTTTCATCTCCGCTAATACGTTACCAAAACCATCAGCTTCTCAGTTTGGTGTCAGGATGACTTTGACAGGTTGTTAGCAACTATATGATATACAGAACATCACAGAGTTGTCTCAAACTGTGTTGCTGTGTACCTTAGAGAGCCTTAGGTGGTCACAAAATAACTGAAATAATTTCCAAGAAAAAGTTATAGCAACAATTGAAAATATTCCTGCAGTTTTGATGTCCTAATGAAGAAGTTCTTTATGCCAGTTTGTATTCTTGATCACTGAAGAATGCTATGCTTCACAGGAATGGGTGACATTGCAAAGCAGGTACACTGGATTTACCAGAGATTAAAAACTCCAGAAAAACAACTTTCCTCATCTCCTAAGGCTGTTTTGGGTTTTGGTTTGTTTCTTTGGGTTTGTTTTGGTTTGGTTTTGTAGGACACACTTTATAGTTAAGATGTGTGTATCTTGAAAGATCTGTAAGCTTTTCAGATTGAGAACAGCAAAGAAATAAAAAGATGAAACTTAGAAAGCTCTACAGGATTGCCATTGCTCCTTAACTTGCCAATTTGTTTGCAACAACTTGAAGTTTAGGAATTAAAACAAAATTTTAAAAGTGCATAAAAAGTCATCTGCCAGTCCAGGTAAAACTGCATCATCAATATTAAGTCTGTGTTTATGTGACCTACTTTGTAGCTTTGGGTTCTTAAGTTACATTGATCCTTTTCAGCTCTTTCAAGCCAAGATTAGGATACTGTGGAGGACACAAGGAAAAGAAGTCTAAACAACTGCTGGAGTAACATTGCTGAGAAGTCTGTTTGCAAAATCAAGAAAAAGCAAGCCATTGTCATTTGAAAACAATGAAGCACAATAGTTACATCTTTATACACTGAAACAGTTTTTATGTATGTGCTACTAATGAAATGGATTCAACAATGTAGTACTTTTATTGTCCATTTTATGACTAGGTAATTATATATTTTACCTAGTCTAAATTAATTGCCATTTTACTGTTCTTCAGTTTAAAGGAAAAAAAGGTATTTACTAGTATGCTGAGGAAGAGTCTCAACACAATTGCAAACCTTTTATCAGCAAGGGGAATGATGTGGAAAAAAAATTCATTCTTCCATTCTGCAGGAAAATTTTAGCTACTTTCTGGGGACATTTGTCTCTCAAAGCCAGTCTGGGCTTTCCTGTCATGCTCTATCTTTTAGAATACAAGTGATCATCTTGGTTGTGCTCCCCACATCCTGCTCAGAGGCAAAGAATGTTAGTGAGACTGTGGAGGTCTCACAAAGGCAGTAGGAGATGGAGCCAAATATTTAAAGACAGAGAGTAAGCCTGAGGTGTAGTTGTGGTTCCAAATTCAGCAACACACACAATGAACATTAGACGCAATGAGAATTACATGACACATAATTAAACATGTATGGTATGTGTTGACTTTCATGCTGGATTAAGTCCCAGAGCCATAAGGGGTGAAAATATTTTACTGAAAAGTATTACTTAGTGTTTAACCTCTACCTGAAACTCTGTCACGTGTGACCTAAGGTGACTGAAACACCATTTTATCTATCTATCTATCTATCTATCTATCTATCTATCTATCTATCTATCTATCTATCTATCTATCTATCTATCTAT
>JAWWEE010000074.1:91953617-91990924 GCA_035221455.1 Xenops minutus | reverse complement strand
TTCTGTTTTGCCCGTGGTATTAATCAAAGCTCCCCTTTCAGTTATCTCCAGACATAAATTCCGAGCTGTTTTTTTTTCTTTTTTTCCCTTCCCTCTGGAAGGTAAAAAAGTGGTGGGGGGCGAAAGGCCTTGAAAGAGTTTTGCTGGACATCAGGCATTTATTCAGGGTCAAACCTCCACAAGGTGTCAAGAGAAGTCTTTAATTTTGTTTCTCCAGAATTATAATCCAGAAGGTATACTTGATCCTCTGGATGGGATTTACCTTGTCAAGTCATTGGCTTAATGTCCACAGAACCCTCTGTGGTTCCAAATTCTTGCCATTCAATGTAAGAAATCTTAGAAAGTTAGTTCAGACTTTGATATCTACTGTCCATATTAAGCTAAAAGAATTTTAGCCTTTCAGACTCTCTGTAAGAGATAGTGTTTGCTGCTTTCTCTATTGTTACCATAAGGGGAATGAAAAAACCCCCAACTTTCCAAGACAACATTATTTGGGTAAAGTAGAAAAGAGTTCTTTTACTTACAGGGCCACAGAATATAAAGGAATATTAAAAGAGTATAAAAGTAGAGTATAAAAGAGTACAACCCATGTTGCTAAGTAACAGATACAAAAGACCAGTGCTTGGTTTGAACTCATGGCCTAAGAAATACCATGTGAGCTCTTTTTCTAAGCACCACCGCTTCAAAAACATGGAGAGTAAATTAGTACAAAAGGTGTTGCTTTCATTCCAACTGTACCCAGCCAACCCCTGAGCCACTCTGCCATGTCTTACTGAAGCACAAGGGACAACAACCTGCCCCTCCCAGGTGAAAGACCCTTCACCCACAGGTTGGGAACATGACTCTTGCAACATCTGGGCCCAAGTCAGCTCACCTCCCAAACCACCATAAACAAGGGAGAAACTCTCTTTTCAGCTGCTCCCCTGCAGTATTCAGCTACCCCAGCAGTTCGTGCTGGTAACCAGTTCCCATTACCGATCTCATCTTCCTTCAAGCAGGACTCAAGGTTCTTGAGATCCAACCCAGGAGAAAAAGGGACGGGAAACACACCTTCTCCCCCTCTCCTTAGGAGAACAAGGGAGGGAAAACCCTGCACTAAGCAGAAACCATATTGAGCTCTTCTGACCTCCTCCACTCCTGCCTCCCCCCCTTTCGGGGCAGAGGAACATAGGGCACCACACTAGCCTGGGAAGAAGAGAGCAAGGCAGGTATGCAGAGAGAGTGTGTGTGAGAATGTCAACAGGGTGCAAGAGCTGTTTTTCCTACATGGCAGCATACTAATTTTATAACACTGCTCAAGTATTGTATCTTAAGGTTGCATCAAATCTCTAGAAATATCCATACCCAAGAACTTCCCTTGGGACCTCCCCATGGCACTCCTATCCTAGAATTGAGTTGGAGGTCTTAAGACCCCTTACTTCATTCTTTATCATCATTTTCATTTCCCTTATTGGAGCTTCTCCAAGGTTGCTGGGCTTTGTTTTCTTGTTTTGACTAACATGGTATCTAATTGTCTTAGCTCTGGTACATGTTTCCCAGGCATGGTTTTCCAGCTATTATCTGACCCTTAAGACAGCTAGCACAGGGTTACAGGTTGCTAGCTACTCTATATGTGAGAAACTACCTAGAAGTATGAAAATCTACAAATTCATTAAAACCTTAAGGCATCAACAGGGATATGAGCTAGGTTGTTTTATTTAACATTTTTGACGATGATGTGTGAAACAGTGGAGAAGGACACAATGCAGAATAGTGGATTGAGTTTCTACATGGTCTGCACTAAAGCAAAGATGATAAGTGGTAACAATATATAATGAAGAAATGAATGATAAATCTTGTAAGTGACAGACTGGTTATGTAGGTGAGTCAAAATGAAACAGCAAAACTCAATGCAACTGTTCAGGTTGGTGGCTACTGCATTCCAGCCAGGATACAAAATGTGTCTAATTAATATCAAGTATTATTCAAAAAAGCAATATGGGAAATGATTTCAAAAGTAAAAATGAAAACACTTCACTCTGAAGATGTCAAATCATTATGCTTTCTTATGGAAAAGGGAGATGAAGCCAATGCCGTTTGGTTTCCACAAGAGTCCCTCTGACAAGTTCCAGCAACAGTTTCCTTTTCTATAGCACAGTTGAGGCTGCATCAAAAGAACTGTGTACAGTTTGGGACATGTCAATCGCAGAGTGCTGCCAAGAAATTGGAGACAGTCCAGAGAAGAGTAATCCAAATGATTAAGAGTCTCATGGGATTCATTTATAAAGAAGATTAAGTGAATTATATTTTGATTAGGAGTGCATTTTAATGGTGTATAAGTAACAGAAAGACATAAACACCAAGCAGGGAAGAGGATGATTTAGGATGGCCCCAGAGGTTTTGATGGGATGAAGATCAAAAGAGAATTTAGACAGGATATCAAGAAACATTCCTTAGCTCTGAGGGATTTTGATTGCATATTTTCCTCTTTTTGATTACTGAATGGGCTTCAGAAGACAAGGAGAATGTTCCCACTTCTGTCACATAGGACAGAATAAAAGACTTCCCCATCTAAAGGGAAGGATCTTGCAGTATGAGCTAGCGAGTCTCTGCACCTTTAATTCCTGCTATCTCAGTACAGAGGTGGGAGGGCATCATTCCCAGCAAGTTGGCCCCATGTGGTTTCCATTCCCCAAAGCACTTCTCTGGCAGTGTTACCTTAACCCACGACTAATGAGTAGATCAGCCGGTAAAAGAACTCCCAGGGGTGACTGAATGGGTGAGGAACTATATTAGCTGATCACTACTGTTTATTTCTTTATAAAAATAAAAGGCAGTCTGCTGCTGTTGTGTACATCTGCTGTCAGTGCTTGACTATGATGATAAAGACAGAATCAAAAGACAACAAGATATGAAAGGATAAATACAGGAACCTGAAGCCGTATTTAATGAAGACACTATAATAAGCCACCTTTCTCAAATTAGAGCCCGAGAAAATGCCTTTTTTTTCATGAGGCTCCAGAAGCTTATAAAACATATAAATTCAGAAAAGAAAGCATACATGGGCTGAAGAAATTTCATTTTTTAGGGAAATTATTTAGTTCTTATAGGGAGAAATAAGAACATTCCCACTGATTTGGGTTCAAATTCTTCCACTGTGTGTCCTATTGTAACTCGTTCTGAGGTGCTGAAGTATTTCAGTAATCTACATAATCTAACAACCCACTTGGGTTAAAAGGCTGATAGCTCCCCTGTTTGTTTAAACTGAGATTAATCTCAGAAAACTGGACTGTGAAGAGGAGCACAATCTTAGAATTCTAGTGAGAACCATGTGCTTGAAGTTAACATCTATTTTTATCACCTATAATGGTAGCTGTGCAGCCAGATATTTTTTTAAGTTAAAGATACACATTATAATCAAATATACGAAGATTTCCTAGTACAGAATGTCTCAAATATCTCCTTTGGTTTCATATTTGCCTGATTTCTATATATCACCAATTATATGTTGAAATACTGCCTTAATATTAGTGTGCCTTAATGACTATTCCATAGAGGAGGGAAAGGCTGCAGCGTGTCTCTTCCTTGGTGCATCTCTAGAAACACACAGCTCACTTCAGCTCAGTTGCTCCTTACACTCTGGGCAAGCTTATCCTGCCAAGTGCTTGGTCCTGTGTCACTGTGGGCTGCTGAACTGGGGCACAAGGACGTGTATTGCTTTGGATACATAGCAGTGGTTGGCAGTGCTGCTGACTGAGAGTGCAGGTGGCTGTTTTCTAAATTGTGTGCTAGGAACAGTATAGTAGTCTTTTTTTGTTGTTATTGCTGTCCCCTCTCTGTCTCATTGTTCTTTAAGAGGTCTCCTCTGCCTTATCTGTTCTTTTCTAATGTAGATGAATCACAGTTTCACTCAGAGAGAGAATTGACATTTTGCATTAAACTCTGAGGCCTGCTCTGTTAATTTTAATTATTGTTCATTTGCAAGGGCTGAATATTGTGGACTTTGCAACATATGCGTGGCGGTCCTTCCAATGCATCCAATTTGCAGGTGTCAAGTGTTAGGCAGGAGAAGATGGAAGAAAATAATGCATGTGCAGACAGTTTCAGTCAGCCCTTACATCCAGAGATGGGAAAGGATTAATCAAAAGTTTAGGCTGTGTTTGGACTCTGGACACCACCCAGTGCATAGGTATTATGGCAGGTCTTCTTTGTACAGTATGTCAGCCTCCTGCTTGTGAGTGCTTCCCGCCACAGCTGCTCAAAAATGCATCCAGTCCCAAAGAAACTCTGCTCAGAAAAGATGTCTGGATATAGTACTATAAAAAGGATGTATATTCCAATTTAAAATATGCACAGATCATTCACCGAGGTAGCAATGATTCTTTTTCCCTTCCCCCAAGATAAGAGTGTAAATCACATCTTCTCAACAAGGCAGGTAGTGAGGATGACAAAATTCTTACATTCCTAAAGTGTTATTGGAGAAAAAATGTCACCTCCATGCATAATTGCATAACTTTACTACCTGTCATTTTCTATCAATCAAAAAAATGTTATACTTGAATTTGAGGACAAACATGTCTAATAAGATTTTAGATTGACAGCTGAATAGCTGTACTCAACCTTATTTTAACTTTATTTTTTTGTTGTTGTTCACTAGATCAACATAGAGGGTATTATACCAAAGTTAAGGGAAACAAATACTCATATATTAATCCCTCATGCACATTTTACCTGAAAAAAAATAGAATTTCTTTCCCCATAGGTTTTGTTAGTCAGCTCCCTTCAGCCTTGCCAGTGCTGCAGCAGTAGACTAATGTTTCTTCCATTGTATTTTCAGTGCAGTGTTGCCAGATTTTGTTTCAATTATCAGAGCAATATGTTTCATGACATGTAATCAGCACCAGTGCCCTTGGCACAGCAGCAGCTCCTCCAGTGGCACCCCACTTGCCCTTGACACTGTCTTCCCCTGGTGCAGAGCTCTGACTTGATCATCCTTTGAGTGAAACATCTGGTTCCCCACACAACAGCCCATGCCACTCACCCCAGCATTTGCCCCCCTCCCTGGGCCCTGTTCTTCAAGGTATGCAACTGTCTTCACTTCTGCACATCGGGGATTTATTCTCCTTTATTGGTGGTGAGTAGAGTTTCAGTTTACCCTGTGTTAAACAGCAGTCTCTTTCCTGTCTCTACATACTGTATTCTGTGTCTCTCTTCCTCTGCATCCTTCTTGACTGCCTCCTGAAAATCCCAGGGAACATATTCCCCCCATTGGTTTTCCTCCCTGAAGCCACTTGTGCTCTGCATTGATACCCTCTCCATATTTCTTTTTGACTTTCCCAAGACTTCTCAGCCTTGAATAGGTTACCAAGAACCCGCTTCTCAGTTTCAGGCCTTTTTATTCTTTGTTCATTTTCAGTCAGCTCTGGTTGGACCTAACTCAACATCTAATGCATTAGTAGAGGTCCAGCTCTGCTGAACTTTTTCTGAGAGACCACAAATGCTCCAGAATAGGCTTTAAAATTACAAAGAAGGTATCAGGACCTCTTTAACACAGACACACACAGGGAGGAAAAGGTGGTCATCTAATCTTGGCAGTCTTCTGCATTTTGTTTCAGTTCTGCATGTGAAACCACCATTCCATTCCTCTAAGATACACCTGGGTGAGGAGTAAAGGTAAAGAGAGGGTAAGGAAGAGTGGCTGTTTTTGGAGAAAAAAAATGTCTTGCTAAAACTTCACACAAAGAATGTGATTGTATCCCATCAGAGGATCTCAAAGCATTCACAGGCTCAACCTTATGTTCCTTTAGCTCTGCAGGGATGCCATGGTGACCTTCCCATAGTCATATGGCAAAAGCAGCTATGGCAGGGATGTCACTTGTTTCCATGAACATCTGGGTGAGTAATGATTAGGTTTGAGTGAGAAGTTGGCTTCTGCCCTTCTCCCAGTTGATCATTGTGCTGTAATGGACCAGACGCTCCAGGGACAGGTAGTGCAGACTTCATATGGTTGATCCACTTTGTTACTCCCTTGCAGAAAGACGCAAAGACCAGATGGGGATTTTGTGCCTAGATTACAGTAAGTGTTGTGAAAGCAGGAGGTTAGAGGTTCCCAAGGTTGTTCTTCATTTAGCTAAATGGGACTGCAGAAACATCAATGCTGAGGCAGCCTGGGCTTGGGCATGAACAACAGAATCCTTCCTGGAAGGCAAGGAACAAGCTCTTATTCCATGCTCTACTGTGTGCTCACCATAATTAGACATAAGCTGGCTTTGCCTTTTTGTGTGGAAATCACATCCTTGGTGGTAGTGGAGGTCTCAGCAACACAGTGTAAGCTGTATGTTGATCATGGCTTGTGGCAAAGCCATAAATGAGTGTCCAGAGATTTCTCTGGCTGAAGTGTCAATACTGGTGCAATGTTTATCTTCCAAATTCTTTAATACATCTGTTCTGAGTTCCTGAAATTGTTTGGACTAAGTTAATGACAAATGAGCAAGTATTTAAAAGAGCCTTCGTATCTGCAAGAATAACCAAGGAGCTAGATGTCATACTGCTCTCAGCTAAAGTCACAATTAAGTGCAACCCACAGATTCTATAGCAGGCACAATTAATTGCAGGCACAAAACTATGACTGCAAATGAGTGGTCATTAAACAAAGAAGATTGAGATATTATTTGCATTCACGCTATTATCTAAATTAACAACAAATAGTAATCTCTTTTGCTTTATAGAATCTTTCACATTCAATCTTTAAAATCCCTTACAAACCATATTTTCCTGGTGTCCAGTGGAAGGGAAAATGCTAGGACTCATGGGAAAGTTTAAAATCAAATTAACTTGTTTAGACCTGATATCACACATTCTTCTCAGGCCAAATCTTTTCTCAGTGAGGAGTCTTCTGACAGAAGACTATATGTATTTTACCAACTCTTTACTACTAATGATATTCACATTTCCAAACTTTTATGATTTGGATTGAAGGTACTGCTGTAAAAGTGATCCACAGTGCATAGGTTTTCTAGGGGTTCCTTTACTAGTGTGGCAGGTTTACAATGGTACTGAGGAAGGCCTGCAGGACTACATTTTCCTGAAGGAGTTGTGTCCCATCTGGGAACTTCCTTTCCAAAAGCAATTTTCTGTGTCCCCTGCAAACAGTGACCAGAAATTGTCTTTCTCAAAGGCAAAATGTTAACATCTGTGCACACAAGAAACAGTCTTTGTGCAGCCAGAGATGGAGGGATGGAAGCGGTTTTGCTTTCTTCCAGTGACTTATGAAAACATTTCACCAGCCATAGCTCCACCTCTGCATGGAAAATATTAGACCATGGTTTTGTGTCGGCTGGATTTCTCTGCCTGTCAGGCTTCAGGATCAGAAGCACAGTGGCAGAAACCCAAGAAATGCTCACAGCAAAGCATACCTGCCTTCTTCTGGTCTCTGTATGCGCTGTCCTCTCACCTCATGAATATCATGCTGGGGGGATGGGGAAAGGGTAGATGGAGAAGGTGAGGGAGCAGAAGATGCTGGGGATCAAACAAAGTGCAGGAGGGAGCGGAGAGGTCCTGCCTGCTACATGACATGCAGCTGCAGGCAAGTGAGCCGCTTTATCCACTGACAGCAACCGGGCTGCATCCTCTCACTGAAAGCAGCACACTTCCTCTGTGAAGCGACGGAGAGTTACGACTGTGTATTTTGTTCGTATTCTCGTTTTCTGTAGGCTGAGGAACACAAGCTCTCTGCCAGTGCAAACTGGAGCCAGTGCATCCAGGGCTGGGAGTTGAAGTGGTGGAAGGGGCACCATGACTGCTCTGTGCAGGCGAACCTCTAAGGCACTCCCACAGAATTGCCTGTGCTGCTGCTCAGCTTTATGCCTTCATTCGGTAACCAGTTTTTCCCTTTTTCAGTTTGTTTCATTTTGGTGCTTGGGTAGGAAAGGGTTCTCAGAGTCCTGGTTTTCTGTGGTTAAAGTGGGACATCTGCCCAAAATGGGATGGTTTTAAAAAAAATCTTAATTTAAAAAAATTAAACCCATGTGATATTCCTTATTTTGCATGACATCATCATTTAGTGTTTCATGGGGTTGCACTGGAATTGATTTGTGGGGCAAAAACTGGTGATCACCCCTCTTTGCTAATGAATCAGCAGAAGGAAAGGAGTAAGCTGAAAGAGCCTGTCCTTTGTGTAGGACTGCTGCAAATTCTAGGCATGAGTGTTTGTGCTGAGAATCTTCAGCTCCTGTCAAACACTGGGTTGGTAAGGGATGCATGCAACTGAAACCTTATGACTCTTAATATCAAAAAGCTTTAGATACTGCTTTAGATACTTATGACCACACCTGAAACAAGGTCTTGCTATGGCTCACATCTCATTACACTGCATTTCTTTCATATTGAGATGCAAAAATTACATTGCCAAGTTATAAGTTGTTTACATAATCCCAGAATGCAACATGGGAAAGCTTTCAAAATAAAAATGAATAATAAGATCAGCATTTATTGGTTTTTTCCTTCTACATCGCCACTGAAAATTCTCATTGGTGTGGCTTTATATGAGTAGTTCTCCAGAAGTAAATTATGAGCAAAATTCAAAGCCATCATAAATTAAATGTGCTTTTTTCCTGCTTTGGTGTACAAGACTTTCCATTAAGCTAGCCCCATATAATATACCTTGGATGTGTTCAAGAAAGCCCAGTAAATTATAGTAAGTATTTAAAATGGTAAGTAGACATTGAAAAAGGCCACATTAGGATTAATGAATGAAAGGGTTGATACTGAAAATGCACTTGTAAATAAATAACATGAAAAGTAAAGATGACACACTGTTAGGTTAGAGTTACAAGTGGGAGTATGATGATAAATCACACGACTGTTTGTCAGAGCTTCACATGTGGGTGCACGTACTCCTTAGTTCCTTTCTTCCCTTCCTCCCAAGCAAAACCTCTCCCTTCCCTTGTCCCACTCACTGTGTCTCCAGGAGAGTGATGGGACTTGTCTGCTTTCAGCACTGACTTTTGCTGCAGGAGATGTGTTGGGCTGCTGAGTTCTCTACCTGTTAGGAGCAAAGTATGCTTCTCAGGGCTTTGGCTGGGCAAGGCCAGTGCTGCAGGCCTGCCCCATCTATCCTGGTAATAAAAAGCACATTGCTGACCACACATGTCTGCCAGGTTGCAGCTGAGCCTCAATTCACTGCTGCTGTTGACAAGCGTGTTGGGTCCTTGGGTGTTTCACTCCCTTAGCAGCTCTATATGGCAGCAAGCTGTCTTGGGATGGGAGCTGGTAGCAAGAGATATTATGGGGAGAATTGAAGACGATGTGCAGTCCAGTGCAGGGGTTGCAGGAGCTGCAGTAAGTGGAAGAAAAAGCAGCGTCCTCTCTCCCACCCCTCCACTAGTCTTGTGCTTCATTTCTGTCTGGTTGTGACATAGTGCAGCTGGGGTTGTAGCAGCAGTGCCACGATCATGGTCTGAGGTCTGGTCACAGTGGAAAGTTTAATTGAAGCTCACTGCCTTGGGGCGAGCAAATTCTCAGAATACGCACCAAAACCCCAAAATCCAGAGAGAAAAAAAAAAGCAATATTTTTCATGTTTTCATTGTGCCAGCCATAAAGACCACATATAATGATACAGATACTGGCGTCATCACACCTTGTATCTCACATCATGTCATCATCTGTGGGAGCAGTTCTGTGCAGCATGTTCTGGCTCACCACTGAAATAGCTCACAAACCGTGAGCCAAAAGCATGGAGCAGAAATGAAAGGGGGGGTGGGGAGTGCTGTGAAACAAGAAAACATGTGCGTTAGTACTTGCAGATCACCTGGGCGAAGGAAAGCATCTGCCTAATTACATTAGGGCTTGCATGTCTGAGAGAGAATGTGTAAGGTAAGTAGGTCTTACGTAGCTGGGATTGGAAAGTCCCTGTTAAGGTTTCCTCTGCTTAGAAGTGATATGATGTGGCTACATACAGTCAGGTTCTGCCTCCTCATGACATGGGGTAAGTCCAAAATAAGCTGGCCTTACTGGAACTACTCTGGATGCAGAGCAGCGCGAGACAGGATCAGGCTGTGGCATGTATGCTATGTGAAGTGATGGGTGGGTACGTTTTTATAACCTGATTTTACTTCCCTCCATAGTATTCAATTTTATCCACATAGGCCCATTGAGAAAACAAGGTTCTGCTCTCAGTGAAGTGTTTATGGGCCCATACAGCCAAAGGAATACCTTTTATGTGCCTGTGGCACTTTGAATATCTTTGAATGGGAAGGAATCTTTGTGGGCAAGAATAAATCCACATACTTTTTGGTCTGCCATGCGAGGAAGGGCAGAGTAGCAGTCAGTGCCACCTAAATCTTTGCCGGACCCCAGGGAAGGATTTAAGTTCAGGTTCCCTATTTGAGTAAGCACTAGGAACAAATGGTAACATAAAGGTTAGTAGAAGATTATAAATAGGATAATAAATGGAGAAGGAAGGATTATACTACCACATTAGAAATCATTTGAAGGGAAGGTAGAAACTCTCATGCTTTGCAATAATTTTTGAGTGCCCAGATTGAGGGTAATCTATCTGTGTTATTCGTTAGAGAGATATATATTTTGAAATAATTTTTTAAAATATCTTTTTTAAAATTATTAGAGCTACAAATAGAGTAGAGCACCAAAACTCTAATAGGCTGAAGTAGAATGTTAATGGTGTAGATATAAATATTTGCTGTGGAGATGTGTCTGAGTATACCCAATCAGCTGAGAGACAAACATATTTCTCATGTGGCCATTATTATCTAAGTAATTTAGCTTATATTTTTGAATAGTTCTGATTAACTGTTCAATGAAAAACACTTTGTCAGATAACTCAGATAATTGGTAGAAGGGAAGAAACCACAGTCCATCCATAGAATGACTGTGAGCAGAAAGAGGTAATTTAGCCCATCTGTTTTCAACTCTTCATTCAGCTCAATGGAGTTCATAAAACTGAAAAGTCAAACAGTGTGTAGTAAAAGGAGGGCTTAGGAGTTAAGATGGTGGAAAGGGAGTAGCAATTTCTGTTCTTTACTGATCTCCATAACCAGAGTTTGCAAGTGACTCTCAGCCTTCAGTTCTGCACTCTGCAGCATAGATACAGTGGTGTCTAACTAACAGAGGCAAGAGGAAAATCATCAACATCTGTTCAAGCTGAGTAGCATCACTCAGCATTGGCCTGATTGGAGCCACTTGTGAAAAATAAAAAATAAATGCAGTTTTCAAGTAAAGTAGTATTTTTTGCAACCTTTCCATGTTAACTTCTCAGGGCCAATTTAGCAGTCTGCACATGCCACTGCAGTTGAGTTATGCAGAGGTGATCTGCCACAAACCCAGCCCCACATCATTTTATAAACAGGAAGCTGAGGAGCTCTGTGACTTCCACATGTTTGTAAGTCATACCTGCGATGAAGCAAGGAACTTGCTCCTAGATCTCTATCCTTCCTCTTCAGATATATGTAGTTAGAAACTTGAGGGTGCAAGCTCTCTGTGAGTTAGTACATGCACATTATTTCTTTCTAGCTGATATATATGTCTTCTATCAAGGAAACCGTAACAGCAGAGAGTCCAATCTGTTTTTCATAGGCAAACCAATGAGAGGTTTGAACTGCAGCTTCACTGTCAGTGTCACTCATTTTCAGCCACCTGAGGCTGATGTGGGTGAACATATCTGGGCTGTGATTGCAACCCACTGCAGGTGTATGTGTGGTGAGCTTTCAAATGAGGTGTCAGTGAGTGTTGTGGCATTGGCAAGGTTGGCTTTGGGTGGGGCATTGATAGCAGCAAATGAGAACAAGCAGAATAGAGATAATGAGCAAAATGGTCCTGGGATAGTCCAGGAAAGAGGGTGCAAACCAAGATCATGATTCAGCCACTGTTCATGATCATGAACAGAACAGGAAAGGGCAGAAGTGCTGATGCCTATGCTACTGAAGGGAAGAGCCCCAAAGGGAAGAGCTACCACTGTGGTAGAGAGAGGACACTGAAGATTTTCAAAGGGTGATTTTTATTAAGTAGACTTCCACGCTCCTTTTTCCCTTAGTCTGATTGAGTAATTCTGCAAGGAATATTTTATTACAACCTGTCACCTGTTTGGGCTGGGCATCCAGACTACTCACTACTTTCAAAACACACCTGAAATGCTGGGAAGCCCAGGAGAGCTGTTGGCTTGCACTCATGAGAAAGGAATCTGAGGAGAAGGCTTGCCTCTTCAGTCTCATGGCATAGGTGCCTCATGGTGGTGAGGATGGTCACCTTCTGCTGCCTCATGGACTTTAGTGTTTTTGGCAGGTAATACTTCCAACCTTGGTTACGCTGGTAACACTTCAGTGATTTTGTAAGTCATTAAGCAATGTTGGTGAAGCTTAGCTCTGTATCTGTGTTTTAGAAAAGTTTCATTATATTTTAAGGATATGTTTTTTGGTTTTTTCTTTTTTGTGAACCTGAAAGCTTTTTCCCTGCTTCTGTCACTCTCAGATTTGAGACTATGAAATTAGTTTAACAATAAGGAAATTATTAGCATCATGCTAATTTTAGTATTGTTCATGCATTGCAAAGTGACTTGCTACACAAGAAAAAACAACACGCCACATTTGAGCAATATTGGTGCAATATGTCAGACATGTAGCAATATTCTTTGTGATTATCACCCCATACAATTTTCAAAGCAGTGATGAATTGTGACAGATCCTCCTCTGAAATAACCCATCATAGTTTATGAAATCAGTGGAAGTATATCAGCTTACATCGGCTGAAGATCTGGGCTACATTTCTAGTTTCTGATAATACTTTTTTATGATGGAAGCAAGTACCTGAGATGAACTGAGACTTAACCTCTCTAGCTGCACTTTATATTCTTCTTGTGAAAAACACTAGATACATTTCAAATTCACTTAAAGATTCTGCCACTGAGTATTGAAAATTAATTACATCTCTGGTAAAGTCTTGGATAAATATGGTAGAAACTTCCCCCATTTGTAGCAAGGATTAGGGAATCCAGGGAAAGTTGCTGAATTTTTGAACTGTCAGGCAAAGAAATTTTTAGAAATTATGATAACAGAAAGCAGATTGTACTTGCTACTTTTTTTTAATATAAGCAATTTGGTTTAGCCTATGAACAAAACCTTTTCTTAATAGATATTTATAATTTCAGTGAAATTGTAGTAATACAGGATCTATTACAATACCACCAGTGCAGTTTTAAGCTTTACCATGAAAGAACACCTTTTTCTGTGCACGAGTAGTGGAGCATTAGCAAATTGTGACATAGTGGAGTTCTGCTGACTGGCTAAAAAGACACATATCCCTTTTTCTTGTCATTTAGAGGTGAAGAGGAGTTAATCTGGAAAAGGCCAAGTTACTGACACTTTTAATAATAAAGTAACACTTCAGAACAGCGGTGCCAGATGTACAATTTGTAATGACCAGTATAAAAATGTGAGAGAGATATGGCATGAGTTTCTCCCTCTGTTAACATGTCTAAGACTGTTCAGTAGTTGCCATCCTTTAGGAGCTTTCCTCGTAATATCTTTTTATTTTTATATGTGTCTTTTTTGCCAAATCTGCCAAAAATGCTGTTTAAAAAGACCACACAAAGAAGTGATCTACCTTACACAAATGTCTGGTCAGAAATAGTAATGTAAATTTTGAGTTGCTGAATGCACGAAAGAAGGAGGCCACCACCTAAGAAATGGATGACAGCATCTGAAAGTGGTTCCAGCATTTTAAAAGCAATTATGGGGGGTAGATTTATGCATGAAACCTGCTCTGTACATTAACTAAATTTGTGGGTTTAATCACTGGAAGGAGAAAACCAGCTATGAAATACTCCAAGTAACAGGTCATTGTGGATATTCCCCTGAGGACATAATTTGTGTTGCTGTGTGTAGACAGGATTGTGCATATGTGTTGCAGAAGTGACAAAGGAAAAAGTGAACATCTTCTAAAAGCAAATAGAGGAGAATGCTGGAATATATGGCTTCCTGAATAAAGAAAATAAAGCTGTGACTATGTGAAGATTTCTTAGTATGGGAATGGCAAAGGAGTAATGCATTCTTCACTCCAATGGAAATTAATGGAGCATGCATTCCTCATTCTCAGTCTATTTGAGGCTGCAACAAGGGATATCACATCTGGCAAAACTACTTTGAGTCTTGTTAAACCACTTATAACATCATCTGGACCTTAGGAAACAGCTTTCTGAAAATAAGGAATGCTGTACAGTACCTGACATTAGCCCTGTTGAAAGGTACTGATAAGTTGCAGAGGCCTAAGAAATTAAGGGCCACATTTGCATGGAATTTCCCTGTACTTTATTATAGTCAATTCCCTGGTTTTGCAATTTTAACTGCCTTTTTCCCTTAACTATCTTCTCCAGGGTGAGTAGGGGGTGCTCCTTTGTGAAAGGGAAGCAAATCAGTCAGAAGGGAAAGCATCTGGGGCAACAACAGAACACTGCATACCTGGAAACATTACAAATCTGGTATAAATTGCGAACATTCATTATTAATAGAAATACTATTTTCAAACTATGTTGCACTTTCATCTCTGAGGATTTCATATGCTATAGTCCTGATGCTGTGCTTGTATTCCTAACTCCCACAGTTAGCTTCATCAGATTTGATAGAATTAGTGGCATGAGGAGGATGCGCGCTTTATAAAGCTTTTCAGAACTTGGCCACAGACACAAATAACTTCATAAAAACGTAACTACTGCTGGGGTGGAGGACACTGTCATCTGGATTTTTCCATATATTCTGCAATTACATTGCAGAAGGGGGGCTGTTTTGGCAGCAGATGGTGATTTATTTTTTTCAAAAGCACTTGGGACTCGGACAGCATTCATAGAGCAGAACAGAGCCATGATCTGTTGGTACTTGCAAGTGAGAGAGGCCTACATACAGCACTGCATTGCTTGTGCATGGTTCACATTTATGCTCTTATTCCTGCACTAGAACAAGTGTGAAATGGCAACACTGTGATGTCCAGGAATAGCTGAAATAAAATGAACAGAGACCCATAGTCCAACAGGTGGTCAGAGCTGGCTGGTGTTCATAAACCAAGCTGATGGGAGATTTGGAAATGCAAAATGGAGAAGGAAAGTCTGATTGTCTTAAAATCTCCTACTGGAATACATTGACTATGGATAGGTTTAGTGTTTGCCTTCAAAGCAGACTGTGATTCTGAATCAAAATACCAGACCTGTGCAGCCCTATGGATGGTGACCCTTAAAACCAACACCTCCATCCAAATATGTTTATTTGGCATTATCTGTCACCTGGCATCAGCTATCTTAATCATCCCAGGGAGGTGATCATAAACTAATGCAGAAACTCTTATATTTTGGGGGGGATGGAGGGTGAGGCACAGGTGAGTGTGTGTGAAGGAGTAAAAGGTTACCTAGCAAGTGCTTTGTTCAGGGGCCAATATATTAGAAGCTGAGATATTTATATACAGTAACACAAGGTTTACAATGCAAAGTAAACTTACAACCTTATTACAAATGTACAGAGATGCTAATTTCTGCTGTAGGATTATAACGTACAGACTTTATAATTTTTTCTTTTTTTAATGTTTACTTGTTTCCAACACTGGTTATAGAAAGTCCTCGGTGTCCTGTCCTACACCCATGATTATTAAAATATTTAAAGTCACAGAATGGATATATGGCTAGGCAGACACATATTTTGATTTATGTAATACTATGGTTGAGGCACACATTTGAAGGCAAGGTTTTTGGCTGACAACAGCATCACAATAGCAGTCTTCCAGCCATATATTATAGTGATGACCCCTGGAAATTATCAGGGTTTAATACAAGGCTATAATATAGGGTTTCTGAAAAGTCTACATAAGCAATAGACAACATAAAAAGTCATATTACTATTTATGTGCCATCAAATCACATTAAAAGGGATTTGACCACATAAATAGTAAAATAACTTTTTGGGAATATGGAAATTAAAGAAAAATGTTTCAAATAGAAACCATAATTTACAGAAAAATCACAAATACGCAACTGTGTGTTGAAACTAGGAAAGTAAGAGACAAAAAGAGAAAGAAAGACTTCTTGGAATCTTTTCCATATACCGTAAGATTTTATTTTTTAACACACACACAATCAAAGATGCATCCTGTCATGTCATATCATTATTACCTATATTTTTTTGTATTATATTGTTAGTTACGTGGGAGTTGACTGATATCTATGTTGTCAGCTGCTTGCCAGCTGTTTGCTCCTGGGATGAGCGGGGTGAATGTTAGCTTCTCAGAACCATCAAAACAAACAACATAATTTCTCTTTGTTCTTTCTCTGCTGCTCAAAAATGTTCTGTGGATAGAAAAACTTCCCAGTCCCAAAATCTTACCCCCTTTTCTTGAATCAGTTATAAATACATATCAGTATTTATCTGGTTCTGATTGTTTGGGGATGCCAATAAAAACTGTCAAGTAAGCAAGAATAATGATTGTGGCAGCTATGGAATATCCAGAGTGTAATGAGTGCTGTAAAGGCAAGTGTAAAAGTAAGGGGCTATTCCAAGTAAAATTCTGTTACGCAAAGAACAGTAGTTGAAGTTGATGAAATTTTTGCCATTGATGCCATCGTGAACTGGGTTGACCTTTGGCCATGTTCCCTCTGTAGAACAGCTTGGCACTGTGCAGCTGCAGGCCTAGCCCATGGTGGACATCATCCATGTAACTCTTCAATCCTCCTCCCCAGGAAGAACACAGAGTAGGCTCAGGTTTGCCTCCAATGACTGTAATGCACAAACCAAACATATTTAGAATGCCAGCAATTATTGCCCCAGGTTTTTGGGATGTGAGGGTGTGAAGGAGTTGTTATACTTCCTGTGATGGGGTTTCTTAGATGAAGTATTTCTCTCCTATGGTCCTGGTTCAGTAAGTGGTTAACACATGCCTAATGTCAAACGTCAGTAGCAGTGCTACTGACGTCAAGGTGAATTTATCTCATGGTATGTGAATATAACATTTCATTTGCTTAACTTTACCATGTGCCTAAATGATTTGCTGGAGAGATAATCAATATTAGATTATTTTTAAGAAAAAAAAAGGCTTTTATTTTGAGATAGTAATAAATACTAAATTCTTGGAAGATTAAAGTATTAAGGAGACTTTACATGTCACTGTTTTGCAGGTATATCTCCCTTTGAAGTCAATGGAACTTGTGTGTGCCAAAGGGGAGAGATGTAGGGTGGTAGAATTTCACAATATTGTGACTTAGGAGCCAAAACCATCAGGGAATATCTAGACTATAAACTTTTAAGTGCTTTTGTGCTTTGAAGTTCTCTTTCTTCTTTTTTTTCTTGTTTTTGTTGGGGGGTTGTTTTTGTTTTTAATTGTTTGAGGATTTTTTTTTTTTTGAGGAGAACAACCTGGAACTTTCTATTTTACCTAGAATATAACAGTTAACATCCACTTGAAGGAAACTTTATGTGTCAGGGAGCTTCCCTGAAAGTAAAACAGAATGGCAGAGGTTGTTTAGAAAAGCTGGTGAGAACCTTGAGCATATGCAAAAGAGAAGGGGGGCAATCTAGAGGCAGGAGGAGATGTTGCTGGAAAGAGGAGGGTGACCTCTTGAGCATAAAACAGAGATACCCAGGATGCAGAATGATCATAAGCCAAGGGAAGGTGTATAAACCATCCAGGAGAACAGCATATCAGAATCTACCTCTGGGAAATCTGTTGAATCAGGGAGGCTGTGACTGTTTTGCACCTTGGATTATTTGTGTGTGCTCAAGCAAGAAAACTATATAGCTATTTACTTGCTTGCCGAAAGAAAACAATTAGATAGCGTTCTTACTGATGCTCTTAAATGAGAACATTATTTTTGTTTTACAAAACATTGCTCTTATTTATTGACTTTATTTTGGAAGCCTGCAAATGTTGGATTTCTCCTTACATTAGGGGAAGGCTCAGAGCTTTTTATGATTCTTTCTTTCTGCATGAGCTACATCTAGGAAAGTGCTGAGGAAAGAAAGAAGGGTGCTTAGCACTCTCCTGCGCTGCCCAACATCATTATAAAATTGTACCTTTCAGGAGCTGGGATAGAGACTGTGAGGCTGAACTGTTCAATTTCTGGTAACAATAGCATAATATTAATCACTTATTAACAGTCTTGGTCATTTGGCTTATTTCCTCATTTTCTACCGACCTTTTGAAAATCCTGTTTTGCTCTTGCTGGTCTCTCTCTTACAAATGGCATCAGCAGCTGTATCTTGGTTTGAAAGGATGTGTGTGTGGAAAGGGAAAGGAAGAGGGATGACAGGCTCTTGCCAACATACTTTTGCAAAACAACTGCTAGCTTACCACATTGCACTCTTCTTTTTTTCTGCTAATTACAGGAAAAATGATTTATTAATATTTGTGCAATGGTAACTTCTCAGCTCACCCACAGCCTTTTCTAATCCAGCCAATTATTTTTAGTGTTACTTTTAAGTTCTGACTTTAATTAATGGGGTGCAGAAGTTTAAAGCATATGGGGTTGCTTTTCTTAAGACTGAGAAGAAGCAGAGTTTAAAAACCCTGCAGATACACTTCTTAATACTGCACTTTAACTCTGTTTCTGAAAATGCTACATATAAGTTGTCACATTTTCTTCAGCTTGACATAAAATTCTGTGACGTGTCACATCAAATAGCAACAATCATGAAATTTTTAGGGATGTGTCAGTTTTGAGATACACACTTTCTTGCTTTGATCCACCATGGTTCAATTGGAAGATAAAATAATCACTTCAATTTCTTACTACTTTTTTTATGAAAACATAAAATATATATATTTAAAAATTTTCAAAGTATTTGTTCTGAAGTCCCTTTAAACAGAAAACTCTTGTTGCTGCTAAAATCTGCTGCAAAACCAGCCCTTGAGTTTCAGTGATATTTTTTTCTGGCTCCAAAGGAAAGCTTGAAAGGTACCATCGTTTATGAGATATTATGGTCATGGATGGGCAGTCCAATCTTTCCACACCTGGAGCATGACCCCAGCCCCATGAAGTCAGGGGTGGTGGCAAATGCTCAGTACTCTGTGATCCACGTCTGTCTGAATAAAACTTCAGCTGCCCTTTTAAATGACCAGAGAGATAACCTTCCAGAAAATCCTTGGTTGTACACCACGCTTCATTCAGTGACAGGTGGAGTGAGAAGCATGCAAACTTTGCTAGGATTTCACAAGGAAGCCACATAACTACAACATTGCCTCTTCCTTCAGGGTGAGCTTGGTTGAGTGAAGCAGCAAACAAACCCTGTTGCCCTGGGCTGCCCCCATGCCATCCCCCCGATCCCTCTCGAGGGGTCATTCATCTTGAGCGCCCATCATGGCCATGGTGGGTGGCAGCACGCATCTGTCAGGGGGCTGGAGCACAGCTGCATGAGAGGAGAGCGCAGTGACCAGCAGCCCCATCCGTGGGTGATTCATCAGCAGGACGGCTACTGCTGGGAAGAATTCCTCCCCGGTGGGATGAACCTCCAGTGACTCTTCTCAGGAGCCGAGTACATCCCCCTCCTATACAGGCAGGGCCATCGCTCAGCCTGGGGTTGAACTCTCCCTCACCTCCTGACCACCTCTTCAACTTCTACACTTGCACCAACATGCGAGCTGGGGCTCTGTGGGGCCCAGAGGCCTCCTAATTCACCTCTGCTTCATTTCCAGCCTCACATAGGACACTGGAGGCTAGGGAATGGCTGTCCTCGGCCCTACAGCATCATCTCTGTCTCCCCTCACATACTGCACCAAGCTGAAGAGACTTGCCTGCTGAACCCTCATAGGAATGTTGTCCCATGCTGAAGGGCGCAGCCACCTTTTAACAATTTAGTTTTAATCTCCTCACTGCCTGCACCCTCTGGACCCTCCCAGAGCCTCTCTTCTGCAGACCCCATTGCCACTCTGATTGTCCCTGGATGCACAAACCAAAGGAAATTTGTGGAGTCGCTCTGGAGCCTTGAGTAGTGTCAGATGGGGAAGTCCGATCCATTTTGGAGGAATGAGTGGTGGCTTTTGCTTGATGGCTCTGAAAGCCATTGCCTGGCTGGGGAATTGTGCTGACATCCTGAGGATTTATGACAAAGGGTGCAGAGGGTGCCAGTTCCTGTTTCTGAATCATCTGGTCTGACTATATTGTGCTGGGAGAGGCGATAAGGAAACAGAAGCACAAGAGCACAAGGACAGCATCTGAACCTTTGTGCTTTTTTGTACCTTTCTTTTTTTTTTTTTTTTTCTTTTCTGAGGAAGCTTTCAATGTGCTCACCTGCTGGGTCCTCAGGGAATAATGTGCTCCGGCAATTTATTACACTGTCTCTAGGCAGAGCCTACCATTTCTATATCAGGGAATTACTTAAGGAGTTACTCAGGTCCAGGTGGCTGTTTGAGAACTTATATCAAGAACTTACATCACCTTCTTTCTCTTGTAGTTAAATTTAGGTTTCTTCTTTTGGCTCATTTGTCCTTTTATCAGAGCATAATTTAACCACTGGTCACTGGAGACAGAGAGAAGACTAAATAAGCTTCAGACTACGCCTGAGAAACTCCACTGGGGAGAGCTAAAAAGCAATGTTTTCTTCCAAAAATCAGTGTCCTTTCTCAGTGACTCTGATAGCTTCTGTCCTTCATGTTGGATGAAGGAAGTAGCAGACAGGAAAAAAAAAAAGGAAAAGATAGCATGACAAGAGATATCAGGAAGATCAGGAGAAAGGTAGAGGAAAGGTATTTGCTCACATCAGAGAAGAGGCAAAACTTAATATTTCTTTACATTTAACTCCTTGGCTAAGTTCACAGCTGCATTCACAAACAGGGTCAGGAAGTATAAAGAGAGAGAAAGAGAGTGGCATGAGTGAGAGCATCCCATGGCCCAGACTAGAAAGATGAGTGCTCGGGCCCTCTGACACTGTCATTGCAGGCCAGAGGAGCTGATTAGGGTCTGGAAAGGAGGATATGCAGGGACAGGGTTCTTCTAAAGACCATAGAATGTACAGTTCAGGGGCTGATGGCAGAAACCCTATGGAAAAGCAGCTTGGGCATGCTTTCTGTTTGTATTGCATTGAAATGCATGTTTGAGGGCTTTGGACGTTTTTGTGAAAGCACGATGATGAATATAAATGTGCATTTAAGTACATTTGTACACTGACTGCTGGGGACTGCCTGCATGGGGGCAGGTGGTAGAGGTACCTCTTTCTATCCTGTGTCAGTCTCCATAGAAATCAGCTAGCAGTTACAGTGAAACATTTTAAGGCAAAGCAACACCAGTGACTGCTGCGGTGCAAAGTCTGCCCTATAAACTGCAGTAGTTTTAGAGCTGATTGACAAGCAGCTTAGACATCTGGACACTAGGAGCAGGGTAGACAGCTGGAGCTGCCAACCCTTTCAGCTTGTCCCCAGATAAGACTGTCCCAGCTCATTAGTCAGCACCCTTGCATTTTTTAGGGCTTCAGATTTTAAAGAGGCTATACTGACCCATAAATCTAGTAAGATGAGTGGGTGTGGTTTATGATTTTTTGGCTGAATAATAATAACTCAGCAGTTTGAAATGTTAGGAGTTTTCTTTGCTCACACCTTCCAGTTTGTAGAATGGGATGTTTCATAGCAGTTTTGCTTTTTCCGTTCATTCTGGTGGAATCAAAAGCAATTTTTGCCTATAAGTCACTTAATTATGACACTGTTTTTTTTCCAAAGACCCTGTAATAATTGTACAAACTTGACAGCTAAGGCTGTGTTTTACTGTAGGCCACTAGTCTTTCAACTCAGAAAACCTATGGTCACATTTGGTTATAAGATGTTCATAACAGTGTACTAGATCTGCTTCTCTCCTTGAGAATCTTTGTGTCCATTACAAAATGTATTACACAATTTAGTGCAAACTATAATGTCTTTTTAACAGAAGAGAGAGGAGATATTAACAAGTGCATCTGGACGGATTGAGATATAATGAAAGTCTTGCCAAGAATTCAATGCGTCAAAGACTTCTGAACACCTTCGTAATTTCTGTTTCTGAAATTTATCCTAGCCATCAGCATAGGCAGTGTGATACACCCAAAAACTCAAAGTAAGACTGTGTCATGACAGTCCCCTGCTGCTGCACAGCACCGGTCACACCCCTCCATGCCTGAGTAAAGTAGTTTCATCATTAAACAGAATTCTCTCTCCTGAGCAGAAGCAAGTCCCTTAAGTGATCACCTACTTCATTACTGAGGACTGAAAAAGAGGCATTTTGAATAGAGAATAGATATATAGATTTAACTGCAGGGTTGACTCTAGAATTGAGGGATTACAACTTTCTTTCTCAGACATAAGGTAAAATTGGTGGCTATATACCATGTCCATCATCCTAGCCCTAATCTCTTTCTGATCAGCAATTTTTGCTTAGTTGTCTGCATAAAATAGTCTTTCCTTCTGTGTCTCATGAGCCAGCCTGAGGCAAGCATAACCTAGAACATCTCTAGTCACGCTTACATGTATAGACATACATGTATTGATTTGACGTGGGATGTACCAGAGCCCATTCTCATCAATCTCTTTTGGAAGCTTTGTTCCATTTAATTTATTGACTCATGAGAATCAATAAATGGTTATTGGTGATCCTGACCCATGTCAGTTGGATCAGTCTCATTTTCATGGTGGGCATTTGCAAAGACACCTTCATGTATCATGACCAGAGTATTTCATCAGTGTGCTACTGAAATGTGAGATGTCTGCAGTAAAGTGGGCATCAATTCCAAGAATGTCTGAAGTGACATGGAACTGATCATCATCCTGGCATGAAGAGGTACTGTCTCAGAAATGTATTAATAATATACCATAAGCATTGGTCATTTGTCAGTCTAGTGTCCTGGAAAAGACTGTACTTAGACTAGTTTATGTTAATCCTTTGGAGACAGAACTAGAAAAAAATATGTGTAATTGTGTTGACCAACACAGCTTGAGTCCCTTCCATTTCTGGGCCCTCTTTGGGAAGTTAGATTAAAACATGGGCAATATTTTGCATTAAAATGATTTTCGTAGAGTAAAAAATTGAAAGTGCACAAGTTATGATGCATCAATCACATTGGTGAAATAACATTTCACAGATTTAATAAAACTTACCTTCCCCTTTCCTCTTTTTCCTGTAAATACCTATCTTTTTCCATGTGTAACTCTGCAACTTCATTATGATCTTCTGTAACCAGTGCCTCCTTATTATCAGGTAAAGAGCAAGCCGAGTGATACTGCCTTTTTCCTTCTTCAGCTACTATCAAAACAGTGCAACAACCCCAGTCACAAACTCAAGAGTCTTTTGACAGCAGCAATTAAGCAACTTAATTAATGAGTGAATAAAAATGATAATATTTACTGAATGGGAGCATCCTGTTTTGCATTTTTATTCAAACTGTGCACCTGAAGAATACCACTGAGTATACTACCTCCTCCCCTTCTGCTTGCAAGCTGTCTTCATTTTTTTTCCTCACACTATTTTGTGAGCAAGCACCCAAAAGCTACTGCATGCCTAAACACAGGCATGATGCTGAGGCATCAAAAGACTCCTTCAGGCAGCTGAGGGGAATATGGTGCTATCTATGCTGTGGTTCTGATGACCCTTAAAACTTGGCTTATATTTAAGGTACAATTTCCATGGTGTATTTGTAAACTTGAACTTTATATCAAAAAAGGTGATTAATTACTGATAAATGGCTAGTAAAAACATTAATGCATTTTGTAATTAACAAACCTTGGAATGACAGTTCTTTCCACCTGCTTTCTAGACATGTTTCACATGCATGTATACAGATTTCTGCTCCCCCATATTCTTTATTTGACTGTTAATCTATGCAACCTTCATATATTACATGCATACACATAAATATATATTTTAGTCTACATGGGTTTTCTCAATGAAATGTATAACCCATCTCAAGTGCAGGTAAAACCCCATACATAATTATTTTCGAATGACAGACAGTGAATTCCTTAGCTATTATTTTTGACGACCCTGTCATGGATGCCAGGCATATATTGTGGTAAGAGCCTGAGAAACTTGGGAAAACCCACCTGGGGAGCAAACTCCTTTTTTCTTTATGGAAAGGTTCCCCAAGTGACAGGCCTGCAATTCTGGGTGAGCTTAATTAAAGTCAATAGAGAAAACTAAAGCGTTCAAAATTGCTGCCTTTGGGGCTTCCCCACTCTTCTTTTTCTTCATTTGCTGACACTTTTAAGGGGAAGGTGCATTTTAAATTCCTTATTTGGGGCTTGGGGCTCAGTTCATCACATTCCCCTTCTATTCTGTATCCCACGTTAAATCTCTCTGACACTTCAAAGTGTTGTTTCCCATGATTTATGGCTAACTAATGCAGGTGCACTGGGCCTCCTGTGAGGTGCTGAATGTCCTCTTTGACATCAGTATTAATGAATGAAGTTTTGGCATACAGAGCCAGGTAAGGCATATTACCTAAAAGTACAGAGAAGTAAACTGAGGCACCCAACAAGACAGCAGTGAAGCCAAAAGGAATTTAACCTTGCTGGCTCCCAGAGTTTTGCAGTATTTACTAAGCCTCTTGTAGCATGAGGTCTGCTAAGAGTATTTCCTTGAGTTTTTCCCGTATCTGCCTAAACAGACTTTGTGTCCCCAGTCCTACCTCATTCTTTCTCCTCTCCTACAGCTGTTTGTCACAGGCCAGAGACACACAGAAGCAGCAGAGCTGGGAGTTCACATAGATTAAAAAAAAAAGTGTATTTGTGTAATAGGATCTTGACCATCTGCTGCACCTGCCATTTCAATCCCTTGTCTGTTTTGAATCATACATTGTCAAATGTTACAATCACAAACAGGCCTGAAGCTTGGATTAGTTCTTTAGCTTGCAATCCTTACTTTTGAAATGAATGGCAAAATGCTTACTGACTTCAGCACAAGAGGGGCTCATCAAAAAAGAGCTACAACCGCCTTGGTTAGACCCCACTGGCAGAACTTGTTGAAAGTGGTGTCAAACAACTGCAGTGAGGCTTGGACTGGGGCATTTGTGGCAAACTGCCTTTGGGATCTGCTTTGGGAATAAAATCCTCCTTTACTGGCTTCTCACAATGAGTTGGCCATATAACTTAAGAGTGAAGGCATTTTTATTAGAGCTTAATGCTAAATATCCTAAATGAGGTTTATGGATTAGGAAAACACTTTAAACATTCAAGTGATCAAAATCCCTGATCATAAGAGATGGGTGTCAGAAATTTCACAGTTCCAGGTTTTGGTCCTATAGCACTTGTATTATTCACTACATGCTAATCTAGGCTGTTTGTACATTTATTGTAGAGATAGGATGGTAGTAATTATGTATTCTGCCCTCCACAGAACTCAGGAATGTGAGAGGTATGCTATGTCAAGATCAGGGGTAAATCAAATTCCAATAAGTATACTTCGCTGGGTTTAAAAACAGGGCTGCTTGTCTTGCTGGAAGGGACTGAGGTGAGGAGATCAACTCATATTCATAGCAATAAAGTTTCTGTGTAAAATGCTACCTGGAATCTCAGTTCTGAAAAAAAAAAACCCTTCTCATCCTGTTTTGAGCTTGTGAGATATCTAAATCCAGCAAATCCAGTTCTGATCTGTTTGTATTGCAAAGTGTAGCAACCAAGTATCTCTTCCTTTCCTTGTTCCTCCTTACCGTGCCCTGCTGGCAAACAGCTCACTTCTTTACTCCCTCCTGGAGGAAGGATATCAATGCTGAAAAGGTTAAGTGTGCTGCCTTATGAGTTGGGATGTTGTGAAATTTACACTCATTAGCTTCTCTGGGTGGCCATCAGGAATTTAATTAATATCCTTGACATGGGTTGTTGTAACTGATATTGTGGCTTCCAGATGTCCATTGCCAAGAGAGAGACAGACATTGCACTTGTGAAGAGTGACAGCTTTCAGGAGTATGCAGAGGCTTTGTACTCTGTCTTGCAAGAAGAAAGACAGCTCTGGTTGCCACCTTCTTCCTGTGGGAAAAAAAGGGAGAAAAAAACCCGGCAGCCTTTTTGCAGGTAGCCTCACTCATGACAGTAACATCACGTCTGTTTCTGCCCTTGTCAACACATCTCACTGTCCACAATCACTCATCATCTCCAGACAGACAGGACTGGAGGAGATCATCAATTGCCAATGCAATTCAGCAGATACACTTCATAAATTTTAATTACATTCCCACTGAAAATGAATGGTCAGAAAATATAAAACATCTGCCATCCAGATCATTTACATTTTTCATACAATAAATCATTGGCAACATCCAAAACAATGGATTAAATCATGTGGAGTGTGATAGGTCAAGAAAGAAGAAACAGCACCCATTGTGTGCTTACTGTTTGGACCAAAGCCATTACACAGTGTACAGTATCAAGGAAAATAAAAACATTAAAAAATAGTAGCCCTTTGGACTTGTCCTCATAAATAAAAGATCCCTGGTCTCAGATAGACCCTGCTAATGGATCTATTACTGTGTCTATGGAAAAATGAGGGACTGTTTAAGTAAAAGAATATTTTGTTAATTAAGATGGAGGGAAATGAGCTTTTATCAATTGAGTGTCTGGGCTATTTAGCTTGTAAATAGAATAAAGAAGTGATGTCAGTGGAAAATAATCTGTTAATCAGGTTTAACATTGTGACTATTAAAATAACTCAATCAACCTTTTCTTCAATAGAGTGGTGTGAAATTCTAGTGTGAGGTGAACTGTGTGTTCAAATTATGTATTTTACCTTGAAAAGCATCATAATATAGGGTTAGCAAGCCAGGTATGGGATTCAGAGGGGATCTACTACATCTGTTTGGCCTCTCTTTGGCAAGGGATCCAGCCTGATGGTGCAGTGATGCTTGATAAGCCCTGCCCCAGGAGGTAAGAGAGCTGTGCTCAGCTCATGTTCTCTTTCAGCTACTGAACTGCTGGAGAAACACGCTAAGGCAGCAGGATCATGTTTCTCTCCATAGAGGGTTCGAGGCAATGCAGCCAGAACCACAAATGCAAAATACTTTCTGGTCTAGGTACCATAGATTTTCTCAGAACTGGTGAGATTTAAGTGCCCCAGCCTCTTGGAAGTTTTTAGCTTTGAACCATAGGTGCTTTGTGTTATTCAATATTGTATGTAACTTTTTATCCTGAGCAATGATATGTCACTTTGTGACATATTTGTCACTTTATGTTGCCTTGTGTTGCATTTTCATCTAAATGATATTTTCTTCAGCAACCCTTACCACTACTTGTGCTGTTACCAAACCTGGAATATTGTTCTCTCTTCCTTGAGCCATTCTTATTTTGTAAAAACTGAAAGTAATTTTGGTTAGATCCACCTCAAGGCTTGGTTTTCTGTCTTTTAAATAGTACCAGTAAAAAGGCATGAACATCCATGGGAGCAGCAAACTGCAAACACACTCAAACACAAGTTGGTGGATACAGCACATCTTCATCCCTAAAGCAGATGAGAGATTAGTGTATTTGTTAACCTCAGTATCTTTCCTGTTGAATGAAATGGGTGAAAATCAGGTATACCTTGAGCAAATGTTTATTTTGACTGGAAACCCTGTCACTTTGTGTATTTATGTGAAATAGAGAAATATATGTTTAGCCTGAGGAGGTAACTGCACTCTTCAAAAAAAGGCCATTGATGAATGGCTGTAAAGGCTATACTTTTATCTGGTTTATGTTCTTCTAATGCTGCTAAATTGTTGTATATTAGGTTAAAAAATAGTTCATTCTGATGTTACAACATGAGCATGTCTCGCAATGGTATGTGCAATATAAGCCTCTTACATTTGATGATTTACTGCTGTTAAAAGGAAATAAAAATCCTCATAACATATGAGAGAACAATGTAGCTGAGAAATTTTTCAAGGTGTTCAGCTTGAGTTCCTTGAACTAGGAATAATCTTTTTTTTGACTCAATGTATCTGAATATTTTTAATTCTGTTACACAAATATCAGAGGGAAAGAGGTAGCAATTTTTTTCCCTCATAGAGATGTTTTACTTCATACTAAACTCCTTTACAACAACAGTAATTATTGAAAAATATCACAGAAATGCTGCAGCACATATTATTATTAGTTACTATTTATACAGTGACACATATTGCTCTACAGACAAATAAAAACAATGTGGCTTTTCCTCTCTTACAACAATGGTTTATGGGCTTTTTATAATGAATTTGGACAGCCAGTTTAGATATGACAGGTAATTCTCCCCAAATCTATTCCTTCTGCCCTAAGTCCCACCCGAAGTGGATAAGTTTTTTAAAATTACAGTATTTGTGCCGTTCAGTGTTTGCTCTTCCCACCTTGTGCCCCAACCCCACACTTGTCCCATCTCCTAACCTCTCCTGGTTTTTTTCCCATTACTGCCATTTTCACATCTGCTCAGTCCAAGTCTGAAAGCACGCACACCAAGACACAGGGCAAAGTTCCTGCTGTCTCTGCCTAGCCTGGAAATAAAAGGTATCAGCAGGCCAGTTTTCCCACTATTTCCAGTCTTTGGCTTCAACGGTGATCATCTGTATATGGGAGGATATAAGATAGCCCACTGGACAATTGCCTCCTTATGGCTTTGCCCTCCACCAAAGTGCAGTCCCCTCATTACCCACTGCCCATTGCTTCCTCACAGACTTTCATAGGAGTGCCTAGGAAAGCCAAACTATGCTCCCAATGCACTGGCTGGCCCAGCATGTAGAAGAAGATATATGCTACATATTCTTAAAAGAAATAATAATTATGCTGTTCAGGGAATACTATAGTCTGCTATGCATAACTCTGTTAAGCCTTCCTTACACCACAGATTTACAGCTTTCAGGGGACCATTTGAAGGTATATATTCCCAAGAACTCATTTGACCAAAACAAAGAACAAGTTTATGAAGTTTGTCCTGTCCTTTACATGACTTCAGCACTTCTTTCTCAGTGTACCTTCATCATTAAACGTTTCCTGCAAAAATTACAGAGATTGAGGATAAACTTAAAAATGGCATTTAGGTACCGAACATGTCACTCGGGAAGAACGCAATTGCCTAAATTGAAGTCATCCATCTAATTTCTTATGCACCTGAAGAGTAGCTCAGGTAGGGTACCTAGAAGTTTCTAAGACAGCTTTAGCACTGGTGACTTCCTTTGGATCAAGTGTGTGCTGTTGATGCATGCCTCCAGATCATCCTCACCAGCTGAGCTTCAATTTGCATCCAGGAGCAAGGTCAGAATGCACCAACTAGGTTTCTCTTGGGAAAAATCCTGTGGAAAAAGTGCTCCAGGAGCTTCCTGACCATGTATAAGGCACAAATGGGTGTGTCAGCCTATGGGCTGAGCCTGCAGCTAGTCCAGGAAGAGTGCCCTGAAGGATGGATGCTGTGGACATGTAGTGCTCGTTCCCAGCTCTTTCGCTGTACACATATGCTCCTATTGGTCTGCATGACTAATGCAGGCAGAGCCACTGTAGCTGTGCAGCTCATCTCAGAGCTGACTGCATGTGTACATACATATGTGGGTCCATGTCACCTAGATGAGCGTGCGTGTGCTCACACATGTGTGCACATGTGTAATTTATCATTTTTTGTGTATAATACTACAAAAATAATGTATGAGCTCCCTCTGCTGCTTTATACAAAGAAATTAATCAAGAAAATTGCTTGCAAAGCTGAGAGGATTTTATTCGTATCTTGCTGATAATGCTACAAGCACCAGAAGTACTAAAAATAAGTGCATATTATGCACTGTCTAAACATTAAATAATTGAATAAACAAATCTGTGTGGGCTTCCTTGTGTCATAAAGTATTTCAAATATATCTGGTTTTATTGAATGATGCATGTAAATATTTTGTGCAAAAGAATGCTTTCTGACTTCCAAGAAGGTATAACTAAAAAGAGTGAAAGCTTTTTTGAGAGGTAAGATACATTAAAAATAGCTAAGTCTTTTTCTTTTCTCAAAGAGAATAAATAATTCTTAAATGTTTATCAGTAATATATTATTGTGTTAGTAGTTTTTGGATGCCTTTTGCATTTTGTTAAACAAGCTTTATATAGTTAAACAACATGACAGAAGTGACTTCTTGAAGTTTATCTGAACTTTTAAGACCCATAGAAATAAGTATCAGATTACTTTAGTGATGAAAAGAGAACCATGCTGAAGAATGTTATTCTAAAGACTTAAAAAAGATCTAAAATCCATGCTTGTCTTTTTTTTTCTTTTCTGCGCTTCCTAATTCTTCTGCTTTAAAAGTGCTACAAGATCAGTGTCTGAAACACATTATTATTTTATGTATGTGAAAGGTAGTTTCAATAACTTGTCTTGCAAACAGGTTACTTCCTGAAGGGGCAAAATCCAAAGTCCTATGTATATTTTCAGAGAAAAACTTAGAGCTGGATGAAAACTTTCAGTCAATTTTTCATCCTGAAAAGTGTAGATTTAGTTAAGCGGGAAAAAATAATGTGTTTCTATCAATTTCTATATCAGTTCACAGGATCAGTTTGAATGACTTTTGAAAGATTTTTTTGACATTTTGAATTGCAGAATAATAGACTGAAGGTACCCCTTATGTCATGTGATCCCTGCCCACATTAAAGTGTCTCAATATTGCTTAAGTGGATGCTTTTCTCCAAAAATGTACTTTGGGGTAGGGGGAGGGGGGAGAAGATATGCAGAAAAAACTCACAAAGCATATGAGCATTTTGAAGCACATTATACAATGAATGTGTCATAAAGGAATGCTTGACTTTGCCTTTCAACTTACTGAGAATTCAAAAAAATTTTTGCCAAAAAAAACCCCCAAATTTATTATCAGAACTGTCCATGAACAGTCATATGTATGTACAGGGCTGCTTAAAGTCCTGACCTGAACCGAAAATGAGAGACAGTGACAACCAAGTAGAAGAAGCCTTTCACTAGGATTGCACCAAGTAGGCTGAGACAAATACTCAATGGAGCTTGCTGCATATTACAGAATCACAAAATCATTATGGTTGGAAAAGACCTCCAAGATTGTCAAGTCCAACCTTTGACCAATTACCACCTTGTCAACTAGTCCACAGCACCAAATACCATGTCCAGGCATTTTTTGAACACTTCTAGGGATGGTGACTCCACCACTCCCCTGGGCAGTCTGTTCCAATGCTTAACAACCTTTTCTGTGAAGAAATTCTTCCTGATGGCCAGCCTGAACTTCCCTTGGCACAGCTTGAGACTGTGCCCTCTTGTCCTATTGCTGGTTGCCTGGGAGAAGAGGCTGACTTCCACCTTGCTACACCCTCCTTTCAGGTAGTTGTAGAGAGTGATAAGGTCTTCCCTGAGCCTCCTCCAGGCTAAACAACTCCAGCTCCCTCAGTTGCTCCTCAATATTACTTAGTCTCTAGATCCTTCACCAGAAGGGCAAAAAAACTAGTGAAGGGTCCAGAGAGTAAACCATATCAGGAGTAGCTGAGGGAGCAGGAATTTGCAAGAACTGTAAAAGAGGATAAACTTCAGTAGTTTCAAGTTTTCAGAAAATTTTCATTATTATGAGTACTTCTGCACTTTGACTTACAGCACTGAGCATTTCCTTGGCTTTTGTATAGTTATGTATTTAGGATTCTTTAGGACTTATTCAATACCTTTGCTTAACAATTATTTACTGCATGGTCCCCATATGGATTGTGTGACTATTACCATTTCCTTAGCTTTCCTCCATGTAGGTCAACTTTGCACCACAGACCTGTAACTGAATAGTAATCAATTGCAGCCACTTCTAGTTTTGGCCCATTATCTCATTGGTCATAACTTTTTAAACATCTATAGCTTGTTTCTGTATGAGTATACAAAAACATTAACATACAATTGATAGCCAGCTATACTAATCATGTAGATACCTGTATTTTCTTCACCATTAATGACTTAGGAAGGATAAGATACATTTGAGAGCCTCCTTTTTTTGTCAAGTCTTGCTCCAGTGAAACTACTAGAAAACAGTATTTCTATCTGATTATGTGTTGAGCTGGGATTTTGAGCTTTGCAAAGTAACAAGTATAAAAGACTCCTTCTTAATTGCTGTGTATATTAACAGACCATATTGCACAGTAACTATTGGGTAGCTGCATTGAAAATGGGTGCACCTCTCACAAAAACTTAGCTTTAATAAGCCATCCTTATTTGTCCACAATTGCCAGCCCTTTGTATCATGGCAGTCTCTTTGTAAACACTTCTGATAACGTTAGTCTCTATTCTGCTTCTATTACTGCACCAAATTTGGGTCTAATAAATACACTATTCACTGATGGAGCTATAATTATCCAATCTGCAGGCTTTGCACATATAGGAGTTGTTGAACCAGATATTCTAACACAGGGCCTGATGTCTCTTCTGGCAACTCCACCACTTCAGTAGTTTGTGTTTTTCAGTTTTAAATTGGTAACATTAAATGTCTTTAATAGCTTATTACTGGAATCCTTTACACGACAGAGAGGTGGTGAATACAAATAGAGTACTTGACAAATCAGAGACTGTAATGGTTGGCAGATCCCACTGGCAATTTAGTAATGTGCTCAGGACCACAGATATTAGAGTTGGAAAACACACATTAGGTGAAAACCTAGGTTGACTGAAGAAAATGGCAGAATTTCTGTTGAGTTCAATGGAGCCAGTTACATTAATAGTGTTGCATTATATCACCTTCCAGTATTGATCATAGCAATCCAGTGTGTGTGCAGTTCTACAGGGAGCTCATAGAATCCAAGCACTGAGACTTGGTAGGAAAGTATGTAGCTATAAGCTTTATTGATTGTTATATTCATTTAGCATTGGCCAAACTCCCAAGGCCCTACCTCTGGACTTATTCAAAATTTCCTAAGTTTCTTCTTGTAGTACAATCCTGGTCAGGAAGCCAAGAGGATGTCCCTGGGACATTACACAGCACAGCTTGAAGTCTCTCAAAACTCTCACAAGAACCCGAATGACTTCTGTTGAGTTTCCAAGATGTTTCCAGCAAGCACAGTAGGCTTATTTAATGTTGTGTGGTGGAGCCATGAACTCCTTCTTAAACCTTGAGTCTCAATAGTTTCCATTGTTGTCAGAAATATAAATCAACATCTAACAAGGCACCTGAGTATGCCTTCTCTAACAAGGTCCCCTCAGATGGCAAAGAAGCAGGAGGCTACCAAGGAAATGAGGCAGTTTGTCCTCATGGAGACTGAGATTAAAAGAGCAGTGAAGGGAACTCCAGTAGTCTATAGCAGAAGGCATAATTTAGAGCACTCTGAACTTCATTTGCCCTCAGATTGTCCCAAATATTCCTCGAGTCCATTGCAAAAGTTGATGTTCAAGATGGAAATGTGACTTGGATTCACTTTTCTACTTGTGGTCATAATGAATATAAACTAAGAATTGATTCCTGGGGTGGCTGCACAAAGTTTCACTGTCATTTCAAGGCTCAAGCTTCTGTTCTGCTGAATAGAAATTAGAGGCCAGTCTCCAGATATGAGCCCTTGAGAAGAAAAGCTACTAACAGCTGCAAGACTTTACCTGGCATGTAACTGGTGCACTAATATATTCTGCTGATGAAATCCCATAGTCATGTATCATTTCAAATCTTTCTACTGACTTTCAGGCAGTAACTGAAAAGCAAAAATGCAAGGTGATCATAGCCTCAATAAAAACCTTTCAAAGCCAAGTGTAAATGAATGCTGTAAATCGCACGTTTCTTTCCCCATGCGTCTCACAGATCTGAACTCTGAGGATCAATCAGTTGCACACAGGAGTCATGACCCTGCTCTCATTGCTCTAAGGAACAGTTGTCTCACTGCATGCTATGACCCTTGGCATGAACCTGGTAATATTACTACTTGTGGGTCTATCAACAACAAGCCCTCTGTGGTCCCAATGTGCTTAAGAAAACTTAATTCCTCTTGTTCCAAAGGTAGGGATCTCTTTTGTGCCAATTACCCTTTGACACTGCTATTCAAGCTTACTTTTCCAAACACTGGTCCCATAAACACTGCTCCCCTTACAGGGAGATAGGCTTGCAATGGCAAGGAAAGGTAGTGCAAAAATGTTTTCTTTTGATGTTCTGATTTTGGGATGGTCACTAAGTGTATGCCACTGCATTTTAGGAAGCTTTGCATAATGGCTTGATAGCTGACTTCCTTATGACTTAATCTTCATTTTTCTTATAGGCTTAGCAGACAGTTTGCAAACACCTTATAGTCCTCATGGTAGTGTTAGAGCTTGCTGTGAATCTATAGGTGAAATCAGATTCCTACAAGCCACTATTCAAATATACCTTAGCATTGACTGCCTGACTGGTCAGTCACAGTCTCAAAGAAACCTTCTTTGTGGCTATACTAGACTTGGAAATACATATTTCAGTTATTTCCATGTTCTGGAACTGAAATCACTTTCTCCAACAAGGAGGTGAGTCCTGATCAAGCCAGTTCAGGTGCTGCAGCAGCAGGAGCAGCAGCACTAGTAATGCCCACAGTTGCTCTGCTTGCTGATTCTCTAGAAGGAGCATCAGACTGGTGCACATACATCTGTTAGAACTGTTTACATGTGAACAATCCATCAAGGGCTTGGAAATGAAAAACTGATATAGAACACACCAGAGCACAAGGGAATGCTTGGCCTTTCCTGCTAATGTCTTCATTCATGACTTTTGTCTACCACTCTGCTTGTTTACTGAACAAATGAATAAATTAGTCAGTGGTTTTGATGGTAAGGTCCTGATGCCTTTTCTGTCTGAGCGGCAGGTTGCCCCACCAGCAGGCAGCTGGGCAGCATGGTTTAGGCTGTCTGTTTGCCAAGTGGGCAGGTTGATGGTGCTGGGATGCAACTGCACTGTAAGAGACCTGAAGGAGAGGAAGCACAACTGATGGCAGCTGATAGCTCGGCGGCCTGGAGGCCTCTCACATGCTGATCCAAAGCACAAATGCCACTTCTGGGTCTTGAGAAGGGCAGAACAATCTTAAAAAGGATGAAGGCTGACACTGTAAGGAGTGCTGTTGGGGCAGACTGGACTCTCTTCCTGGTCACTGCTATGCTCAGGGGCTTTCAGAAATGTGTTACCTTGTGCTTAGGATGATTTCTGCACTTTGCTGTAACTCACAGAGCTAGACTCCTTGCTCCTCAGGGCAAGGCTTCTGCTGTCTGCCTGGCTTCTCAGCAGGGCTCCTTGGGTTGTACTCAGCCCAGCTCCTGCCACACCACCCTGACTGCTCCTTGCCTCGCAGGGGAGCAACTTTTCATCTGTGGGGAGCCCACAGCCAGATGTCAGCTGCCACTAAATATGAAGCAAGCTGGGTGTTTGTCTCATGTTGGGGGCTGCAGTTGGAAGCAGCCACTGTGCAAACAAGTAACTCTGCTCACCTTGCCTCTTCAGCAGCTAAAATGGTAATAGGATACCTTCTTGGATGGATGAAGGCAAATGGAGGAGTGAGCTGCAGTAGTTAACAGCAGGCAGGATCTGTTGCTCTAGTGCCTGTCATTCCCTTGCCCAAATATTACAAGGATGGCCTGTCACCCTGTTCATCTGCCTGAAGATTTCTGCTTTTGAAAAAGAAAAAAAATAAAAGGTTTACTCTTTGCCTTTTCTATTCCTCTGGCCATTCTGTGAAAGTTAATGTTTCCTTGCTGTTGTTGTTGGCATTTTTAACAGAAAGTCAGCAGCTTGGGAACTGGTGGTCTGCCAAAGCAGTCACCATGCACCGCAAGGTAGGGGCTGCCTGCACTGCCTATGGGCTGGACAGGCTGTGAAAGGGAATAGGGAAGAACGAATGGAAGTGGGGAGGGTTGTAGCATCAGATTCACTTGTTGGGGTTATGCTGGATGGTTTTTATTATTGTGATGTTATCTGCTTCCTTCTCCCCAGGATGTTTCAGTCATGTACCTTGGGGGTGCTCAAATGAGCAACAGTAAATTTCCTTCCCTTAACAAGAGGCACTGGTGAAACCAATGCTCCCATTGGTGTCTGGTTTAGTGAAGAAGCTACTGTCCTGGTCTTAGTTTACTGTCAAGTCCTGTTGTGGGCACACAGCAAAAAGAGAGCGTTTTTTAATATATACAGTCGCTGTATTATAGATGGCATTATTTTTTGTTCAGACGACTCTTTGCCGAAGCTGAAACAAAGAATGGGGATACCCTCAATCCTGAGGAAGAGAGCTTTGGAAAGTTATGTGCAAAGGAAAAACAGTTATACAGCCTATCCACTGAATTTGTAACTGGGCTTTTCCTGACATGCTAACTAATGGCACTGAAGTTTTAGTGGCCTTTGATCTTTGATACTGATTATAACAATTCAATTTCAAAGGCCTAACTTGGGTTGACTGCTATTATTGTAGTAAGTTTAGTGTCTTTGTTTGAGCAGCTCAGTTAATTTTAGGTGAAAAAGGCCTTATTCTCCTGTGGTTAACGCTTTGTGTAGCCACTTCCTGAAGAGCTTCCTCTCTGATGGCTCTCTTTGGGCACTTATTTCCAGCGAGTTAAGGTGGGCTTTTGGATCAGAGCTTAGAGAGATGTGAGTCAGAAGAGAATCATGGATGATGTATTTTTCTCACTCTCTCTATCTCTGTACTCCTTTATTTCTGGAAAATCAAATAAAACAATTTAATCAAAAAGGAAGTGAGAAACAATGTAAAAATACTGCCTAGCTTTTGCACAAATAAAGAATAAATGAAATAGAAGCATATTCATCAAAATCCAAGTCAATACTGAAATAAAGTTGGCCCCTGTTGGTATATGCAACATAAAAGGAACAGAAAAAAAGTGGGGAGCCAAGCACTTATGAAAAAGGATTTTTTTTTTTTTTTTGTGAAATAACTGTTTTTCAGAATATAATAGCAGTAACATACTCTATGCATAATGTTAAAAAGGGGAAACTTTGGGTTTAAATCAGATATTTTTCTTTCTATGCAAAAAGAATAGCAGAGAATAGCTTTGGATATTTGTTGGGACTAGGAATTACAACCTGGGTACTTCAGAGGGGCTGAATTACAAATATCTAACGTGATTGATGGTAACAGGGAAGATGGGCCCTTTAAAGTCCTGGCAAGACAGGAGGTCACACTGGTAATAATGCAACGTACACAGACCAGGAATCCACCCAGAGGACTGGGAACCCTCCCAGAGGCTCCCAGCCAAAAGTCTGAAATAAAGTTCTAGTGCAGAAGTATTGGAAATACTAAAAAAAAAACCAAAACAAAACAAAACAACCCCCACTAACAACAACAACAACAACAACAAAACCCTAAAACCATAACCAAAAACAAAATCAAACAAACAAAAAACCCCAAAAATACACCCCCACCCCCACATCCCCCCCCCAAAAAAAAAAAAAAAAGAAAAAAGAAAAAGAGAAGGCAGAACAAAATAGACTGC
>JAWWEE010000074.1:91906505-91953517 GCA_035221455.1 Xenops minutus | reverse complement strand
CCCCCCCCCAAAAAAAAAAAAAAAAAAGAAAAAAGAAAAAGAGAAGGCAGAACAAAATAGACTGCAGAGACTGTCAGTAGAAATATTTGTGTTATAGTGTCTGAGGGAAACTGCTTCCTAGTTTTTGTTTGTTGCTCTTCCTCTTAGTCTTGATGTGAGGAAAAACTGCTCAGGAGTTTTCCCTGGTCTGGCTATGGCGCTTGGCCTTGTTCTGGTGGAAAACGAGTCGGGGCTTCCCCCATCAGCTGTACGGTGATGTGATTTCCATTCAGATCAGCAAGCACTCCTTCAGCTCACTTGCACCACGCTCCTAGAGAGCTCTAATACCTTAAATCATCACGATGCCAGAAGGCATCCATTGAGGTTAGAGAATGATCCTCTCAGGTGCAAGAACTCACCTGAGAGCAGACCCTAATAGGAAACAGTGACTCTTTGCCATGTCAAAATAGTAGCTTAGAAAGTGATTTGGAAAACTAAATGGTGACCTGTTCCATCAGATGATCACTGGATGCATCAGGTTTTCTCATGGAGTACTAAAGTGCTGTCAAGAAAGGCTTTAGGAAATTTTATCCCTTATAATTTGTTCTCATCTTGTTCCTTAGGATTTAGAGATTTTGGGACTGGAATATACATATTTTTTTTATAAAAGCTTGGATTCACTATGCCAATATAATTCTACCATGCTTTATCTATGTCATCTAAGTAAGATCTCTAGGTGCCAAATGAATGATTTCTCGAAAATAAAGTTGTACAGGTTAAGGCAAACTTGCCTTGCTTTTTGTCCAAGAACCATAACTCTAAGAAAATTACAACCAAAGTGAAAGGCAGGATAGAGCAGAAGTTCCTCAAATTTCCCTCCTCCCTTTCCATTGATGTCTTTATGATAACCAGATTTTATGAGAAATAAAGATCTGGAAAAAAAATGGGACTCAGCTTCCTCTTGGCCTAGAGGGGAGACCTTAAAACATTCATAGAGCATTGCACAGAAACTGGAGTCCTGTATGATCATCGGGGTTACAGAAAATCCAGTTTACTGCAGTTGGGAGGAGGCCAATAAATAAATGGATCACATTACCAAGGGGTTGTGGTACTGGTAAAGTTTCTGTCAAGAGATTCCAGTTTAAGCACACTACACATCTGATGAAAGCATTGCTTTTTTGATCATTTACAATGTGGCCTTCATTGGATGCAATGTAACTTCTGATGCCAGAGATATGTGGTCTGTTCAATACATGATGCAAAGCAACCTTTCTCCATATTGACCTCTTCTTTTGGAAAAGGAGAGAGAGAGACAGCACTATCTTCTGAGGATGTTGGTCAGGTAAAAGTATGGAAAGAGAAGTCCAGAGTGTCAAGGAAAGAAGAAAAAGACACCAAAGCCACGATACTCTCATGTCGTGATTTACTTCATCTAAGTACCCACCACCCTAGAGAGGTTGTGTTGCAACTAGTGTGTATGATGAGTCCCCTTACCCTTACTGTCCACGAATGTGCTTTGGCAGGCCTGCATTTCCTTGCTGATTTTTTTTAGCATAAGTATTGGAAAGGCAGATGTGTGGTTTGCTTCCTGGGCAGGAGAGCAAATGCCTTCAGAATGCTGTTAGCTGGGAGATTTAACTGCATAAACTGAAGTTCTGTGAGTGATGATTTTAGAATTGGCATGTTCTCCTTTCAAGTTATAAACGCATCTTGGTATTTATAGAGAGCCATAAAATATAGCAGGAATGTTTTAATATATTTACTTTCACAAGACAGCTACATATATCCTGAAACAAAAGCTGTTATTTTTGTTTTCTTTACTTGTTATTCAGTAATATTTAAATTATTGATCACATCCACTCAGACTTAGTAAATCTTTCATTCGTATGTACCTTTTAAATGACTGAAATAGTGATTTTTTTTGAGTCTGTGGATAGTGATGTTAATGGTCATTAACCCTCCTACCAAACAAATATGTCTGCCCTGATGCTGTCATGGTTACTTTTGATGTGAAATCAGCATCTTATTGCACAAGAAAGGAGAGGAAATCTTATCTGGAAAGAAGAGTTCAAATGACAATGGCTTTGATTTCTAAGATGAGATTCTGCTGTTATGGCTGCTATTTTGACTTTCCTGGAGCTACTAAGATACAGTTGAGGACAGAAATAGGAAAAAAAATCTGGCTTATAGAGGAGTTAAGAGTGTTCCTCATTTATCTAGCAAAGAAAGAAAGGAAAGGGGAGGACCCTCTGAGATTGTAATATATTTTCTAAGAAAAAGGTAGACAAAGGTAGAGTGAATGGAAAGTTTTGATGAAGTTGGAAGTACTGAATAAAGGAAGTTCCATTCATAGTGGGAAGTATGGTCTTCAAGATCACCACCAGTTTGGCTCCAGCTCAAATTAAATAATAGATGTATTCCTTGACCTTGTGCTACTTTCTCAGTGTGTTACATGATATGTTCAAAAAATTAAACTGGCTCTTAATAATACTCCTTACTTTGGTGTTGTTATTGGAGTACCACATACAGACTAATCCTCCAGGCTTCACTTGGAAAAAACTGTCAGTGTTTTCAGAGCAGGCTTCACCAAAATGTCCAAAGAAAGCTTGTGAATACAGTCTCATTTCAGAGCACTACTACACATTCCCAACACTCGCTGAAATGGTAGCTGAGACAAGGTTGGAAATACCACAGCAGCAGTGTTTGGAGATGCATCAGCATTGTTTGCTTTCATCAGTCTGGAAATACTGAGAGATTGGCTGGAAGGAGCAAGAGAGGAGTGAGTGTGTTCAATGGTAAATAATGGACTTCAGGTTAAGGTGGAAGACACAGACAGACTCCCCTTGGCATCAGTTTCTTCATCCCTGACCCCTAGAAAACATGCAGTACTGGGCCAACACTATCAAGGCCCTGTAACTGAGCTCAGAACTCTTTAAGGTCAGCATAAATAGGATCTGTCTGTGCTTGTAAGGATGCCTAGTGTGCATTTTTAGAGGTGCATAAATAACTTGGCAGACTAAATTAATGCACAAGCCAGGTTAAGACCTTTATAAAAGAAAAAGATTGTTGCATTATTGGCATTAATGTGATTGAAAGGGTGAGTGCAGAGATATAATGCCATATGGTGGCAAGCAAGGCCTATGGTAAGCTTTCTGCTTCCCGGGTGCTGGGAAACAGGGTGTCAGCTAAGGGAGGTGGAGCAGAGAGTGACTTATGAGTCACTTATGAGGATCTTCCTCAGGTTTTCCATGTCGTCATTGCTAGTGAAGGAATGAGGGACTATGCATATCCCCACCTGCTGTAGCATCTAGAGAATTTACAGACTTTTCCTTTAGGACAGGAGAAGAATTGCTGTTGTGCAGTGCACAGTGCTTTTCTTTTATTTGTACTTTGTCTACTTTTTCCAAATGTGCTTGCCATCTTAACCCCAAAGAGGTTTCCTGTTCAGAAAATGTTGCCTAAAGTGAAGAATTTGGAAGAGCTCTCGAAAATACACTTGGATGTGATTAAGGTTTGAAACGGGTAATGTTCAGAGTGTGCATAGAGCACTAGAGGGAAGGACAAAGAATGAGGAAGAAGCAGAACTCGGTGTTGTCAGAAAATGACCAGACCTTTGAATTATTACCCTGAAAATTGAAACTACTCTATCAAAATTGATAGAAATGCCATGTAAGGTTGTTCTCCCCTTTACCTCGTTTCCAAAGTTTGCACTTTGAAATGTGTTTATCTGTAATTCAGACCTAGAGGTCTGACTCTGAGTGACTCTGACTCTGAGTGACCTCAAGTTATTTTTTTTTAAGCAGTCTCTATTTACGTGACTCTGTGCATTATGATGCTTTGGACACACACAGACAGGCTGATGGGCTTTGAAATCAAAATGAACACAAACCCAGCCCCTTCCCCCCCTGCTCCCTCCCTCTCCACTTTCTTTCCCCTCATTCCCATGTGGCAGCTCCTAGAAATTTGTCTTTTCTTTAAGTCTAGGAAAAAATTACAGAAAATTTAGAAAGGCTGGGATGTCATTGTTAGAAGAATACATGGAACTAATGCCATAGCTACCATGTTATGCATATTCGTAAAATACATGCATGTGCAGTTTCTCATGCCTATACTGTGCAAACATGCTATGACATGTGAGACTACTCCAGAAAAATCATTACAATTTATCTTATGTTGTGACCCCCCCATCACCACCTGAGTATGAAAGTTTTCAATACTAATGCTGCAAAGTATGTATGACAATTTATGCTAATCAATTCTATAGATGCTGTCATAATATATTATTAAGTGATGACATTGGTGAAGTACCATTGCTTCCAGTGTTAACAGCCCACCAGTGCTAGTTTGAAAAGAGCAGGAGAGCTCCAGACTCCATGCTTTGTTAGATGTGGCTGGGAGCTGGGGACTTCTCCAGTTACTCTTTTTCTTATTCCTTTATTGGCAAAGCTTGCTATAAAGAGGTTAAAAGGGTGTTAAAAACAAGACTTTTCTCAAATGCCTTCCAGCTTATTATTGTTTGGCTACAATAGGGCCCATTACATTGGATTTGAGACCTTCCTTGGGCACCTACCCTAACCTAGGAGCTGCAAATGTCTGTCCATATGCCACAAGGCAGGGTAAGTTCTGTGAGAGCCAAAACTTTCTGTGCCTTAATGCGCAAGACTTTATGTATGCCCGTAGGCAAGGTTGTCTAATCTCTCTTTAGATGGTGAGGAGGACGGATATTTCTCAAGACATCCCTGTTACTTGCAGTAGTGGGACTACTTGAAAGGACTGAAGAGAGAGGGGTGAGGGCCAGGAAGTGCGTTGATTGACTGCTCTTCCTTGGCAGCATGGACACACTGACTCCACCCTCTGCTGCAATGTGCAGGCTTTTGTGTTACTGGGTGCCTTGTTTGTTTCCCTTGTCAATGCACAAGGGAACAGAGAAAAATACCAGTCTTAAAGCAGCAGAAAAGGATGTCTTTATTTGGCTCATTGGTTTGGGGTGTATTCTCAATTATGGATAATAACACCTTTTGTCCAGCCAATGACTGTCTCAGCTAAGAGGGAGGGAAGGACTGCTGTTTTCATGTCAGCTCTGAAGGAAGTGCTTTAATGAAATCGAAATAAGTCAAATTTCTTGGCACTCACTTTTTGTGTGATTTTGTGTTTGCCATGGCCTGTGCTCAGGTGATCAGTTGCAAGACCTTCATACAGTATGTTCAATCTTTGACTGTCTCAGATGACTTTCACTGTCCAAGGTGGGATATGGAAATGTTTTGTTTGCATTTGGCATTTTATGTTAAATAGCAGAACATGGAAGACATACTGGCTCTGATGTGTAACACAGCTGATGTTGAAAAATGCAGTAATAAAACATTGCATTATTTTAAAACAATTACTTGGGTCATGCTATATTGTGGCTAAAATGACATGACCTTCACCTACCTACCTGTTGTAAAACTTCACCTCAAAGGATGTTTTCTAGCTGTGTAATTTATCTTCCAAGGAACTCCAGACTCACTAAGCACAGCCTGAACTCAGTTCTCTGCTTTGGATCAGTATATTAATTTAACTGAAGAGCCTCTAAAACAAAAGGAACATTGATAGAATGGAAGCAGAGGATAGAGAAAACACAGCAGTTACAAGCCTTTGCTGCAAAAGGAAGTTGCCCTGAAGTAGTAGCAATAGATCAAACACTCTTCATCACCAGGCATGTCTATGGTAATTGAAGTTAACACTAGGACATTCTTCTTATTGACACATCGTTTGTTTAAAAAGTAAACTCGGTTTGACTCATAGACTGTAATGATTAGTTTGTAACATACGGTGGAAAAATTTTTAAAGGCTGGCTTGTAAGTTTTTTTAGCATTGTCTTGGTACAAGGAAAGTTTGCAAGAGGGTGGGGCAGGCAAAAGTTGCAGCTATTGAGGCACAGAAGGCAAAACGTTGAGCAGTCCTTGGGAGAGATTGTAAGAGAAAAGTTTCTTGGTTTTCCCACTATTTTGTTTCTGAAACTGATGTGTAGCAAGAATCTCTCAAAACCAGAACTGCTTCTGTCTGCTCGTGACCACTCTAGGGGCTATGCCCTCGAGTACATGGTTTAATGACATGGGGGAAGAGAGCCCCACATCACTGAATGTTCCTGCATAGCCCTACAGGAGCATAATATATGTCTACACTTCTTATAGGTAGGATAGAGGCAGACATGCCCTCATGCAGGGTCATGGGGCTACTGCTGGCTTTTCCTACAGACACATTTCTCCCCTGTACTCTCATTACTCTGATGTGTGGATATTAGCACTTCCTCAGAGCTTGGTGGCATCCTGTTTTTCCATTAATTAATGAATCTCTTCATTGAAAGGATCAGTGATGCAGTGAAGATTGGCAGTAAATAATACTGTAATAATCCTTAGTTATCATGTGGGGAATTGTCTCCACACCTCTTTTTGCCTAAGGCATTTAGCACCTCTGGCTATGCCCATGTGTGTATGCCTATGTGAGAGTCCATATGCTTGAATGTGTATGTCTGTGTATGTGTGTATGCAGGAATGAGTGTCCAGAGTTTGCTGTGCCCATTTTCTTGCACAAAAAGGCATAACAATTTGCCTTGTCATCACTAAAAAGAGCAGCAGCAGTGATCATCTAAGAAAGAGAACACGCTTCTCACGAGTGAAATAGTACATTTGTGCTGATTGCTGTTATTGAAGCAGTCTATTAAGTATACAAGAAAGTCCAATACAACGAATTCAGAGGGTAAGACAGGTTGTAAAGGCCAAGACAACAGTTCTTCTGTGAATCTACTCATTATGAGGTAATTTGGGTTGATCACTACTTTACAGGGAAAATAATATTTTTGTGGGGAAAAAAATATATTAATAAAAAGGAATTTACAAAAACTAAAGGGCTTGATCCTATTTTCCTCCTTTCCCTCAGCTCAATTTTCTGATAATCTCTAATATTCACTGAATCAAATGGTGACTGCTGATTGTTTTGATGATAAATTGCCTGCAGTACATGTGGGACTAATTACGAGATGGCACATTTCATTCTGCCACCTGTATAAACTGAATTTTAGACAGGCACAATAAGGGAAGTATTCCCAACAACGCAACGTTTGGAAAAGCTGCAGACCTTCTTCTTGTTCCCTCCCCCACTCTTACCAATGGAAAAATTCCTAATAGAGAGTTGGGTCTTGAGTCTATAATATGGGGAAAACCTGGGGGAATAGAAGGATAAGGGAGAAATCAACCTGGAGGATCTATAGGAAGGGAGAAATGGCGATCTGGGAGAAAAGAAAGAGAAGGGCAATATGTTCACAGAGAAGGAGAGATCAAAGGGAGGAAAAGACCTGAAAGCAATGAGATTGTTTTGGCACATGAGAGGGAGATGATAAGACTCAGAAAGTTGGCCTGGGGAAGTAGATGTTCGAAAGGTACAGGCAAAGAGCTAAGAAGAAAGGGAAGAAATCTGGGTCAGGCTCTCCTTGGTGACTGAGGGCTGCTTGATATGGTTTGGAAAAGTGAAACAGAGGGTGAATTTCAACCTTTTCTGAATCACTGGCTTGGCTAGGACACAAGCATTGCAATCCACAGGAGGGCAAAAGGGAAACCACAGATGCTTTTTGCCTAACCTCTCTCTTGCTTCTTCTTGCTTCTGTCTTCTGGAGGTGAAGTACTGTACAATTTTGAATAGTATCCTTCAGAAGGAAGAACACTTTTTATTTTGTGCAGGAGAAAAACTCCAAATAATTGTAAATCATATTATGACCTCCACTTGATATTTCTCTCACTTAGTGGGAATAAAACAACCGGCTACAACATTCAACTTTTTCTTGGTTTTGGAACAACCTTATTTTCTATAGCCTTCTACACATGCTTGTTCTGACTTTCTCTTAGCTCTCTGCAGGTGTTGAGAGTGAAAGTCTTCACAAAGGTCCTTCAGTATGAGAGAGAGCAAGAGCATGGGATTCTTATTTCATCCTGTGTTTTACACAGGGATGTTGTCACGGACCCTTACAATAACAAATAAATAATCTTCCTCCTGTTTTCTCTGCTCCGATACTGGTGCTTGTATCTTCCATCTTTTCCAAGGGTCCCAGTGCAACAGCTGACACATAATAGCACATCACTGCTGCTCATCCATGCATGTATGCATGTATATGCATTTACACATTATCACATTGACTGGCTGGAGTCAGCTTTTGGTTAGATAGTCTTCAAACATTTTAAGTCCCTTACTGCCATTGTGTTTTGTACATTGCATTACATCCCACAAGGATATTACAAGGATACCAGCAATATCACTTTGTGATATGCACTTAATCTCCCAGAACAAGTACGTATGACCTAATCTGTATGTATCACTCTTTTCCTGACCAATTGCCATTCTAGCAAAAAGACATTATTTCAAAGAGAATTTTGTACACGTATATTTGTTCTCCCTCTTACAAGAGACTGGTAGAAGTCATAGTAGCTCTATTTGCTTTCCCATAGCACCACAACATATATGTACAAAAGACAGCATTTCCAGGGTAATAGACTCGCCTTTTTCCTGGTGTTCCTGAGAAGAAACCAGATTCATTGTCAGCGAGTTGAGGGTCTATCAGACCTCCCCTAAAAACTCCTGAATGCTTTTCCCATCTTCAATCAAAGCAAAATTGAGGTTTTAGAGGTATCAGGGTCCCATGGAGCTTATGCGCATATGTCCTGGATAGAAGAAAGATACACAAGTTAGTTCTCTCACCAAAGATTGCTTGAAGAGTGAACGCATTAGAGTGAATGTCTTTAGACTTCAGAGAACAGACTCAAAAAAAAGTGGGAGAAGGAAACTGTGGGGGAAACACCTCTGGATGACTCCCAATTCAGGACATCAAATCCAACATCAAAAGAAGATGATTTCAATGAATGGGTGGAGCTGTCTGAGACCAAATAGACACTGGCAAAACTGCTATCTACTTCTTGCCATGGAGTTACTGTTTTTTAAAGTTTTTCTACTGTTAAGATATTGTAGTTAGGATAAATATGTATTAGATAAGTAATTATTACTATTTCGTTACTTTTGTATGTTCAATTGTTCTGATTGGTTATCGGGAACCCTGTTACTGCCCTTTGATTGGTTCCTGTACCCCTGAAACCCCTCTGGCTAGCCGGTGGTGCAGTGTGGCACCATTATATATGGCTAGCCATTCCCAGTTTCCCCATATTAGTTGTAATCCCTCCTTCCCTTTTCCTTTCTTGTCGTGATCCGCCCCCAACTCCACCCAAGTTCCAGAACCTTCCGACCGAACCCGATAAGAGTCCCATGCGCTCCTGTTCCCATCCCACACTGGTGTGGACCGTTTCCTTCCATCCCCAGTGGACTGCGACAGCAGACAGTGCTGGGAATGGAGAATTATGAAAAAATATCCTTTTAGGGGCAAACTTCTGCTGTGTCTCACCCCTCAACAAATACAGGTAAATCTGAACCTGAAGCTCAAAGGCACAGAAACAGAGTCTGTCTAAACTTCACTGGCAATGACACTGTGCAGAGCTTTTCTTTTGTCATCCATCCATCTAGCTAGCCAGCCAGACACATGGTTACACTTTGGAAAATCATAGCCATTTGCAGGATTTTTTTATGCTGTAACACATTGTAATTCTGCCTTTAACTTTCCTTTAGCATAAGATTGGTTTATGAAATACCTTTACAGATGAACTATTAGGAGTGACAAGGAAAAAAAACAAACCTGCAAAAGCAGCAGATTGGTAGACAGGTATCAGTATGAAGTTCTGACAATAAATTATTGTATGGTAATACTATAATCTAGGATTTGATGGACTTCCTTCGCCTTCAGATGAGTGTATGTGAGACAGCTTGGAGTAGAAACCAGGGTATACATCTTGTGATGGACGCCTGTGCAGCACAAATGTAGCTTCCTGTTGAAGGGTTGAGCTTGTAGGTGTGGGGTAGAGCAGTCTTTTCCTTAGACACACAGACCTCCAATCTCCTCTTCTTGTATCTTTCTGATCCCTGAAACCAAACTCGTCTCCAGTGTCTGCATTTCCATTCTGTCTCTGCATCAAACAAAAACAGTGATGGCACTGAAATTGAATAAGCCACTTCTTTACGGTTAGGACCAATAAATCTGTTTAAAGATGCATTACTACTTTACCTGAGGGATAACTTAGACTATGTATCAAAAAGAAAATCAATAGTTTTTTTCAATTACAAATAATTACCTATTTGACTCCTTTACAGTTTTTAATTTTTATTTATTTTATGATCAAAATATTTCTATTGAGAGTGTCTTCTCTCTCAGTTCTAAAACACTAACATTTTCAACACAGAATCAGCAAAATTGTCACAGTAAGCCTTACCAATGGTGGATTCAAAGGCTGTTCATGCTGTGAAGACAGTAGCTAGAGATTCAGGAGATGGGCTCATGTTCACCACTCTGAAGCATGCAGAGGGTGAAACCCATGTGTTGTAAAAATGCTGTCAGGACACCAGGGGGATGGATCCCCAGAACAGGGCTTCTTGCTGGCTGGGAAAACTTTAATTTGGATCAGGTGAGGTTTCTCAAGCAGATGTTTAGTTTTCTAGGCAAAAAGTTTAAGACCATCTGAGACAGATTAAAAATTATAGGGGACGAAATAGGAAACAATCTGAATAACACCATGTTTTCATAACTTCTCCTTGGTAGGTATCTATGAGAAAAAAAATTACAATAATTAATAATTTTAATTAGGTAAAATTTGTGTTCTCTTTCCATTTTATTCACGAAACAGCAAAAAGCCCTGAAGTTGCAGAGAGAAACAATAACCAAATAAACAAGTATTTTCTTAGAAAAGATAATGCCTTGAAGAAACATTCTGTAAAGTCAAAGCTGGAAGTAGATGAAATCCTGAGGGAGACTGTGTGGTGTATTCTCTTTCTTAGTCTCTTCTTCTTGTGAATCTTGTCTTCATATATTTAGCCTTGGACTATAAGGAGCTCTGTTTTTTCTTTTGTTTGTTTGGTTTTGGATTGGTTGATTTGTTTTATAGATTTTAGGTTTGTTGCAATTTAAACTGTTTTGTTATCAGTGTCATTAAAGTAGTATGACTGTGTCAAGGTGTTTCAAGTTTTCGCCCTGCTGCAATCTGAATCTGTAGTATTTGGGATAATTATATCAAAGTCAGCTTTTAAATAAGTTAGCTGAACTACTGTCAGGAGCATAGTGGGTGCTCACCTTGCACCATGTCAGCATGTTTCTCCAGGATGCTCATCAAGCTGGAGCTCTAACTCCATCAGGCTGCACAGCTATTACAGCTAGCCTGGATACATCAATACAAATCGTAAGCTGAATTTTAAGGTTATTTAATATAATTCTTATGTTATTTGCAGAATAAGCATAGTCAAAACTGTTAAGACTGTTTGGAACTATTTAAATATCCTCAATGTTCACTTCATGGAAGCTCAGAAACAAACTCTTCTGTGAATTATGTAAGTTTGCTCTTCTGAAACTCCACATGATTTCTGTCAGACATTTTGTGAGCAGGGGAACATGACCAATCCCATTTCCTTGGGGATGCATTCTCTTTGCATGCTCCATTTGTGAAAAAAACATGAGCTTGTTGAGCCTTGGAGTTACTGATGCTTTGTGTAGCTCCTGTTTGCCCATGCATTTGCCCAAGTATAACGGTGTTCATCTCATCTGGTAAAGGCTCAATTCTCCAAAGGCAAAAAAGAAGCAAACTTTTAAGTGTCAGCATCTTGCATTTCTCAACTGTCTGTTTAAGGTGATATTTAGCTCTAATGAAGGATAAATAGTTGGCAGAGGCACACTCTTCTCACTTTCGTGGTAAAAAGTGTGTGGGAGTGGGGAGCTAAGAAAATCTTAATGAAAATTTGCACAGTTAGAGAAGACATTTATTTGAGCATTCTTGTTTCTTCTTCACTCTCCGGAAAGTATTTGAAGTGATAACAGGGAGACCACTAAAAGTGGATGGTGAATAGGAGGCAAAAGTTGTTCCATGCTAAAAAAGGTATTTCATAATGGAGAACTACTGTGGGATCTAAGACTCTCTTGAATGTGCACGTTAATAACACCTTAAACAAGTGCCAAACTAAAACTGCTGAAAAGGGATAGAAAAATATTCCTTCATCTCCTATTAAGACAGGGTTAAATTCTTCTCTTCAAAAGTAGATCACAGTGTTTGTAAACTTTCTTATGAACAAAAAGGAGGCAAATCTGCCCATTGAAGCCTAGATATATTTTTATTGTGAAGTAACAGTAACTTCTTCTACTGCTTTTATTTTTTTTTCCATAAAAATAAAAAATGTAACTAGCAGCAGAGGTTGTTGTAGTGCCAGTTCTGCAAAGCATTTAAGAATGTGCTGAAGTGCTTCCCTATGCAACAAAGCCCATAGCACATGCTTTATTTTAAACATGTGCTCAAGTCCCATTGCAAGCATCAATGTTTAAACACATGTCTAAATGCTTTGCTGTACCAGAGCTCCGGGCACAATTCGTTGTCCTTTGAAGCCAATGGGAATCTTTCCAGTTCTTTCAATAGGTATCCCATCAAGCAATAAATCTCAAATGTTAAACAATCAAACCAGAGAATAAAAAGAAATCTGTTAAAGGTAGTTATTGACTACATTCAAATAAGAAATAAATATAAAATCTCAGGATGTGGTCATAGTTACTCCAAAAGCACACACAAAGAGAGATGAGATTCTCAATAAATTCTTTGTTCAATTATACATTGAGCATGTTCATTCTGCTAAGATATAAACCTGTATTTACATATTTTTGATGTGTCAGTTCACTGAGGCCCTGATTCAGCAAATTACTTGAACAGTTGCTTCATTTTCTATATCTCTAAGTCCAAAAGTCAAAGTGGATCCACATGTACTTGCAATACATCAATAAAATGGATAGAAGGCTTAGCTGCATATCAGATCACAAAGGCTTTCCTCCACAAAGAAACTACTATCCAGAGAAGGATTCAATATACAATAATTTTACAACCTATATCTTCTCCCAGTCTTACATTACAAGACATGTTTTCTAAAACAGAAAAGTGGTAGAAAGCAAACAAAAAGAAGGCAAGATAAACCAGAGCATTGTACTCATTTGACCATGGTTACTTTATTTTTTTTAGTCTGGAAACAGTTTAAGACATGTTAACAAAGCTAGTTTGCTCATTATAGTCTTCTTGGACATGATGCAGCCACTCCATCAAAGGCAAGAGACCAGTTAGAGAGCACCAAATTATTTTCTGGATGGCAACAAGTATAGTATAGAAGGAGATCAGATTAAAATAAATTTTGCAAACTGGATGAAATCAAAGCTCTAGGCTTTTTAGGTTTGATACACACTGCTCAACCACAATATGCTTTTTTAGTGTTATATAAAAAGTGTTAATATGGCGGAAAATTTGTTTCTTAGTAATACTGATATCTTTCTTGTTGTATTACTTAACATCTGTATCATATTAGAAACTTATATGGTACCTTTATAAAATAAATTGACACATTACGTTAGCCTTCAGTATGACAATTTTCCATTCTTGACACAGAAGGCATGACAACGACCCACTTTACTATAAAGCTGAAGCAAAGAGAGGCATGCTAATATCTATTTTGTGTACATTCAATCCTTGATATTGCATTACCTTTGGCACTCGGGCTGGCTAAACCTTAGCACTGTTCTCCTGCCTTCTGCTGACAGCCCACCTTCTTCCATTTTCTTATCAAAGAAGGGCCACAAATTGCTCAGGTGGCTTGGCCATGGTGACAGGTGGCAGTGCATGAGAGGCAAAATTGACTCATGACTTCAGGACATCTCCAGGTTTCTGACCACTCAGCAACTAGCTGGTACCCTCCACTTACCTAGAATATTGATTGCACATTATAAGCAAATTCTGGGTGAAATCCAAAGTGCATTGAGTCATTGTTTGTGCATTGGAAGCATTTTCTGCCTTTTAAGATGGTTACAAAGCAGAACAATGATTCTGCAAACATTCCCTCCCATGTTCCAGGTTTGAGACCAGAACCCTTTCCTTTAACGTTCTAGAGAATTTCTCTCTTACTTCTTTTAACTGTAGGATTTCCTGAGTGCACCCAGGAAAGGAATCACCTTACATGAGGGGAGAGGCTTTGAGAACCTCACTGTATTTGTTGTTTTTGTGGTGCTATTGGTCTAAGCCTGGCCAAGCTAGTGTATTGCTTCACTGTTGGACAACACTTCAGCTTCTTTTGTCTGTAAAACAGAGGTGGAGACGTGTAATGCATGGAAAGCTGATGATGCATGAAGCACTACAAAAATGAAATGCAACGTAAAGGCCAAGTCATTTTATAATTGTTTTCTGACTAAAACTGAATTAGATTCTCAATGACAGAGCACTGAAGGATACACTCACATAGATTATAATGTGGCATGCTCACATAGGTGTTGGTAAAAGCAAACTGATATTCCTAATCAGTCAACTTTATTAACCTCATATAAGAGAACACAGCGAGTAGATATTGCCTTTCCTTTGTATTTTGTTAGCAACCTGCTATTGCCGTCATAACATATTATGAGTAAAACTGCACTGCAGATAAAACATCTGTTTTGAATAAGCAGGTGTATGGCAATTTCAGAACCAAACCCCAAATCCTAATTAAAGGTTGCTATTCTCATTTAACAAAAAAGTGTTACTGAAAGTTAACCACAGTATAACAGTAGCATATGGATGCACACACTCTTCTGATTATCAGGAGTCACCTAATAAACAAGTACATCCACAGCTTGAACAAATCGTCCAATGGTTATACTTTTTCCTTTTCTTAATGACATAGTATAACATGATAAACAACATCACATTTTTAACAATTTGAAAGGATGTTGGACATCTTTGTATCTGGAAAACTGATATTTATATGCCAAATGCTGATCATTTCATTGCTACTAGTGACATTTCCCATTTACACCATGTTAACTTTTTTCTTGGATTAATGACTCTGTTGCTAATCCTATCTTATTAACAGCTGTTTTAGGATCAATGAAGGGTTCTGCTGCTGCTGTAAAACTTTTGATTTCTCTTGTCCAACTTGAAAGGTGGAGAGTGCTCTGCTCTGCTTGGACCTCTTAGTAATTAAATCTGTTTCAGAAGAGTTAACTGACTGGTTTAGGAACATGATTAATAATGCTGTTTCTTAAAAAGTAATTAGGAGAACTAGAGAATTCAGACAAGTGGAATACTTTCCTCTGGGTGTCATCTGGATCTAGAAGGTTAAGAAAATACAGACACAATCTGAAAAGCATAGATCATAAAGCAGGACTCCTTTAATGCTTTTGAATGAGAAAGAAACTTGAGAGGTGGGCTGAAATAGCCTCCCATCAACCTTTTAGATCAATTCCACTGCAAAGTCTGTGAGACCTTGCAAATAAAGCTGTCGAATGGAGGGCTAAAGAGACCAAAGGTAGTTTAAATCTGATGCTATAATAGACAGTAAGTCCAGAAGTTATAAATGATCCTTCCCCTACTTCCATAAAAACTTGAGAAAAGGTACAAAGGACCCAAATGCACAAAAGCTACTATGTGCTACTGGAAAAGAGGAAGACAGGGTAGATGATGGTACACTGACTGCTTGTACTGTAGCCAGATAATATTAAGATCTGAACCTATCCCAGATACTTTTAGAGGAATGCAAAACTAAGTAAACGTAAAGTGGGAAAGTCAAGCTTTGAATAAATGCCTAGGAAAAGCTACTTCTCAGCCTCTAAAAATGATGTAATGGGAGACTCACATTGTGTAATTAAATGGGGGTGGTACAAATACTCCATGCATCCTGGAAACATTCCTCTCCTCTTATAAAGTTCATCCGGCTTCACCTTTGAACTCTGTCATTCCTTACACACACACATGCATGCCTTTGGAGTACTACTTTAAAACTTTGCTACTTTCATGGCTAATACTTATTTTTGTTTGCAGATTAACTAGCACTAATGACGACCTTATACTCTTTTAAAATGTCTCATTTATGTAAATTAATAACAAACCAAATCACATTCTTTCAATCTTCTATTATAATCTTCCAATTCTCTGCTGTTCTAGCAGCCCATGGAAGAAAGACTGAAAAGAGCAGGGTATTTATGAGTAGGATTTAAAGGCACATTGCCCCACAAATAAATGCATTGTAGCAAATTCCAGTCAATGTGATATTGAGCTTATTGCTTGAGAGTTCCTACATCTGTCTTGCTTGGAGTAAAATCTCCTTTACATGTATGCGACATGAAGACATACCATTCTAATCCTTGCTTAATACAATGTGTTTGAGGTGTGATTCTTGTTGTGCTCAGTGCTGTACAAATGCAGAAGACAAACCTTGTCTTTCTTTAAACTTCTTACAAACCATCATAATTTCTTTAAAAGTTAAGCATCTTTTTTTTTCTTTTTCATGAATGAACAGAAAACATGTATATTCAATGCAGTGGGAATTATAGCTTGAAATGTCAGGACTGATGGAATAAGGGTAAAGGATAAATGTTCGTGTTAACTACTTTACTATGTTCAAGTGAACAAAGTGGAATGGAAATTAGTTATCCAAAATGATGTAGGGTGTGCCAGATTTTATGGCAAGACATAAGATTCATGGCTGTTATAATGTTATTCCATTTTTATTGTGCTGGATGCCAAACAAATGAAGGACAAAGAATATTTTATTGGTGCTTTACTTATAGGTGATTCAGTCCAAAATACCATGTGTCCTTTCTTTTCCTTTTTTTTTATTTTTTTTTTAAACTAATCATTGAACTGTCATTAGAAAACTTACTGATCAAGACCAAAAACTAGTGACAGTACTCAGTGTTATTAGCAAAGAGTGATCAGGGTTTCAAACTAAAGAAGACTTTTTGAAAAACATGGTGATAGGCTTATCATCTTGCTGCTTTTTGGGCCTTTGGGAAGCACCTGGCTCACATTTGCGAGCTTTTTCTCATGGTCAGGAGGGTGAGAAACTTACACTTCAGTGTCAAAAGCGTAGATATGTTTACTCCTAGCATGGGTCCTCGCTATAGCAAGAATATATACATGAATACTATCAATATATATTTATAAATATATTTGCTTATAAGGTATACACTCTTTTAGATACAAATGGCCCCAGCAGAGGAATTTGCAAACTTTTGAGAGTTCCTGTGGATTAAATATGGAGCAGCTTTTCACAGGCCGTGAACTCCAGAAAGTTTATTGTTCATTTTTTTGCTATAAAGAGGTCAATACTGCAAAGGCAGGGGCAAGCTGAGCTGAGTACATCTGTTGATAATCACCAAAGAGAAATTAGCTAAATTTTTTCAGGGTGAATTTTCAGTCATATTGAATTTTGTCCTAGAGTCTATTTGTATTTCTATCATAATCCAGCACTGCTAAAAATTTCAGCTATGCTGAAGACTGCTATTGTTATAATACATAAACAGTATGGGTTATTTTAATGGACATATTGCCTTAAACTGAATTTTCACCATCTGTTCTGCCCCTAATTTTGAATGCAAAAGAACATATTTCACAATTACATCTGTAAGTAATGATATAAGTAATTTAAATGCATGTATATGTTCACACAATGCAGCAGACAGCTGGGATATTTTTTCTTTCAAGCAGAAACCAAGGGAAGAAATCTACTAACTCCTCAAATAGCACTTCACCCCCCCTTCCCTTCTTGTTCCCCCATCTAGTGAAGCTCTTCTATTGCAGGCATAGTCTTTCAATAAGCCAATTGCTATACCTAGGAGTTAAAAGCTTGTTCAGTAAACTAATGTGCAAACCCATTTTTACAATGCTTCCCCTGTCTTCATCCAAATCCCCTCTGGCTTGAGTGACAGTTTGGCAGATGCAAGGCATTAAATCAATCAGTTTCAATAGATGTTCAAGAGGAGACAGGTCAGGCTGTGTGGGCCAGTCTGTCTCTGCTTTAGCATTGCTTTCATGTCATCCTTTTACACAGGGTTTGGCAAAAGTATTCTTCTGCAGGTGAATCTTGGACTGACTGGGATACAAGCTGACTGGCCAGAGAGTGGGACTCACTACAGCAGAAGTGGAGCACAAACTAATTGGAATATGATAACCACAGCTGTGTGGAAGGCTGCTATGAGACAATACAGTAAGGAGATCATTTTGGCTCCTACTTCCAAAATGCTCATTTTCAAAGAAGACCTTTGACTGGAATGTCATTCCTCTGCCAGCATTTGCAGGGTCATTCACTACAGATAAATACTGACGAAATTCCTTGATGCTTTGCAAAGAGATCTATTACATAAGAATTTGAGAGGTATAAAAAAAAATTACTTCTTGAGGATACTATTTAGGCAAAAGTTGATTTTATAGATTTTATTCACAGGAAATCATGAAATCTGTAATAGTTGAATGAGTTTGCAGCATACTTGTATCCTTCATATCTCTCATATGCATTTAATTACTATTAAGTGCTTGTCAATGCATTGTGTCCAGCAGCAAAGTAAACTGAGATACCAAAAACCCTCACACTAGCAGGAGGAGAAGAAGAGACTATTGTGAATTCCGACAGAACAAAATTTTAACAGGGAGTTTATTCCCATTGTTTAGTGCAAATTGCTACTAGGGATTAAAGAGGCTTTTATTTTCTGTATTATCACTGTCTTTTTATGCTCCTGTACATTTAGCTTTTTGCAATCTCTGAAATAGATAACAGCAGTGGATTTGCATGGACCTTATATTGTAGTTTGATGGTATTCTCTACCACTGTGCCCTTCGGACCATACTGCATTTCTTACTTTTTAACTGATAACATCTTTTTTATTGTAAAGAGGTGATAGCCAGAAACAATGAAATGCTGATTTACGACAACTCTCCCTAAAAGCTTACAGAGTTGAGAATGATGGAGGAAAATTATCAGTGAATATTTAGGTAAGGTGAGAGGAGTCATGCATTAGGAAAATTGGAACTGTGTTGGAGATACTAGACATTCAGATTTTCTTATAGTATCTTTTGGAATTTATTTCATTTTAGCAACTGGCTCTTTTCTCTGGGGGGGTTGGGTGATTGGATATGTAACCACATTTAAGATATAGTCAGATAATAGCTGTCTGACTATTGATATGCTGAGGAATGGAGAATGCTGGGTCCTCTGATACGGGTCACATCTGGTCCTGCAGCCCAGTCAGTCCAAAGACATTGTAAAGAATGTACCCACACTGTGCTCTCCATCCCTCCATTTGCTTCATATTACTGAAATACACCTCTAGATTACTATTTGTCTCCAGGGCTGGAGCATGTACCATCAATAGAGAAAGAGAAGTTCCCTGAGCTTAAGTGAGTGCCATGGAAACTGATTCTTCAAAATGATTGAACAGACAAAACTCCAGATTATCATTGGAAGTGGCACAGTGTAAAGAAGCTTTTTAAACTCATCCACCAAAGAGAAAAGAAGAAACTGTTTTTTTCTAAGACCTGAAAATAGGATCTTAAACACCTGAAACCCATAAAATTATAAAGGCTGGGGCGAAAAACCTAGTGGAGGTAATGAGTTCCAAGGGGTTGTCTCCTACTTGTAACTCTAGCTGATTTTTCTATGCAGGGCAGTTCTGTTAACTAACCAAATCTATAGCTCTTAGTTTCTAAACAATTAAGACAGTCTGTTTCAAAGAGCTGATGAATTAGTTTTCCTGGGGGAGGAGAACAGCTGTACTCTTCAAAGAACACCTTTCTGGCTTATTTCTTGCAACGTTTCAGATCGGTGTATATGAACAAATTTTCAAAGCAAATCTTTTCAAAAGCAAGAGCATCCTTTGGGAAGGAGACGAAGTGAAAAAATAGAAGCCAAATGAATGAATAAGAAAATAAAAAAGAAAAATTTGACAGAAAAAAGAAGGAAAAGTAAGTTCAGTAGAAACCTGCCAAATAAGGAGGGTGTGGTACCTAAGATTCTCTGACATACAACTTTAGTTCTGGTTTGGGATACAGTGTCAAAGCTATGGGAATCAAACACAATTGCATTAGTTTGCTAGTTAAATAGCCACTGCACCTAATATGAACAGATGCAAAAGTTAAGCAAAACAATGGGAGGAAAACAACCTCTTAAATATTGTAAGAGGAATTTAGTATCTGAATACTTTCAGTCTTCTGAAGTAAAGGGGAGATTCCAAGCTGGGGTCAATAAACAATGTCCTGAGCTCAGTCATTAAAATGGACCATTAAAAAATTGTGATTCAAAGATTTCTGATGTTCTGACATAGAAATGCAACCTTGATATAAAACTGTGGTTCAGACCCTTTTTCAGTGAAATCTTTATTCCCTAGCTTTATTAGATACTTTGATGTCTTTTAATATTCTTAAGCATATAACCTCTAAACAGAGAGATATATTGAAGGAGCAAGAGGAGGAGATTTTGTTTAAAAAATAGAGAACTGGGAATATAAAAGACTGAAACCCAGATTCCTTTTTAGTATTAATTATCTATAGAATGAATCCTCTATGGCAGATATGCCAGCCAACTCTCTCATCATCAGTTTCAAGACTTCAATCAGTGGATGACTCACAGTTAGTGAAAGAAAAATTGTTCCAGCTACACAATGAGAGCATAAATATTATGTTTCACTTGGTATCATAATTAACTGTATGCTTCAGATATTTCTTTCATGTCTGCTTTCACAATAGGTAATATAATTTACTATTAATAGGATTAAAATGTCTTAAAAAAGTAAATACTTCATTGGTTTAAGAATGTTTTCTGTTTGTTTTGTGCAGATACATATTTGGCTACAGGCACAGTATTTATACCTCAGTGTAGAAAATAATGAAGAAAAAAATATAATATGTATATTCCAGAAACAAATACATTTTTCTGTCTTGCTTGGCATAATAATAAACACTGATTTTTCTCTGAATTCCTGAAAATGAATCCTGAAGTCTTAAATCATGTACATTTTAAAAATATTTCATGCTAAGGTAAAAAATCTCCCAAATATTGCAATGTCAAGACAGAAATGTTTGTGTTGGGGATTTAACAGTAGTAATGCTGGAACTCCCAAATTCAGAAGTGCCTGTTTGGTATAACTTTCAGAACTGAGTCAGGAAAAACCACCAAGTCTTCAAGGGAAAGGAATTCCATCATATGGAATATCAGCTACTTCCCATTATAACATCAAAACATGCACCCATTAAGAAAGCTGAACTGGGAAAATGGAGGCAGGTAAATGAAGAAAAGGATGGAAGGGTGAAATCAGTATTAAAATTATTATTAGCAGCATAAGATTTAGATTTCAAAACTCAGCTAATAACCACATGAATATCCATCACTTAATTATTGAGTTCCTGTTCAAAAATATTTTTTCTAGTATATTTATGATTTTTTTTGGTTTGATTTATCCTCTCATTTTGCCAGATTTTTAAGCTGTTTTTATTCTAGTTGTTTGAAGTGGAATTCCTCTGACTGACATCAGAGTAAACCAGAAGCAAAAAAAAAGTATCTCAAATATTAGTATCCTATAAGACATAATGCGTTTTTTAATAGGTAGAGGGAATCTTTATTATATAGGTGGCATCATTGCATCTGCTGCTTGGTTTGTATAGAAGCTGCTTGAAAGAGATTTGGTCTCCCTGTTCACTGCAGCAAACAGAACTTGGCATAAACATTTGAATGTACTCACTTAACTGCTGATCCATCTATTGAAGTTTCATTAGGGAGCCATGTGCATTTGCAAAGGATGAATGGTTTCATTAGCACTGAGACTAATAAACTTATAAAAGTTAATAATGTGAATATGTTTGATTTGGAATTATGCACATAGACATTAAGAATCACAAAAAGGCAGGCTTAATAATGCCCAGTTTTTTTCTAGACTTTCACAGCTGGGTTTTTTTTTCACTTTTCTAAGATCTTTTAACAAAAAACACACATTGATTTCTTTCACATGTGGTTGTATGATATTATCAACAGATTCTAGTATTACATTAAGTCTTCGATCTAAAAGCACAGATTTTACCCTCTCTAAATATTATTTCTGACATGGTTTGTTGTAGATTTTTTGACTCCTAATTATAGCAATTTTTTTTCATTAATAAATCAAAGCAAGTACATCCAAACTATGTTATACTCAAAGCACATCCATTTTGAAGAGTCTGTAAAGGCATGGAGGTCATATGTAGTCTTAATGTATGCCTCTCCTTAAAGGCTCTCAGAAAACTTTCTGTTGTAAGACAACCTCCATGTTCAACTTTTAGCACAGCATGGTTCTTGCCTTAATTCCTGGACCAGTTCTGTTGTTAAAATCTCAGTGACACAGCACTTCAGGGCTATTTTTCTTCTTATCATCATCATCATCATAGAAAGAAAATGTATTTAGTTTTTCTCTTTCCCCAGCTTGTTTTTCTGATGCCTATGTTACCTGATCACCCATTCTACTGCACTGTCTGCATTCTGATTTCCATCTGAATATTCATGATGAGGTCTGAATAATCAGCTCTCATCCTAGGAGCCTGACTCAGCAGTTGATCTCTAATGGTTGCTTCCCAAACTTGTAGACATGTACCATTCTGTTTGTTTTAAATGCAGAAAATAAATTCACAGTTACTGAAATTACTCCATTACATGGTGAAAATAATGAAATACAGTGCAGAAAACTCTACCTTAGGACTGCAGCTGGCAGCAGTACAAAGGTTTCTGTACAGGATGATGCTCAGATGGCTACAGGGTTTCTAGGACCCTAGTTCACTGCTGAATTTAGTTCCTGGGTCCCTGAACCATCTCTGATGGTAATGTGAAGAGCCTAAGTCTTTTATCTGTCTCCAAAAATTTTAAGCAGATACAGACACATCAAGAAGGAGCCTTCCCACCCTGGCCATCACATTTTACCATAGATCTACAACACTATGACTGCATAAGTCCGTTTTGCTGCCTACACATCTTTCCTCTCCTTGGAGAGTAATTGCACAACTTCTGATAGAGATGTCTGTCCCTTCTCACTGGGACCTGGAGTGAGACCATATCAGGTTCTACCACAAAGGGCACTGAGTGGTTTGGGGAGAATCAAATGCCAGGCACACACATCTGTCCATCTCTGAAATGAGGATGTATAGTTATAGATTCTCTATTGACAAAAACTTGAGTCACCATCTATTTTCTTTCATCACTTTCTTTCTATTAGAAAGAGAACTCGTCTCTGACAAATCTATCAGTGGCTCCATTCTTAGACTTAACTAATAGCAGGGCTGCAGCTGCAGGAATTATAAATACATCTGGCTTTGTACTGCCTGGTACAACACTGTATCTATTATTATGATCTGACATACATCCTAACATCTCCTTCAGGTGCTGGCACATCATTTACAATAATCTCAGGTAACTGATGTTGTGACACCTTTCCTGCATGTGTGCTAGGTTCCTGTTAAATGACCATAAATTGAGCTACTAAAGGAAAACACCATCAGAAAAGAGCAAGACCAAATTCAGACCTTCTGTAAGTGGGTGCAACTTCACAGACATGACATATTGGAGCTTGCAGGACAAGACAGGGTTTTGACCTGCCATGGTATGTGTTCTTTTCACACAATTTTTACCAGCTAGAAGAAAACCAATACTCCCACCTTGCTGCAATTAGTAGAAAGTGTGTTGGGTTGAATGACTGTGGCCTAAATTATCCTCCCAACTCTTCATTAATTGCCACCAAGAAGCAGTAGTGATGTATGTCATTGCCTGAAACAAGACATACAATGTGAAATTTTGGGATCTGTTCAGAAATTAAGCCAAAAAATGACCAAACTGGAGTTTCACTTTGGGCCAAACAGAATGTGAAAGGTTTCCCTTACAACTAAAACTGGGAAAAAAAAAGTTATTGTATTCACTCTCTGACTTGACCCACAGCTACAGGCTGTATTTCAGATATGAAAGGCCTGATCTAGCCCAAACTGGAAAAGGAACTAGGGTGATTTCCTTTTTTCAAGAGGTCTTGAAAGTTGACAGCTATATGAAAAATTAAGAAACAGCAGATCCAAGATAAATTCCTCCTCTGCCTAAGAGCAATCCCTCAGCTCCCACCTCCACATGGGTACATGCACTCCTACACTGTCCCCTTGACGCTCTCCCACTTCATATGGATAAATAGATCTGTGAGTCTCGTTTTAAAAATAAACAATTTTTTGCTATGTAAGCTTTTTCTTTAAGACCTTGTGTGTCTGAATTCATCTGGGATTTTTTCCATGCTGACACCTGTGGGATATTCTTCTTTTGGCATGGGAGGGAAGAGGGAGTTCCCCAGGTCTCCCACAGCAGGGGAGTGCTGCAGCTGGTAGGGACTTCTGGGTGAGGGACACAGGACTATCCCGAGCTCTGAACTCACTGCTGCTTTACACTGCAGCTGTAAATCAATCCTCCTCTTCTACCTCGAGAAAAGGAGGAAAAGACCTTCAGACCTAAGTACTTGGGCAGTGTAAAACTTGCCACATTGTATAAGGATAAGTAAAGGACTGCTTTTTAAGAATTTTATACTTGCCCAAAATAATTATTTAGTGACAACGTCAATAACAACAGCAATAGGTGAAGCTACTTAATTATGAGTGATACATACAGGCATGGTTAGAAACTCAAGACAGCTTCTGAAAGCCCCATTCCTGGGCCACTCTTCCTGCCGTTCCCCATCCCTTTAGAAACAGTACCTGTGTTTTTTGGGGGGAAAAAGGCAGCAGTATGGAGCAGCAGGTAGTTTTGGAGGAAAGGTAAGGTAGTCGAGGTGAAGGCCAGGGCCAAGGAAAGACGCAAACTGTTCAGCTTCATAAGGGTGTCATGGGTCCTGGCGAGGGATAGGTAACAATGTTTTGCATGTGGCATGGTGGGGGCAACTTCTAACTGCGGATCTGGACATTTGTTGTGGTTTTAATCACCAGTGTATCAAACCAGCCTCTGGAAAGACCTCTTTGAACAGTTTCAGAAATTCTTTGTCTCCATGAACCTGAGATTTTTCAGGGCTCACAACTCAGTGGAATTAAGGTGACCAGCTACAAAAGCTCCATCCCTGTCTGAAGGCAGCTTCTCTGTCAAATTGCAAATCCCTTGTCCAAGGTCAAACATCTAGCTCTCCATAAAACAGTTTTAAATTTATTTCTAATTTGATAAACAGTATTTTTCCTTTACCATATTCTCAGAAATCTGTGGAAAAAATATAGATGACATATTAGAAAGAAAACTGCCTGAAAGTCGCCCAGAAACATTCTCCCCTAGAACGGCAGCTGATGTAGTTCATTGTAGCACAGTTAAAACCAGGGCAAAATTCTAAGCAGTAAAGCTGGAGTTTTATAATGAGAAGTGCTCTGCAAATTTTGCTGTAGGCAACCTTTTCAGATCTATCAATATTACAGTTAAACACAAATTGACAGATGAATCCTTCAGGATGGCCTTATTAACAAGTAAATTAGAGAAGGTGAAATCATACTGATAACCTCTTCCTTAGCATGTTTTTCAAAACACCTGTATTTTTGTTTACCATCCTCCAAATTCAATGTGTTACCACCTTTGTATACCTCAGAAAGCCTCAGACAGATTTATATGACATTGCATGTGAACTGTGAGGAAGGGTGCTATCAGTGATTACGGGCAAAATCCTGCCCATACATGTGCATGATTCCTTTTGGGTTTGGTGGAGTTTCATATGCATAAATGAGAGCAGGGTCTGGTTCTTAATCTGATGACATTTTTTCTGTACAGCACAGCAGGTTAATAATAAAATGGCATCTCTTCATTTCTCCATGCAATTTTTTTTTTTTTGAAAGAAATAACTGCTATGTCTTTGGATCAGGTGTTAATTATTCCCAGTAAGGTTTGGTGGGTAACTAGTGATGCAGATATCAAACCACCCACTCTCTTTGTAGATGAAGGGAAAGTATCAGGAGGATTTCTGCTGAAGTATTCATCACATCTCAAGTCTCAAATTGTCCAAACCATTCAATTATAACACTTCACTCAATGCATGTCAGCATGTCTGGCACTGTGTTTCAAGAACGAGTTGAGCTGGATTTCTCAAAGAGGCAGACGTTGGCTTGTCCCCTTGAGGGACAATAGAAATAGAGCCTATTGGCTCAAAGTTGAGACTGGTTCTTGGATCAGCACATGGGAACTATGGGAACTATTACAGCTCTCTAACTTTGTAGCCTCCAGACTCAGTTTGCACATACATATGTAAGAGGCTGAGATTTCCAGTGGTAACAGCACAAGCATACTATTTGCCATTGAACTGATGATGACATGAAAAACAGGTCTGGGGATGTGGGTCCTATAAGTACAGATCTAACGTTATCCTCACCATCTCTTTAACGGTAAATGGAAGGCAATGCTTAAAAACGAAGAGGAAATCCTTTGAGTCCTTCAAGGGTTATATGAGATTGTGTTGTTAACTACAGGGGTACAATACATCACTGTCAGGAAACAGTAACCCTGGATTATGGTCACTGATGACAAAAAGGGTTTTCAGAAGGAGATGATGGACACCATGTCTACTGTGTAATAGAAAGGAAAAAAGGGTGGCCAGAGAACTTCTAAGCAAATGGGGACCTCATGCGAGCAGGTGTCTCCTTAAGCTCTTTGTGTTTGCTTTCTGTGCTGGCCTAGGCTGTACATGTTCCCAAAGCAATGAAAAGGCTGCTCACAGGGTTTTCCGTGTTAATGTTCAATTTGATGTATCAATACAGTTCTGCTTGCACAGGCTATAATGAGCTCAAGATCATAAAGCTCTTATCAACAACCCTGTTTAACTTTAAATGTAGCTCAGATGATTCAGGCTCCTCTTTACTCTCACTTCAGTCAGTTTGACCGGAAGCTGTGGAATGACATTGGTGAAAATTAGCAAGGTCAGTAAATATCATTCAGGAGAATATTTCTAACCTCCTCAGCTGAATTCAGGTAATATCAGAGTCTGTTTTTGTGAACTCCGTTCACAGCACAGTCATGTTTGTGTCATCTCCCTTATTTTTAGTAGGAATCCTAACTGTGAAAGTATTTTGTCTATTTAAAATAAAAGACAAAAAATTGTTTTCAGAAAGCCTTGTGTCTGTATGCAATTCAGTTAGTGTGCAGGAAGGTAATGCTAACATAGGCCTGTTTCCTCTGGCAGCCACTTACTAGCCTAGCCTATAAAAATGAAGGCTGGGCATTTCAAGAAAATGTTAGTCATGCACAGAAACTAAGAGAGGTACCTGCATGAATTCCAAAACAGCAAAGCACATTTTCATCTGGCCTCTTGTGTGAGCAGAGGAGTTCAGATCTGCCTGCCCGTACCTACAGATATGAGTCCTGAGCAATTTAGAAGCATATATCCCACTAAGACAAATTCCTACCCAATCAGCTCAGCTACATTAAAACCTATTCACAGGCTGTATAGAATTGGTTGCCAGCCTGACCTACTTGTCAAAATGGTGTCTCACACTGATGCTGTCTCACACTAATGCTGTGTTTGCTACCACACATTTGTGCTACTGGGGAATTTGGTGTACCTGGGTCATGAGCACAACCTGCTAAAATGGTATGTTTTTAATTAGGACAAAAAAATAACAAGACAACAAACATCTGAGGGCAGTTCTGTTAAAAGCTAAATTGATGACGAAAAGCTTTCACTTTTTGAAACCATTCAATAGCTAGGTGTTTTCTGGTGGTTCTTCAGTGCATTTCACTTCTGCATGTCAGTATTACTTAGCACTATCACATTTACATCAAGTCAAATGCTGTAATGCAGAGAGTATCACCATAAGGAATGAAATGTGTCAGCCTGCATACAGGGATTCTTGGGAAATATTTGCCTTTCAAAAATCCTGCAGCTTTTATACAAATTCTTCTCACATGTTTGCTACCCTAAAATTCACAGGTAATTACAATGGGATGAATAATCCACATTAATCAGGTAAGCAGGTATTCAAGATCCAGCACATCTCCTATCAGACAATGCACATGAAAATACAGTAATTGAAGCTGCTGAGAGAATTCCCCACTGACAATGTCTATGTAAATCCACTGTAAAGAATAATTCTACGATTATGTAAAATTTGAACAAGTCCTTTTATCTTTAAAAGAATGCTGCACCTTATTTCGCTTAGCACACCAATCTGGAGGCACAGAGAGTAAGAAACAAATTGTCACAGGGTCCAATCCTATGGGATTCACACAGAGCCAAAGCCATTGCTGGTGTAATGTCAGTGACTACTCTTTAGTCCAGTTGTCATCTTCCTGCAGAAGACTCCTCTGAATTAATGTAGCGTATTTGTACTGGGTTTCACAGTCCCCTAAAGCTCTTTGTCTCCCTCTATCCCTCTCCCACCTCACATCTCACTATTTCTTACTGTAGTCTTTCTTTCACTCTATATCTTTATTGTAGCAACTTTCTGTCTGTATTTCAGTTATTTTTATATAATAATATAAGTATTCTCATATTTACTCACCGTAACTCAGCTCTTAGATGACATGGAAGGGTCAGAATGTTATAACCATATTCTAGTAGGCATCCTGGCCTTAATAGAGTCCCCCTGACACAGGAAATTGCCAGCAGATAGTTCATAAACACCCTGAAATGGGACCACAAATCCAGCAGGTGAGACAGAAGCTTTCCAAGTGCCAGCAAAAAAAATGCCACAGGAGGTGGAACTTAAAGGGATATTTCTGCTGATTAGGATACTCAATCTTGAAACTTGTAGCTGACCTTTCCTGGAGTCAACTTTCTGAGTCTTTAGCCTGCTTTTGTAGGAGGGGAGATGTGAAAGGGATGTTACCTCATTGTCTGAAGGTGTGTGTACCTCTACTTTTCATCTCTCAAGCAAATACTGCTGTGCTTTGGGATCTTGTGTTGAACAGCTGGTGGGCCACAGAGAGGGGATGTGAGAGGCAATACTACCCAGTATGAGCTTCTCTGACAGTGAAATCTGGATTTTTGCCCTGTTTGAGTGAACATTCATATAATGCTTTGAAAAATTCTGCCCTTTTCTCTCTTGCTCTGTGTGCTGTAACCACATACCTGGCAGCCACATAATCTTACTCTGACTTGGGCTGAGTGTCACTAGCCATGCTTCATGCTAGACATTGGAGTACCTTACAAGATTCTGCCACAATAAAGAGGAACTGTGAGGTTCCAGACATTGAATATAGGAGATGCAGTAGAACTCAGAAAGTTTTTGATGTGTTTAAAGCCTTTTCCCAGTAGCAGTATGCCGCACAGGAGCAAGGGAGTATGACTCCACTGGAGTCATGTGTTAAGTCCAAAAATTTTCTATCGCTGCCCAAAAGCCAGCCTCCTGAAGCTAAGTTCAGATCACAGCATGGGTAAGGTTAGAAAGGACCACAGTGGGTCATCTGGTCCAACCTCCCTGCATGAGCAGGGTCATCCTAGATCACATTGCACAAGACGAGTTTGTGTCATTAAGACCACTCAACTCTCTTGCCAGTACTACTGCAAGTCCTGGCCAAGGAGGCAGAGAGGAAGCATGACAAAACTTCTCTTTTGGCAGGAGTTTTCCAAGTGAGTGGTCTGCAGGAGAAGGACTCTGCCTCATCTCTGGAAGTGGGATGACAGCTCATCCCTCAGGAGGCTGTGACAAACAAATTAAATATAAAGATAAGAAAATAAATCACAACTTTTTTAAAAGGCACAATTCCAATGAACAATTCCGAGGGAGACTCTTAGTCATTACCCAAAACTTTTTCATATATAACCTTGCTATAGCAATATACACCTGTTAGAGAGTGTCACAGGAAAGTTACACTGGTGATCATCCCACATACCCTGGATATATTATGTGTAGTATCTCATGCAGTCTATACTGGGTTAGAGCTTAAAACCAGTACACTCCTGCAACAAAAGTAATTTCTCCTTTTCATGTGTTTCCAACTTAACCATCTTGCTGCAAGTTATGATTTTTTAAAAAAAAATGTAATGAGAGGGAGAAACTATGGTGTTGTGGTAGTAGTTGAAGTTTCTTTGGTAAATAGAGCCAGCTGTCCTGGATGTAGAGTGAGAAGATTAAGACAGGTACCTTATTAGACAGATGATTTGCAAAGAAGAGTAAAATCACCAAGAGAAAACATTGAGGTAGACCTATATTTCTCAGAACAATACTGGCATAAGCATAAAGTCTTAAAAGACACGAGCCAAAGTGATGTAATCTGGCCAGAGACACAGGTACCTGGAATCAGTGGGTTTATGCAGGTACATAAGGGCACATTCGCGGCCCAAATTTTTGCACTCATATTCTGTATGCTGTAGCTCATTGCTAGCTGAAGGATGAAAACAATAAAAGCCCTGAAAAAAGCTGAGGTTTGTAACAGAACTATTTCATCTACCCTTCACCAGGAACTGGCTGCCGGCATGTTGTTCTACAGCAGCAGCAGCAGCACTGGTGACTTCTCCAGCTTCACATATTTGGATTAAGTATATGTAATGACATATCACTGCAGCAAGGCTTGAATGATACGAGGAATGCGATAACCCACGGCCCAAGCCTATGCTATCCAGGCAATGCAGATTGTGCTGCATGCATACTGCAATGCCATCCATGTGCTCTCAGAAACAATAATCAAGTCTGTTACAGCCAGAAAGCCTGCCAAGACCAGCACTGACAAAATCACAGTAACACAATATAGATTAAGCATAATTTTTATCCTATTTTTGAAAATTTCCCTTCCCCCCCCCCCTTCCCATTCCTGACTCATCTGCAGCCTGAGCCTTTTCATCTTCCAGCCGGCTACAGAAATCCTCTGGGAAAGGAAATAGTTCCATACACACAGAGAGAAGTTCCTGCTTCTCTCTACTCTGCCACAAATAAATACCCTCAAGCCCTTCAATTTACTTCAGAATCATCAAGCACAGTTTAAAATTTAACTTGGTAATGTATTTTTAAAGAGGTTTCTTAGGTGAAGTTTGTGCATGTGTGGACATGCGTGTTTGTGTGCATGCAAGTATTTCTGCCTGCTGTCCCAGACAAAGCTATCTCCATGTAATTTGGTTAGCAGCTTCCCTGAAATGACTGTAATGCCCCTGAAGTGTTCAGGCATCATAAAATCCTCATATCACAGATGGACCAATTTCAGAGGCAAGACGAGATCTTTGGGTGTGCGAAATTCTTTCTGGGTCTAATTCACATAGGCAGTCAAAGCAAATAGGTTTATCGATAATACTGGATTTTTAAAAAATTGCTTAGCCACTATAATGACGGACAGGTACCCCTCTAAATTGCTTCCTCTTACCAGGTGTTGCAGAGTGAAAGCATTCCTAGTTTTGTCCATGTTTTCTAGCCTAGTTTTTGATGTTAATTTCCACTTATCATTCTTCTGCCCTGTCACTGAATTCTTCCACAGTCCTTTTGTGGGGACTCATCCAAGAGGATACTTACTTGCATCTTTACTGCTTTTAAATTTCAGCTTTCCCTTTTACTCTGCTCTATTTCCATATGTCATTTTCCTTTTCTGCCTGTCTGGGAGTTGCTGTACCTAACTCTGTAAAGCATTATCTCTCCATCTCTCTAAAGTGTTTTGTGGTACTTTGTGTGAAGGATGGCATATAAAAATAAATTGTATTGCACTGTATTTTTGGACTGGCATCTAATCTTTACCCAGCTCATTCAGCCTATTTCTGAAAAACATTGGATCTTAAAGACTCTTCTGATCCAATGAATCTTGATGACTTTTCTGATCCCAGAAAAAGACTCCCTAATTTTCAAGTCATCTCCTGACACTAACACAGAGATAGGAGTCAGGACAGTAGCTTGAAAAATAGGGTTTGGCGGAAAAATATTCCTGGAACTCCTCCTTGTCTATCGTGTGTCTTAACCTCACCTCTGCCCTTCACCCCACATTTTACTTGCAAATGTCCACCATTATGAGTGCTGGGGTGGTGGGGAGCGGGAAGCAGGCTGATGGTGTACGGCACTGGTAGTGAAACAATCCAACAGCTTGCTTATGCATCTATTTGGCTTAGGATGGAAAATTAGAACAGCTTTAATCTGCTAGCAGCATCAAGCAGGGAAGCACTCCCTGGAGTGAAAGCATTAGGAGTATCACAGCAGGGGCTGATGAGAGACAGCCTGCCATGGTGTCACAGCAAGGCAGTTATACTCAATGCACAAAAATCTGGGGTGCTAAGAAGGACCCAGGTACCTTACTGGGAATTATAGGCCGAGAAAGAATAAGCCTTTGTATTGTGCTCTTCTGAAATAGGAAAATGCTTTCAGACATGCTCCCACGTTACCATCTTTGCTTGCTCTTTCTCATGTTTTATGCCCTGCCACATCAAAGATTTGGTCCCTACCTTATCAACCATGCTACGCACATGACCTCCTAGTCTGTTATGGGAACCCATTTGATTCAGAGAACTTCTTCATAGGTGCAGCCATGACCATTTATGAAGTGGCCAGGATTTCATCTCAGATTGGAAAATGTAGGGAGCAGCAGCCATACCTTTGCATTTGTTATGCAAAGTTCAGATATGCTTGTTTTCTACTAAATAATTCTATTAATAGGAATGAAAGGGCAACATCTGAGCTACTAGGGGAAAATGTAGGGTGTAGAGGTCTTCCTTGCTTGTACTGAGACTCACTGAAATATGAAGGACTGTTCAAATGCCTGGATATTTGAGGGAAATATTTAGTTTGACTTTCTGTAAAAGCATCAGATTTGAAGAATATGACATACTGGAAAGTGTTCCTGCATAACCCGCTTGTTGCATTTGTTCTTTCTCTCACGCAGCACAATTATATATGGCTGTCCAGTGCCCCTGGAAAGTAACCCTACCCTCACTTTAAATTGTGCTTAACTTCACTAGAGCTTGACTGCACTCTTTTGATACACACGGGAATATAAAAGTAGGTATAGCATATACTTTTACAAGGTGAGAGATGAGACCTGTAAAGACAGCAAGACGTATTAAGGATACATTCTGGAAACAAAATATATGATTATTCTGGTCTTCATAGAGAGTCTTCTCCAGCATACTTAAAACCTCTGTTCCTGTTGGAAATACTGACATGTTCCTAAGACTCAGAGTCCTGCCGTTCTGAAATGCTGGATGTGAAAAGCAACTAGGACTTCAATTGTAAGCACAAATGCTTCCTAGTAATTTTACATTTCCCTGAACATCAAACCTGGAAACTAGCTTATATACAGTGTGCAGCAATGCCCCATTACCTTGTTGAAGCTTACATAGGACTTATATGTCCCATTACTTCTTGGAATTGGTCCAAAATTGTGCTGATGTTTCTTGGTTTCTTTTCTCCTCATTTCAGAGCTGCTGACAGCTTTTCCCTCCTCAGCTAGTTGTTTGGAACTGAATCTGAAAGTGAAAAGACTACCTTCTTCTCAAGCTTGTCTCTGCAAAAATGCACATACAAGGTGTCTGATGAGAGATAGTGATATGCTGTGTGAGTCTCTGAGGGTGTTGTGGAAGGTAGGAAGTTTGCTGTCCATATGCTGAAAGCATCAGGTGCTTTCTGGTTGCTGTACAGGCCAACAACCACCAAACTGATGTGTAGTGAAGAGTGCACATACATGGGTAAATATGGCATGCAGGCTATGCCCCTTTCACCAAAGAAGGTCTAATTGCTTGAAAGAGCTAGAAAAAGTTGCTGGAGAATGATAGCCCTGGAGATTTTATTCTTGCTTCTTAGGAGAAACAAGAGGGATTGGCTGGGTTTAGCATAAACCTGTGTCAAGTTATTTTAGTATGCTGTACTGCCAAACTGTCAATAGCAGCAGAAAAGCACCTCTTGTATAAAATTGACTTACTGCATAAAATGTAAGGTGTAGAGGCAAGTTCAGCATGCTCAGAAATGGCTACATGCACTCAAGACTGGAAAGGTTTCTCTACAGAGCCATGGCCACTGCAGCACACAGGAGCATGCTGGAGTGGGTGCACACTTGAAAATGAAAGCTCAGACAGTTCTCCTTCAAGCAGTTTGTACAGATTAGTTCTAGGAAAAAAGCCAGATAGCCCAAACTTGCCTGCTTCTAATGACTGGGTGGGTGATATGAGGAGAAACAGTGACAAGGTTAGCATTCAGCAATATCACCGTGGTCCCAAGAGTTCATAAGTACATTCAGACATGCACTTCAGCATCTTTCAGAGACATTGTCATCATACTTTCAGTGAAATCTCTACAACTCCATCCCAGGCATCAAAATAATGTCATTAAGGAAAACTACATTTTTAAATATTTTAATAGCTCATGTGCAGTATTTCTAAGGAATAATGACACAAAAGACAAAAATCATCCTCCCCTGTACAGGAGTGAGTAAATAACACTCAACATTAGCACACAATATAAAATAATCTGGAAAGAAGAACATCATAGCTGCTTCATATCTGGATTTTCTGACTGATTTCAGTATTGTGGGCTGAACCTAAAACTGAAGAGTTCTTGCTTTGATTGTTTTCCAGTTTCCAAAATGCCAGTGGTAACAATTTTCTCATTTCCAAGAGTGTGTGAATGCTGTCACTGGAGTTCACAGAATCACAGAACAGTGAGGTTAGGAAGGGACTTCTGGAGATCATTTAATCCGATCCCTTAGAACATCATAATGATATTGAACTAATATGCAATCAGTACCACTAGAAACATATTGCGTTTTTTGGAATTTGTACTGATATGAGGACCTCACCCACAGAGAAATTTTATAGCAATAGTAAACTTCTGCTTTAACAATGTTTATACAACCTTCCCCCTCCTATCAATTAATTTTTCTGGGCTAAATTCTAAGGAGACCTAACTCTGACCAGGCTTTTGTATACAACCTTCTAAACCCTCTTCCTAAAAGTTCCTGTGCTCCTGAATTGTCTAAACAAAGTAACTTGAATCATAATTTATGTGTTTGTAATACCTATGAACCATATTTCTAGTTTTGTTTGCAATATCTTACCAATCCTATGAACCTTTTATGTTATCTTTTATCAGACTGTATTTACACGCTTTTAAGTTTCAGATTTTCAATAAAGGTTGTAAAAATACCTCACCAAGTAATATATCAAAAAGCATTTAACACTTTTTGTAAGTTAAACTTTGTGAAACCAACTAGGCTAAGCTTTTCAAATATATTCTCTACCTAACATCTAGTGCTGTTAATAGGAATACTTCTATCCACCTTCAGCAACTGATCCTAATGCTCTGAAGTTAGTAGAAAGACCCCTATTGGTGCCAGCGAGCTGTGGTTCAGGCTGTTATTGCTGGAGAGTAATAAATCCACTTGAGCAGATGTGACTTAATCAGGACACCAAGCATCTATAAGGACCTCTCCATCTGGTTCTCCATGGTAGACATTCCTTCATCTTGTCTCTTTTTCAGAAGGAACATCAGTGATATCCATTGTTGTCACATTGTACTTTGTTTTATGATCCCTTTGTAGAGTGGCTCATATGCTAAAGCCAGACTGAAACTAACCACGTGTGTTTGACTTCACTGAGCAACGTGAGAGTGTGAATCGTCAACAAGGCATCACCTTGAAAACTGTTATTGAGTAATTAACTTAGGATGGTGCAACTGGCAAAAAATACTTTTAACAAAGGAATTTGCAGTTACTTGTCCAGAAAACAATGAATGATTTATTATTCTACTCTTAGCTGAAAGCAAATAATCTTTGACTTGACAATAAGTTCCCTAGTTGGAATAGGAGATGCTTTAGAACTAAAACAAACCTTACCATTTTCATCCAGTCAGGAGCCCAAACTTATATCAGGAAATAATAAAAGAAATACCAAAGGTTGGGGCCAATTTGGTTGAGGATCGGTATGTGATGTGCCATTTATTATCAGCTAAGGTACTGTTATTTCTTGAACTGTTGTAATTGTTATTATTACTGACTTTATACTTTTAAAGCAGCAAAACAAGCTTCAGAAGTCTAGAATGGAAGCTGACCATCTGAACTCTCTTTGGTCAATTTGCCCAGTTTCCATATGTATCTGTTGTCTAGCTGAATCTTTCTTCTATTTCTAGGCCTGGCTATGTCACAGAGAGCACTGTTTTCTTGTTGGTTAAATGAATGGAAAAGGGCTGTATAAAGAATGATTGTATCCCCTGAGAGGACCATGTTCAGGCTGCCCAGTGTATGTAACAGCTCACAACAGGGTTGTCCCTGGTTAAGCCATTCTCGTGGATTTATGAAATGTCCCTGGAAGTAAGCATGTGACAATATTGCATGGAAAATGTAATTATGCATAATTTAATGTAAATATTCTTTTATTTCTCATCAACAGGTTCCTTGTCAATCTTTGTGTCATGGTCTCAGAACAAGAAGAGCCCGTTGGGATGCAATGAGTGGACTAGACAAATCCTGAAAATACTTACCACACAACCCGTGTCCTTATAAGAGACAGAAACCACTGTGGTTTGTGTGCATCAGCACACAACAAGAGACTTGGGGTATCTGATTGGGTTTATACACACAATATTTACACTGAGACAAAGTGGCTGTCAGTCCTAGTGAAGCTGACTGTAGAAGGCTGATTAATGGGTTATCTGAATCTCAGTTAATCAGTTGCTGGGGTGGTAAACATTCCCTGTGTTTACTTTATATTGTTATTTTGATCTACTTTTAGTTTTGCATTTGTGGTCTTTAAATCTGTGGAATTGTTTCTTTTTTTTTTTTTTACTTTCTTAGCTCATATGTTGAGTAGGACCTTACACTACTGCTCATTTTTATAATATTTTCACATTTTTTCGGATACTGAATAGGGAAGTACTAGGCCTTACCAGCAGTCATTTAAGATCCTTGTGGTTTCCATGTTCATTTGACAATAGCACAGTTGAAACCATCATGAAAGTAGAGATGACTTAGAGACAAAATGAGTTCTTTAGTTATCAGCTAGCTGAGGGCTTAAAGATGGCCTGCTGAACCTGAGACTCTCAGGAAGAAACAAGCACAGAAGCAAGAGAAAAAGATAGTTCCTATTCTGTTTTGTTCTGGGGGAGTGAAAGGCGGGTCAGGAGACAGCCCCACCACATCTGTGTTTTTCTCTGTGCAAACTGCTTATTATGAATTTTCAGCTCAGGGTAGGAAGAAAGTTTATTTTGATGATGAGGACCTTGCTGCTGGCTAGTATATACAAGGCAATTATCACTAAGAAAACCCAGCTAGTACTAAGAGTCCCAAAAAAGTTTTGGTTTGCATAAACTGGTGACCTCCAAAAAGTGCCCTCAGTCAGCACAATTGATGTAAGCTCCTTTAAAGCTCGAAGTTCAAAGACCTTTTTCAGCCTATTTGTGTGACTTGTGACACTGCAGAGCAGAAACAGGAATTCAGCTATCATCTGGATTTCATTTCACAATCTATATATTCCAGCACAAATAGTCACGGCCAAGAAATCCATTACAAATTCATGGCCTGTAGAGCTTCACTGTTCAACTGACAACATTTATCATGAGCTCTTTGCAAAATCATATGAGATTTCATAACAGGTGTCCACTTCGCACAGGTCATCACCACTGTGGCCTGTGTCAAAATCCATTATCTGGTAGCTGAAAGCTCTACATACGTGTTGCCAGCTACCTCCTTTTGCAATGTGTGGTGCAATGCAGTGAGAGATAAGCAGAAGACAAAGTTTAGATCTGAACTTTCCTTTACTTCTGAATTTCATCCTCAAAGTTGAAAATTACATGGCAACATTGAATGCAGAGTTCTCTTTTCAGTCAGCCTTCTGTTGTGATACAGAGAGGTTAGAAAAAAAGAGTACCACAAGCATAGAGTTTAAACAAAAATCAACACATTATATTTTTCTTTAGTGACCACTTTTAAACAAAACATAGCCATATAAAATTCCACTCATTCTTCCTGAATTTTGTTCCAGTCTTGTCAAGCTGGGCCGTTTTGATGTGTAATGAGTCTCTTATCTGACATTTCCTATTGTCCCTAGTGGTTGTAAAATTATTACTCCTGAGAAAACAAAGTTTACATGTTGATAAGTGGTGAAGGGAAGAATAAGGCTGTGATGAGAAACTGCAGCTACTCTTCTCACTTCTCTCTCATGCTCTGTCTTCAATAGGAATAATTCACATTCCTGAAATTCAGAGAAAAGTTTCCAAGTCCTCTATTTGGGAACATATTTCAGTTTCTCCTGGGAGGTGAAAACAGTTTGCTGTGAAATGTTTCAGACTCTCACAGTGACTGATTTTCTGCTTCCTTCTCTTGGGGTAGAATCAATGACAGTGGGGTAGGTTCCAAAAAATTTATTGGAATAGAAAAAAAAAAAAGACAAAAATAGTTGAATCCATTTAATAGCTGTGATATCATTTTACTGGCTTCCCCTGTCTGCAGGGCATATGTCAGTGGCTGATTTTGTGCTTGGAGCACCAAAGGAATGGTCTTTAAAGGCTTTTTCCTTCCCAGTATCAAAAAGGGCACCCCAGAGACAGCTGTCCCTGATGTGATTAACCACTGAAATGGTACTTGCAAACAGGGTGATGAAAACCTCTGAAGTCCGCAATAAAGTCACGAGGCTCAAAGTCACCTTGAGACACGGAAAAGAGATTCCTAGAATTGGGAGAAAATATGTGAATTATTTATATGAAATATAATCCAATAATATATTAAAAGTAATACTGGAAAACATCCTTATTACATTGAGCAGCTTTCTAAAAACTAGATGATTTACAATGGTTTACCTTAAAATGGGCATATAAATAGCGCTTAGGATCTGAATTAAGGAACATTAATTCTTTCTTTTTTTTTCAGGTTATGAATGCATACATGTATTTGCATTACATTGCCTATGGAAGGGAATTATCTGTGAAATTAGAAAACAATGCTTGCACTGTCAAATTCAGTTTTCACATCTTAACTTGCAGTCTTAGTCTTTCCCAAATGTATCTGCATCATCTTCTATTATCAGAAACATCAAGGAAATATGTTTTGGAGTATGCCATGGCATTCAAAAGGCTTGGGCTTTCTCAGAGCAATAAAATGCCCAAATGAAAGTCTTGGCCCACCAACCATCTCCCATTAAAATCAGGGCCCTACACCTTTGAGAGCTTCATATGAACCTAATTATTATGTGTTGTACAGAGGAAAAGAGACGCCTATCAAAATTTAGAGTCAAAACCAAGTATCTTTCTCAAATGATGAAGTTTAAGGAAAAGTTAATCTGGTGATTCATGGTGTGAATCTCTGAGTACCACAAAAAATGAATCTATCCATTTTTTCTATTATGTAAAGAGCAGAAAGCAGTTTCCATTATTCTGCCTCAGGGATCTTGCAAAGAAAAAGCTTTCTTTCTTAAAAACAAATATCAGATTGAATATTATTTTGGAAAATAAATACTATCAGCAGATCTACCCTACCTAGTTTAATGTATCTTTTGTCAGTGAACCTGGCATTTAACACCAACTCGTTTTGGAAATTCCAGTTGGCCACCTCACAAACAAAATAAGTAAAAAGATCCCAAGAGGAACATTATTTTGCAGAAATGAAGCCTATCTGCATTTCCCTGTCCTTGTTACTTCACACGGCTGTAGCATTAGAAAGTATCTAGCATCCCTGCTGCACTGCTGTCCTGCAGATGCGACCCCATCAGGAAGGGCTTGAGCAGTGACCCACAGACCATTCACCTGCTGGCAGTAGCACCGGGACACCCTGCCGTTCCTCCTACCCTGGAAAGAAAAAAAAACCAAATTGTTTTCCATACCTCAAGCAGGTGGTGGCAATCACTTTGAATAGCTGTAGTTCCTCAGCGTAGGTGAGAAAAAAGGAAGAGAAGGCTCAAAATTAGCACCTTCTCTGAGAGCATTGAGGGTTTGATTCTTCTGGAGTGTGCTATATCAATGCCGCTCCACAAAATGGCAGCTGGCTGGCAGGCAGCAGCTTCCCAGAAAAATGAAACTGTACTCCCTGGAAAATTAAATAACTGGTATGGAGCTGCAAATCCTGCAGTACTGGCTCCCAAAATGTTGTCTCAGGGTGAGGGTGAGGTGTGGAGGGAGTGTTGTCATGCAGGGCTGGATAGCCTCAGAGACATTTGCACAGGAAAGGAAGGAGATGTGGAGCTGGGATAGGATCATGCAGGTGCTTCTCTGAAGTCTTGCAGTCTGGTGCTTTTAGAGCATTTTCCCTGCTCCAGTTCCTGAACAAAGCAAATTAATGAAGTGCCATTAGTTGACTACTTAATGTTGCAAGCATTTTCCCACCTTACATGTATTTTTTTTAAAAAGCAAAACTTAGTCACAATCAAAAGCTGCGTTAAACTTTTACCCAGTTTTTGATAAAATGTAGAAGTGCAAAAGGAGAACAAAGCAACATTTTCAGTTCTGTTTTTGTTTTAATTAAATGTAATGGGTCGGTTTCCAAGATTTACACCAATCTCTTGTTCAAGTGGAAAACTGCACAAAATTCACAAATTCCATCTTAAAATGACCCTGAAATTAATAAGCTTGTGATGTTGATGAAGTGTTACAGACTTTTATTAGGCAGAATCTGAACTGCTTTTATTTCATGCTCCCATGTCTTCATACCTGTGTTGGGTGCAGCTCTCAATGTGAAACTCTGAACTCAGTAATTATAGCTAAAAATCGTGACAGAAGGTTTTAAATTTTAGAGCAAAAAAGAAGCAGAGAAATATACAACACCCATATGAGAGACAGTCATTTTGCCTTTGCTTGAGAAATCCCAATGAAAAGATGAAATTGCACTTGGGTAAAGAAAAAATAAAATAATGGAGCAGAATTTGGCCCTGGTACTTAGAAAATCTGCCCTTAATTTAGCCAAGAATAAGGATGCCTCCTTTCTAAATGAGCAGAGTATGGCAAATTTGCTAGTGTGAGAAGACGCTTGTACAACATTTTAGCTACTGGGCAATATATCTTCTGCTAAAAAAAAATATCTTACAGTGCCTCCTTAAGTGCAAACAGAGGTAGCCAGCAGACAGTGTACAACATGTGTAACTCTGGGCACTGAGAACTTTGTGAGTCTGCCAAAAACTCATCTCATTAGTGTGCTTTGCAGCAGTAGAACAACCGTTTGGCTGAAATGATGTAGACTGAATATAAAACCATGTCCTGGAGGTGAAAGGCCCAGTGGAGGGAATATGCTGGAACTCCGTGCACCAGAATGATGTTCTAGGAATTCCCTGGTCAGGGTACGAAAATTCATCTGCACATCTTGATACCCAGTGTTGACAGGAAAAGGTATATTCTCTGCAATGAGATCTTTCTTTGCAGCTAGCTCAATCCTGGAACTGTGAGGCTGGAGCAGTACATCTTTTATACATAACACTCACAGTCCTGATATACTTGCATCAGGAAGGAAATTAAGACAGCTGCCTGTCCCATAGGAGCACAAATTAAATGCTGAAGCCCAATACATTTATGCAATGTTTTATACACCTCCAAAACACAAAAGCTGTCAAGTCACAATTTTGGTAGTTTTTGAATTGTTTCTTACACACTGTCAGGGTTTCATGCACCATTCTTTACATTTAAAGAAAGCAACACAGACTGATTTCTGACATGCACCCTCCTATCACATCTATCAGTGCAGTACAGTGAGTGTTAAATGAATGTCACCACAGAGCCTCTCTCTCTCTCTCTCAAGTTTTAAATTTCCCTTGCTAGTGTAAAACTTAATGAAAGCCCTGGAGTATACAATAGCATTTTGAAAACAGGAATTTGTGACTGCTGTGAATCATCACTCACAGCAGGGACCCAGAAATGTGAATTGTGGGAGGAACAGGCTCAGTCCCCCTCTCTTTTTTACTGGGAATTTATTACAGGCGTGTCATTATTTACAATGCACCATTCACATCCTCTAAAGAGCCAATAAACTGGCTGCTGAATATGCATTTTGCTCTGTGGTGAACACAGATGTTTCCAGCTAATATCCATTTCATTTAATTTCTTTTCTTAAAAAAAAAAAAAAAAATCTATCTTGCTATTTCTGTAGCAGCTGGGTAACTATTTGCCAGTCTTCGGTTTGGGAATCACTCCTCATATTTATTATAGTTGGTGCCATTTGTGTTGCTCAAAGTGAAGGTCTGTCCATATTACCAGTCTCTGCCTGTGTTTGCAAGGGTACCAAATGCAGTTGCTCAAATTCTCTCACAGTTTAAAGAAAAGGCCGCTTGAGGATTCAGCACAGGTTCAAATTTCACTAATGATATGTGGCAAAAATAATGTCAGATGTTTTTATGTTCCAAGAGTACATCAGAAACCGATGGTGTTTGAGGGGAATTTGTTTTGATTTTGCATTCCTGTGAGTAAAATATATTGTTGATTCACAACTGACAGGTTGGTGGTCATTAATTTACAGTCCCTTCATGTATTAGTAAGGGAAGGCATAGGGAATGATGGTGAACTGCAAAAGGTTTGTAAGTTCAACTCAGATAATAATTCCTAACTTTAGATACTTATCTCTGCCAGCACTGTCCCCTGGGAATGCAAAACTGGTCTGTCATTTCTGTGAAAAAAGACTCTCCTGAGATTTTAGTTTCCTGCATCTTGTCCAGCTGGAATCTGGAAGTTCAAAGGTAACTAATAAATACTTTTCTGATTATTATCATCATTATTATTCATAGTCCTATAGCAATTTTTTTAAAGCCTCACAAGAGCTGTGGTTTCACACAGTTTGAATATGGATAATAGCTGAGGAGGTGGCAAAGAGGGGCTCACGTTTTATCCAAATCAGATTGTTTAAACTAGATTGCTATTCTATAAATTCCTCCCCTCCTTGTGGTGTGGAAGGCAGTGTTATTGGGAATCACCAGATGGCTGGTTACAGATGGTGTTATACATTCTATCTTCAATTAGCTCTTGAAGAAGTGCTTATTGTTAGCTGTGGTGCAGTTCTTCCTCCACGCGAAAATACTACTGCTAAGACCTGCCCTGCCTGAACCTCTCTAATGAGGAAAGCACTTTTAGATGTGAGACTGCGAGAAAGACTTCACAAAAGCGCTCCCATGAGAAAGCACTGGAAAGCCAATGTGAGTGGATGACCTGTGAGGGAGCACTCCCTGAATTTTTACCTTCTACCTGCAGGTTGTATCCAGTATAAGGAAATAAAATGTTGTTTGGGTCTAGACCATGGGAGGTGTGTGGAGCCATACAAAAGCAGAAGGAAAAGAACATAGCAATTCTTGCAAGGTGACAAAACATATCAGCCTTTGCTCTCCTGCTCCCCACCACTTCCATATGCACTGTCTGCGTTCTCCTCTGCCAGAGACTATGTATCCCTGCTGAGTGGCTGGGGAAGAGGCAGGAAGACTGGAGACATGAGTCGATGTGTTGATGCTTCTGACTCACAGGAAGGGCATCTGAATGAGTTAGGATGAGGCAATTCTGATCAGAACATCATACTTGGAGACACTGTCGGCATGACAAAGAGAGGAATCTGCAACCCATGTTATAGTGGTAGGAAGATCTGGTTGGAGTGTAAATGGTAAATTTCTCCTTGTAAAGAACTGGAGTCAGTGTTTTTGTGAGACTGTTTTCTCACTCTTCTGGGGGGTCCTTCCACTTGTAAAAGCCCAAATCAGGATTCTCCTAATATTTCCATGTAATTTCCTTTATGAAAGAGGTAGGTGTGGAAGGGACCTAAGTTAGTTAATATGCTGGACCAAGTTATTGCCTCTCATATGCCTAATAGAAATGTCAACCCTTGTAGCTGCAGAGGGGTTGCAAGGTGCAGGTCAGTGAAGAATCAGGTACTTTTCATCTGAAAAAATATCTGACAATGCATATTAATTTAGTACATGTTTCCAATGAAGGAAAAAAAAAATTGGTTTTCATCAAAATGTGAAATAAATACTTAGGGTTATTAAATAGACTCAACAAAGGCCTGTTGCACTTTGAAGTAAAAGACAGGAATGCTCCACTGTCATCGAGAACTGGGTCAGACAGCAATGCCTGTCAACATCTAACAGCAGGAGAAATGACAATGTTCATAAGGTAATTTGTGATTTGGGGAATTCTTGGATCGTACTTCTAAGATGGACACACATCTCGGTGTCTCATGCTGCAGTACATGCTGTATGAGCAGATCTACATGCCTGTGTGGAGGAGTCCTTGTCTTCTTGGGCCTGGGCTCCCTCTCACACACCAAGATGTCTTTCAGTGTTCCTCATGTGCATGGAGTATAATAGAAATGTTTTTTTTTTTTAGGATGCTTAAACATGGACTTCAATAACAGCAAACAACCAGGTGTGGAAACTAAATACTACATGCACAGAACAGTCCCTAAATATGTATTTAAATGCCAATAAAAATTTTGCAAGTTCCCTAGTGCTTATATAATCTGGCTCAACAGCTTCCGTCTCCCTGGAGCCCCATCATGTGGCAGACACAATGGGTTTCCCTTTGCTTCCTCAGGGCAGAGGGTTGGAAGGGGCACAGTCGTCACCTACTGCACAGCAGGTGCCAGCTTGGCTTGTGCAGGCTTGCAGGGCCCCTGGCCAGCCCTTTAGGGTCTATGGTATGAGGAAGGGGCTCCAGTAGTTCCTCTGTGGAAGCTAAGTGAAGTAGTGGGGTGAAGGCTGCAAAGTCAGTAGTAAGCAGATACCAAAGTTGATGGAGAAAGAAGCAATGGGGCCTTCTCTCTCTCGTAAGAATAGAAGCTGGGAGCTAGTAAAATGAAAAACAGGCTTTAAACATCATTCCATCTTTAAACAAGGTGTGTTATGCTTCCTTTCTGTTTCATTAATCTTGTTTTTCAGTCTGCTTGCTCAGACTTCAGAGTGATCGTCTCAACCTTTACAGGAGTGGAGATCTTTAAGAATTTTTCTTTCAGCCTTTAACTGGATTTAAATTTAGTCTTAGCCCAGCAGTCAAATTTCCTATGTTCATAAGGTAGTTTGTGATTTGGGTAATTCTTGGATCTTGCTTATAATCAAGCAAACATTTCCATGCATTTTCCTTGGTTGTACTTGGACATCTCATAACTTTGTCCCTTCTGGCCCTTTTCCTTCATCATACCCCTTCAAATCTGCCATTCTTCTGCTTTCCTCCCTGTGTTTCTTTTGAGCAAGACTCACATAGGGACATTGTTAACAAGGAAATCACTGAAAAAAGCACTATTTAAGGTTGAAGAAAATCATGTAGGTAACAGTGGTTAATATGAAAAAGGGGACAAAGGTGGAAAATTTTCCTATGTGACCAAGTCAGTAAAATTCATGTACGTTACTATTCATAGTAACCCCATGCTCAATTCTGTTCATGGTGGCAGGCATTTTGTCTGTTTTCTATCCCCAGTTTGCTGCTGTGCTGTGCTCTTTTGTACAGTACTGCTCTGCACAAAGACTACATCCCTTGCACCTATGGTAAATACCAAGGAAGGAGAGACAGGACTGGCACAAGGGAAACAAGTTATAGTAACATAAGTCACTCTATTTGCTCCAGTTGTGAAAGGCTTTCCTAATTTGTCTCTATTAAATCACTAATCTAACTGGAAAATATAAATATAAAATTGGCAAAACTGTTTCTTTTAGACAACTGCCTAAAGGTCTTATACAAGCTGACAGAAATCAATGGAAAAAATTCTATTGACTCCAGGGGACTTTGGAATAGTTTCTAAATATTTATTCATCTGGGAGACAACTGCTCTTTCAGGTAGCTAACACACATTTCACAAGCTTCCTTGAGGGCCTTTCAAACCAAAGCAGTGAAAGAGAATAAAAAAGTTTAAATAAGATTAAAATTAAATGCACTACAGTTTCAGTAGCACTTGGTAATTCAAAGGTTGTTAGCTAGGCTCTGGGCATAATATGGGACATTTCCCTTCCTTTTTTTTTAATGGGAAAGAGGCATGAAGGATTGATTTAGCAAGTTTTGACTCTCAAATTCTTGTTCTCTCTGTTTACCCACCACTCTATACCTTGTTTACTGATATATTTTTATACAGAATATCCATGTGTATAGGGCATATGTGTTATTAGTATGTGGTGGAAGATCACATTGTGCTTTTCATCTCTCAAGCTGTTAGTGAATGAAATAAAAATTGAAATACATTGGCATTCTATTCAAAGGAAAAGGCTGGTTTTCTCCATAGATCTTCATTACATCACATTGGATTATATTGTTCTATACAATTAGGGAGCACCAACAACACTTCCTGTGAATGAGCCCTGGCTCATTTCATTCCCTGTGGCCAGCAATGTTTAATAAGTACAAAGTACACAGTTTAACCAGTACCCTCCAGCTTTTACACTGTAGTATTGGCAATGATTTCTAAAAAAGGGGTAAGAGAATGTGAGTGAGGGTGTGCATGTGTGTTGTGTATGCCACAGCAGGATCATGTTCCATATAGGCAGAGGTCGTCCAGCACAATGCACTGGGGCTGCACTTATCTCAGTGTCTCTCTGAAGCAGAACCAGGCACAAACCCTAATTAAACCCAGGGTGTGAATCCCTGGAGGGCAGTGATAGAAGGGTCTGTGTACTAATCCAGCCCGTGCTGACTAACAGCAGCACTGCACAATCACTGCTGTATGAATATATTCTACTGGCAGCTGCATGCAAACGGCAGTCTTTGCGATTCTGATGACTTTTCATTTTTATGACACTGTGTTTTAGCTTCAGGTGTGAGTGTGAGATTCCCAGTTAAGTGGCTGTTCTGATTATTTTAAGTAGTCACTAATCAAAATGCTGAGCAGAGGGGGCCATGGGAGAAGGGGGAAATGGATGAAGGTAAGAGATGTAAAGGAATGTGTGAGGGATAGGAGGGGAGGGAGGAGGGCTTTGCATCTGATTTTCCTAAGCAGGGCAATTTCTTTAGTGAGGAAGGTAAGCCTGTTACTACTTGGCTCCTGTTTGCCGCAAGTACTTTAACTTTTCAGCAACCCAAATGATGGCTATAGGGAAGGGGAAATGACTGGAAGGTTTCTAGCAGAAACAGCAGAAGCAACAGCAGAGAAATACATTGTGAAAAATCAGTTTTAATAAAGCCCCAGCACTGACCTTGGAAACATAAGTATTTATATTATTGACTTCTGTATGAGGTTATTTGTTAAAAAAAAGACGGGGGGGGGAGGGGGAGAAAGAAAGAAAAAGAAAAAGAAAGAAAGAAAGAAAGAAAAGAAAGAAAAGAAAGAAAGAAAGAAAGAAAGAAAGAAAGAAAGAAAGAAAGAAAGAAAGAAAGAAA
>JAWWEE010000074.1:91891479-91906405 GCA_035221455.1 Xenops minutus | reverse complement strand
GAAAGAAAGAAAGAAAGAAAGAAAGAAAGAAAGAAAGAAAGAAAGAAAGAAAGAAAGAAAGAAAGAAAGAAAAGAAACTCTTTCTGTTCTTGTCTTGAGACCTGAGAAAAATAATAACTAAAATTAGAGAACTGGAGATATAAACGCAGTGAGTAGAATAAAGCAAAATACCTCTGGGGTGTTCATCTGCCATAGTAGTCATTTCATATCTCATCTGTTATATGAATGTGATAGCTTCTTCCCTTTTTGATAGGATCATTATGTAGACTCCACAGATTCAATTCCATTTACAAGTCAATGGTGTGAGATTTTATGAAATTCTTTTTACTGACTGGGTTGATTCTGGATGATCTTCCACTACCCAAAAGAAAAAAAAAAAATAAAAAAAAAAAGGAGAGAAAGGGGACAGTACCATTTTGATGCTCACACGTGACTGTTCTGGATGCACCGGACATTACTGTGACAGATCTACCACTGCTATTCTATCATGAATATGCCCAGATGTTCTTAAGCCCTAGCATCAATGCTGCCAACATTTAAAGAGGTCTATGCTGAATAGCATCCATTGCTGTTGTGGCTCCATGGAGGAACCAGTTGCTTTGGGGAGAAAGAATAGCTGGTTTCAGCTGAACTTGTAGGTCATACCATCATGCATGATTTACTTGTTATCACTCTCAGGGGTGCCTCATTCCCTAGCCCTTCCCTCAGCCCTCCATAAGTCAAACACCATCCCAGAGATCTGTAGAGCTCATGGAGGGGTTGTGAACATGGCTCCAAGCTTCAGAGAGGAAGTGCTCTTTTCTGGGTTTCAGCTCTGCCTACAACACCTGATCTTGGTGCCAATGTATGCTAGTAAACAGGTTCCTGGAAAACCTGTGTTATGGAAAGTGTATGTACAGGTCTATGGTATCCATATGCACAAATTCTGCTGAAAAGGTTTTAATTTTGCATCTACCTGACTGAAGTTCCATAGAAGTTGTGCGTTATATACCTTTGGGATTAAAATGAAACCCTATGCTTTGTGCTATATAAGTGAATGAGCTGGACTGGTGAAGGAGCGGACAGTGAATGCAGTTTATATAGAAATATTCTCACAGTGAAATCCCCTTTGCTTAGGATGCTGTTTCTCTGTGTTTATTGTCAAGCTCTATTCTGTCACAAGGAGGATCCACTGGAGTAATCCCCTTTCAATGGCACGAGCAGAATTGGAAGGCAAATACCAATGTCTCAAACACAGGAGGAGCTGAAAAAGAAAATACTCTCTTTTGTCAAGTCAGGGATAAAAACAAGAAAACAAACATCTTGATGTCCTTTCTGGCTTTACCTTTACCCTGTAGAAGACAAAGAAGAAAAGGAACAGTGCGCTAGTGAGACCCTACCAGCTTTCTGCAATTAACTTTTTGTTAGGGCATGTCTTCATACTATGATAAATAGCTTCTGTGGAAATGTTTTACTGTTTCAGTGCATGCTCTGAACATGCCTAATATATCTGTCTCCATTCAGAGCCCCCTGGAAAAAGGAGTTGTTTCTCCTCCCCCTCTCAGGCACCTCTCCTATAAGGAAAAGTCTGTCTGGCAGCTTGGGGGTTGGAGCACATACTCATGGACTCACACTCTGTCATGGGGCTGAGTCCAGCTCATATCCCTTCCTGCAGAGAAGGGCTGACTGGGGAGAGGGTATTCACCACCAAAAGAGAGGAAACAGGTCACCGAATAAAAAAAGTAGGGGGGTTCCTACTTTGTCAGTGATTCCCTAACCTTTGGTTAAAGCATTTGGCAGGATAAAAGGAGACCTGGGGAACAGTCCCCATGATAATTAATCTTTACAGAGTAACCAGATAAACCTTTTCCTACTGGTTCCTGGCTCAGCATGTCAGCTTGTGTTGAGCCACTCTCAGGCAGCAGACTTTTCTGATTTTGAAGGGAAGCCTAGATGCATAATTTAGGGGTTTGATTCTGCCTTGCTCAGAAGGTGAATAAAGGTGAGGCTGCACAATGCTCACCATTAGTTGCTGATGATTTAACTTTGGGCACCTCCAGTTCAGCCACAAAAATTTATGAGGCTGCCCAAATTAGGAGATTCCAGAAACATCCCACAGATTTTTGATGCATTTGAAGAAGGGCTTAGACCCTTTACAATATTTCCCCCAAACTACACTTTTTGCCACAGATCTTGCAGGACCCATTACACACCAAAACACCTAATGCCCTCCTGAGATACAATAGCATAAAAGTGAATCTAGCAGCTGCTATTGATTAAGCCAAATCATTACTTCCATGTGCATTCCCATGTGGATTTATCAGACATTTATGCCACATATAATGTTGGTCCTCCTGGGTTTGTGACTGCCCAGGACACACATTTTACTTGAGCTCCTTCTCAGACCCAAATCTCAGTGGACCTCCAGTCAGGCAGAATTCATACACAAAGCCATCCTTCGAGCTACAGGCAAAGGGGAGGGTGACAGTGTCATGATCAGCTCCCTTCTCCTCTGACAGATTTCTGCACTATTTGAATGAGCTTTGTCTTCCCTGGCAAAAATCAGAAGGGATGAGCTAGCCAGTAATTTGCAATTCTCTTTGGTGAAGCAAAGTCACTTAATGAATCTAAGATGTAAGTATGATAGATGAGTTATTTATTATTAGGAAGCCCTTTCCCCCTCCAAATTAAAGTACACCAGAAAACTGGAAACTGCTTGAGAAAGAAAGGGACTACAAGAAACCCACCAGTCCGCAGACACTTTTGGGGACATATGTAAAGAAAATCATACTGTGCTCCTTCTACATAAGGGGTAAATACGTTCTTTGATTAGTCATAGGCATGGCCCTGGAAGGTTTTGCTGTAGCTCGTTGATAGGCTGTTTCCATAAGGATAGGGAAAGCTTTGGCAGATGGTGGCTGATAAAACACAGCACCCATATCCTGCATTCTTCTCCAGTCTCACTTTTCTGGTCATAACAAATGCACTGAATTCAGTGCAATTAAGGCAAAGGAGGTGTTTCTATCTTTCATTTTAACATAGATTATATGCTATAACATGACATTTTAAGTCATCAGCACTTTAGCTTAAATAATTATGTTTTACGGTGAGAGGGTTTTGTTTTACCTCAGTCAATTAATAACAAGCCATACTCAAATTTAATAAGTGTAATGAGAAACGCTTGTTTGATTTTTTTGAAGTCACGTGCCAGGGTAAAAGATGCAGCAGGCTATTCTTTTTGACTGGTGCACGAGGTCAGTGGCAAGCCAGTATCGCTCAAGGGTGGTGTCTGTCAGCTTCGTTTCCAGACTGTGCCCTAAATGTTTGAAAATATTAGAGAAACCCAAAAGCTACAGGAAAATATATTTTCAACCACTGTGTTTGTCATCAATAGGGACAAAAAGACACTTGGAATCTTTGTGTGTATATATATTTTTTTGTTTCTTTTCTCTGATGTACTCTGGTTTTTACTACATATCTGTATTATATTTGATCGTCTCTTGCACTTAACATCCTTGGGTGCAACTAGAATATCTGCACTTCCCCAGCTTCGGATCAACAAAAGGAAAGATTCTCCACTCTAGATATACATGCCTTGGTTGTATCCAAGGTTGTGGGTCCTCTTTCCCTTAGCAGATCTTGGATCAAACAACCTATAGAAGGTTCCTCTGTGTCTCCAACTTGATAGCACATGGGAAAAAAAAATGAGGCTACCATTGCAGCTCTAGAGGGGATATTATGCATTTTTTCAAACGTCTCCCCTAGTTCAGTTTCCTGCAGTTTGCAGGGTAAGTTATATCTTACTGCTAGCTCCACCCCTGCACCTATGATGTGCAGCAGCTGCAGCCAAGGAATCAGCCCCTGCAGTGACTGCTCCCATCCTGGTCCTTCAGGGGGTCGAATGGCCACTAAATGCATGGCTAATGGCAAATGCCCACGTGTGGCTGAGAGAGGAGTGCATATCCAGAGGAGCAGAGGTCACAGTCCTGTTTCCCAACATTAGATCCAAAATTAATTTGTAAAATTGTTGGAGGTGTAATCCCTTGATGTGGGAAACCACTTAAGTGTGTACTCCAATCTACCCTTATTTAAGGTAAGCAGTTTAAACACTCCTGGTTAGGCAAGTGCTTACGTTCCCTTTTTCTCAATAGACCAACTTTCCTGAATTAAATCTTTTAAGCTGGAATGGTATGCTCACAGCATGTGCCAGTCTGTCTGCTTTTGTGAATGTTAGCTCTGTGCTGCAAATGTGATAATCTTTGTACAAAATAAGAACACTACTTTTCAATATGATTTTCAGCTTTTCACTCATATAAACCATAGAAAATCTTATAGCACACTCTGTGCAGATTTAACATTGAAAAGCTATCTTCAAACTGCACATAAGAAGACACTTAGGTGAATAATTTTAAAGAAACTATCTTTTTATTGTATTTTGCTACCTTTTTTTTTCTTGAGGTCCCAAAGAGAAGTTTATAATTTTCTGAAATTGAAATCATGGTTCAAAACTACTGGCTAGATAATTTCTACAAGGAATGATTGGTCTCTAACCCATGCATGAGTGATTGGCATTAAAAATCTGAGCTGTTTTGATTGGTCACTTCTCCCATAGGATGTTTCTCCCCTCTTACTACAAGAGCATAGCTCTTAGATTTAGGTTCCCATTGCAGTCCTCGCTGTTTACATACTGTGCACTTGGCTTTTCTCAAACATTTTATTGTTGTTGGGTTAAAATTCACTTGTTGGGAAAAAGAAAAAAGTCTTATATTCTTGAATGTAAATTGCGTGTATTTGGGCTATGCAGGACTCCAGTTTTAGCCATTAAGCTCTGTGTAATCTATGCCTCTGCAACCATGTGCCAATCTGCCCAGACCTCTGCAGTGAGCAGAGTTTTTGAATGCACTGAAGAGTTATTAGTGTGCTCTTTTTTTTTTTTTTTTTTATACAATTACAGTGCAGCTGTATACGTCTGTTCCTCTGAGCCAAGCATTTTATGTACTAGAGGTTGGCATGTGCTGGAATGATGCAAATAAAAAAATAAATACAGGAGAGTAATGTAGTTGAAAGCTTTGAATCTTGGTGTTAAGGTGGGCTCACAATGAAGCTCAGATCTCTGAAGATAGATGGAACTGTGGCTGCTATGCTGCTGGTTTAGAGGTGAAAGATTGTATTAACAAAGAAAGGAGGAGGAGAGGTTGGAAACATAATTTAGAAACATAATTAATGCCTTGCTTAAAGTGCAAAATAAGAACTTCATAATGAAGCATCAGCTTAAGACAGCTGCCATGCAGCCAAGACAAAACTTGAATCCTTTCACAAATTCAGTTTTATGTCCAATCTATCTTTTGAAATGTACAGAAGAGAGAAGGAAAATTGTAGTAGTTAAATACAGTAAGGAAAAAAGAAAAGGTGTCAAATCACAATTTAGCCCCCACAAAAAATATGCCCTTGTATATTCCCAGGACTTTTTTTTTGTCTGTCTGTCTGTAGCATTTCTATGGGGTTGGAAGAGGAAGTTTAAGACTTTAGTCTTGCCATCAACTACCTATGAATCCAACCAGCTGCCTGCCTACAAGATACTTTGACAATTCATCCATGTCACTGACCTTGCTGTGCCATTTTTATGCATGAGAAGAGTTTGCTTTTAGGATGGCACTGCCTGATAGGGCTGGTTAGAAAGAAGATTGCAGAACTCTTCCTTCAATAGCAATTCTCTGGGACATGCTTTTACTCCAGGACTCTTTGCCAGCTTCTCTTGTTACAGACCATAGATGAAGACATCTCTCTGTTATTTTGCAAATTTCAAAACAAACAGGTATTTTTAGATGCTTTTCACATGAAAAAGGACTTAACTCTATTTTCAACTTGAGCTGAAGAGGACAAAAAATCTGCTGTGACAGATATATATAGTATATAGTATGCATGCGTATATATATGGTGGGAAAAAAGCACAAATTATTTTTCCTAATTTCTAAAACTTTGTTTCTACATACACATTTAAAAATACTTAAACCCACTATATAAACAGAAAAACAGTGAATCTGAACCCAGTGGCTGAAGTCTCTAGTCTGTCATGATGGCTTCAGTGCAAGAATCTGGACAGGAAGGTATAGGATCATGACAGAAAGGTTGGTTGCTCTTGTAATACAGCTCTCCTTGCACAAGAGAAACAGTGAGTGAATTATTCTCTCCATTTCTTTAAAAAATTTTTGGTAGCAAGATAGATTTAGACGCAAACATCCTAAAAAAATATATAAGGCTCATGATGTGGGGAAGAGATTTTTTTTAAATTTCATTTGGGAATAGCCAAACTCAGAGGCAGTCTATCTGCCTTCCTGTCTGATGGCCCATATTCTTCACAGCACTCCTGAGGCTGCACTCTCACCGCATATAATTCCTCCCCAGTCCAGTCCTGTGTGAAGCATGTGGACTGCTCTCCGAGGGGAGGGGGATCTGACTTGGCTGGCAGTCAGAGCAGCAGGAGCAATTGCAGATGCTGCTATTTACACTATTTTCACATTCTGAAGAACAAAGAGCAGGAGGCTGCCAACAAATCTTAGAGGCTAAGCCTTTGCCCTACACGCAAGGCGCAGCCAATGAATGCCGGCAGAAACATGCAGTACACCACTTTGTGAGATATTGCATCTCTGGTTTGGTGGAAATGCAGTCAAGATCACTCACCAAGAAAACAAAGAAAGGAAAAAGGAGCTTCATTGCCCAGAAGTGTTAGCCTTCTAGGAGTGCAAGGCTGAATGAAATATTTCTATCTCATGTGAATGAGCCATTCCAGGTCTTAGGGATGACTAACCTTAAAAAATCATGGTAATGCTGGTAACAAGGATAGAGGTTTATCCACTGCTCTTTAATCTTAGCTAGATATTAGACCAAAACACAGTTCTTTGTATGAAGAAACACTATTTCTGTGCAAAAGCATTTGAGAGATTTGTGTTTTGTTGCTAGACAGGTTTTACCCCTGTCCATGGGCTTCCCTTATGACCTCAGAGAAGTCCGTCAGGCTGAGGTTTTCAGTGAGATAAAAGAGTTAGGCTCTCAATCTTTCTTAGAAATTCAAGGATACTTCAGGTTTCTCTGAAAAACGCCTTCTGAAAAGCTCGATTGATATTGTTGTGTGCCTTATCTTTTTTTTATTTTTCTCCTTATCCCATCTATTTGCCTTTCTCCTCTACTTATGAGGCAAACTGAGAATGTGTCTGACTGCACAATGAGTAAGACTGTTATCTCAGTTAGACCCTCGAGGTGTAAGACACATTAATAATAATAGTAATAATTGCTATTACTTATGACAGATGTCTGTGTATCTGTAATACCTACATCTTGCATCTTTCATCATTACGGTGTCAGAAAAGTCAGATGATAACTTAAACTTGAGTTTATTGAGAGTTTATTAAAGTACTTTTTAATTATTTTTAGCCATTCAAATATATTTTTGTATATTTATATATTTGTTCTTTAAATCCAGACTTGGATTCAAAGTCAGGTGTAAACACTGGAATTCAGGTGATATTTGGTGGTGGGCTTGTCATTGGTTTCAATTTACCATTATAGGACTTTTGCAAAGAAGCAAGCTGTAGAAACTGGTAGGGATTCAGTATTGTATCTCTGCAAAAGGAGGGGATTCACAGACTTAGGATAATTTCAGACCTAGATTTCATCATTCTTCTTCTATCAGTCTTTTCCTTTGCTTCCCCTTCTGAAACTGAAACTGTGGCATTTTAAAAAAGGAAATGGTATAGTTTTAGGGAACTGGCAGTTTGGAAGATCTCCCATCTTCAGTGTTTCTGTGTGCTACCTAGGAGAAAGCAGCACACAATAGTTTCAGTCTCAGATCCTCCTGACTTGCGGGAGGATTCATTGCAATACGAAAAAAAAAAAATCCATTTCAGATAAATGGCATATCTGAGGACATAAGCATGATGGAGTTTTAAATTCTGTGGGTACACAAATATGCATTCCAGAGGCATCTAATTCAGATGAATAAACAGTCAGAGCAGGTCTTCTCCATTACAGTACCTGCCTAACAGTAGCTCAGACTTCACTAGCAAATGCTTTCCCTGGGAACAGCCACAGGCTAATCCTGGATTTGTGTGCCCACAAGGAGTGAATATTGGCTATGCCTCTAGGGGACCCCTTTGGGTTTACTTTAATAAAAGGAAGAAATCTCAAGATTTGATTCAAAGAGCATATCCCAAATGGGCAGAAACAGAGGCCTTTGGGCCTTGCACCTTGTGTAGTCTGTTCACTCTGTGCAAAAGGACTGTGAAGTACTAGGAGAGCTGCATGCTGCCATTCTACACCAGCTCTTTACAGGTGTTGCTGACAAGGTGTAAGGTACAAGATGACAGAGAATAGAGGCCCTTTTGCTGTTGCTCAGACTCTACTGCCATTTAACTAGTTTGGGACAACTATTTTTCAAGGGAAAAATAAAAGGAAAAAAGGAACTCAAACACTGCAAAGAAATCTTACAAACATAGGTTATATTCAAGTAGCACGTGTCTGTGAACCTCAAAGTACTTTTAAAATGCGAATTAATTAAAACCTGCACAATATCTTAGAAGGGGATATTAACACAGACATTAAAAAAGACAGAAAACACCTTGCAAAGAAGGTATGTGGTTAAGTTCTGATGTTCTGCTACATAGTGCAGGTGATAAACAAGGCTTTCTGATGACTAAAATGTATCAAAAATCTGGGGTGAGCTTCACTAAGGCTCTTATTCCCCACACCCTAGGCAAACCAGAGGGTTACTGTAGACTTACACAAGCACATATGCACTCTCTCTCTCACACACACGCACACACGCACACACACACACACACACATGCATACACATGTGCTCATTCCCAGGGGATGGTCTCAGGTGGGGGGCAGGCACTAGTCTTAATTTCCAGATGGTCACAAAGTGGTTTTATAAGCAAATGGGCATATATTCTGGTTGTTCTTGGCTATTAAGTCCTTTAGAAGAAGGAGAAAAATAAATCAAGTAGGAAAAATTGGAAGAACTTTGTTTCCAGAGCCAGCCCCACTTGAAGGAAAGAATCTTTCTTCCAAAGCTCGTTATTCTGCCTGGAAATAAAATATCTATAGATTGCATCTCCACTTGCAAAATGTTAATAATACATATTTTTGCCCAAAACCTGAAGAAACCCAAGGCATATGGTAGCAGTAGGCTATCGTTGTGCATCCACCCCTGTAACAAGGTGGAAAGATGGTGCCATGAAAATTAAAGGGCAGTCTGTGAGCAAGGGAGAGGAGAGGGTGTGTGTTTGTATAAATAAAAGTAGAGCAAACATCTCCTATTTGACAGTTCTGTGACAGTACATACACTCTCATCTATACACAGGTACCTGTCGGAGCACCTACTGTAACCATGTTGTAAAATATTCAATGACTCACTGTGAATAACTGTCTCATTTAGAAGAATAATCTGGTGACAAGACCAACATTGTTAAGTTGTGTCAACTTGTTAGGAAAGACATAAAACAAAAATACCACTAACATCCAAGGGCTGGAGGCAATGTCAATAATTTTTTGGAAGTGAGTGGCTGAGGAAAGTGAGGCTGGGCTCCAGCAGCTTAGCACAAACTCAGTTTTCAGAGAGGAATGCAGTAAATGAGACCAACCACTTAGAAATCAGCTCCATGCTGATTTACTGGGGTGAACCTACCATGACAGAAATCCCCCCTACCTCAGATATGAGCAATATCTGTCTTTAAGTAAGAATTACTAAGGTCCCAGCTCTGCCATTCCACACTGCTCTCCTCCAACATTAGGGCATCCGCTAGAGCAAAGAGCAGGTTATCAACAGACAGCTTCTTGTCTGACCTCATTCCCTGCACTCCTGAAGTTAGAATATCCACTTCCAGTTTCAGATGCTTATCAAAATCTGTTGTACTGCATGAGAGGAAAGAAAGGGGGGAGTGTGAGCCTCTTTCAGTTCTTCAGCATCTTACAGGCTGGATGGACACCTGCAGAGAGCAAAACATGATGGCAGTATGGAGACTTCCAGATTGGGAAAGTAACTTAAGAGAAACAATAATATGGTGTAATGTAACATAATGTAACCAATATAATACACTATAATATATACAATAAATACGATTATTGTAATAGAACACAATATAACATAATGTGATTCTCACTCCCCTCCCAATAAGGAATGAAAGTGCCTGCATGACAGGGTGTATGAGGAGTGAGCAGGCCAATAGCAAGGTGAGACAACAAACTCTGGTCTTACTGGTTGCTGCTGCATCTGATTTGACTGCACTAATTAACATGGGTGGTTCAGGCCTTGCCCCTGCCAGCGCCAAGACACATCTCTGCAATCTGCTGCTGCCTGCTGCTAGCTCATTTCTCTTTGTGTGGCTGTTGCACAGGCTTTTGGCACACTGGCCAGCTCACACACCTCAGTAGCACCTTATGACTAACAGGAAGAAGCACAAAGGCTCCTGGCATGCTGGCCAGCTTGTACAGCCCACTAGCCTTTGCTCTCCTGTGGCATCATGCAAAAGCTGCTGAGAGGCACAAGCTGGCTGCCAGTGAGACAAGAAGCAGAGTCAAAATACCATAGAGGAAATAGGAAAAAAAAAGGAGACAAGTCAGGAGTCAGGGAATTTATTCTCCATGATAGCTTTTAAATAAGGGTGCCTGAAGTAACCATATTAAGTAGTTGGAATCACAGTACAATTAAGAATCTAAGTAGGTCCTATAGTCCACCTTCATGCTCAAAGCAAGACCAATTTCAAAGCTAGGTCAAGGTAGCCCAGGGCATTGTCTAGTCAAATTCTGAATGTCTCCAAGGATGGAGATTTTACAGTTCTTGGGCAAACTGGGATAGTGCTTGATCACTTTCACCACGAGGAATTTTTACTATGTGTTTCATTGGAATTTTCCTTGCTGCTGCTTGATTCCACTCTCTCCAGTCCTTTCACTGGGAACAGTGTAGCTTCATCTCCCCTATAACCTTCAACATGTAGTTAGTAGAGTTCTCAAATAGATTCATCCCCCAGTCAGGTTCTGTTCTCTCAGCCTCTCCTCATGTGACCTGACAAGCCTCATTGTTCTCTGCCAGACTTGCTCCACATTGTCCGTGTCTTTTTTGGACACTACTCAGATGTCTCACAAGGCTTGAACAGCAGGAACTAATAACTTCCCTTGACCTGCTGGCTACACTCATCCTAGGTGAAGGATTGAACTTGTTCACTATGATTCACAGATGCCTTTTTGGAAGAGTGCTGGTCAGTCACTTGCTCTCCTGTACCATTGTAGTATTCACACCCCTGATGCAAGACTTTGCTCTTGCCTTTTTTGAATGTTTTGAGGTTTCTATCAGTTCCTTACTGCAGCCTATTTATTGTCCCTCTGAACAGCAGCCCTGTTTGCAGTTTCCACTGGCAGCGTCTACCATGACAACCTCCTGTCCCATCCCCAGTTTGGCATCATCCAGAACCTTAACAAAGGTTTGTCCCATCCCATTCCGTCACTCAGGTTGTTAATGATGACAGTAAAGAACACAGGCCTCAGTATCAGTCCCTGAACAATACCACCAGTAACCACTCACCACCTTGGTCTTCAAAACACTGATCATTGTTTTTTAAGCCTAGACGGTCCAGACAGTTTTTTACCCACTGTGCAATCTTCCTTCAAGGCTATATCTCTCCATTTTGTCCACAGTGGCAATACAGAAACTGCTAAGACCCTGCTAAAATTAAGGTAGATGACATCCACTGTGTTCCCCTTATCTACCAAGCCAGTCCTCTTACTGTAAAAGATAATAATTGTGCCTGTTTTTCAGGCACAATTTACCTTTGGTAAATCCCAGCATGTCGTTTCACTGTTCTGTTCTTTGTGCACGTGGCAACAGATGCTTGCAAGGTTTGATCCACGATCTTTCTGGGGGCTGCCATGAGCCTGATTGACTTGTAGCTTCCCAGAACTTTCTTAATTTCATTGATCTCCACAACTCTTTTAAAAGGACAGAGAGCTCCCCCACAGTCAGACTGGCTTGTTCCCTCAGGAACATCAGATGCCCTGCAGGTCCCAGTGTTTTTTACTTGCCTGTTCAAAAATCTGGTTCATAGCCTGATCTACTTCTGCCACTGGCAGTACCTTGCTCTACCAGTCACTGTTACCAGCCACAGGTATTTGGGAGGCCCTGAGAGTGAACCTTGCCAATGAACTCCAGCAGAGAAGACATTGAGTAATGAGCCTTTCCCATGTCCTGTGTCACTAGGTCCCCTGCATCACTCATCAGGTCTACACTTTCTTTCTCATTCTGACTGATCAATTGTGCAGTTGTGGCCTGTTGCACAGAAGGACAATGAGGGAACAGTTCTCATCAAAGCAATTGTCACAACTTCTCAGCTGCAAAAAAAAGGGCATAAGGAGACAGACACGCTCACCCATTAGGGTGGGATGGGGATAAGAGAACCCTCCTGAGGGGTCCCAAGTGGAAAAGGTATGAGTATCTATACATGAGCAATAGGTTGCCAGAAACTCATTCATGCTGGGAATACAGACAGAAATCTGAGTTCACCTTAGAAGACAATAAATGTCTTCTGGGAAAAGAACCAGCAATCAACCCATTGATCTAACTGAGGTTTAAACAACCATAATTCAGCAAACTATTAAGACACCTATCTAGTTGTCCACTTAATAGAACTACCCTGGAAAATACCCATTCACTGAAGTTGAATAAGAATGAGTGCATTATAACTTACATTACTGCCAGTCGACAGATGGAGCAAGCTAAGATAAAACCCGGGCCATTATAATATAGTGATCTTTTTGTAATTTTTTTCTGTCTGAAACACACATAACTTTTGAAGATGTAAATTTGTAAAACGTCATGCTTTATGTATTACATTTTTAGTATCTACTTTAGTTTTTAAGAATGGATGTTGTCTAATTATGCAGTGCAGCTTTGGATGAGAAAATATACTAAGTGTGCATTAAACAGACAACTTAAAATAATGGCACTTGTGCTAAGAAGTGTATTTTCTGGCAAGCAACTAATTTATAATGGTCATAGATATATGCATTAGTGTATGAAATGCTTGTCTTTATTTATTGATTTGAAGGGGCAGTATTATATTTTTGAATACGTCTTCTTCATTGGATACTGCTTTAATCTGGAACAGACCTTGTTATGTTTCATGTCTCAGGGTATTCACACCACCTGAAAAACAGACAATAAGTATAACTACATAATAAATAAAAAACTCCAATTAATACTCTGTGTTTAAAAAGACATAAGCATATAAAATGACAAAGTTCAGCTCTGTCCTTCTCTTCTGACTTTTTACCATGAGTCTTGGTTTGCCTTTAATGTGCACATCAGAGGTAAAGAGAATGATATTAAATGACCAAATTTACAGCGTTCTTAGTGCATAAACCACTACACTAGATCTTTCTAAGCCAATTTAATTTTTAGCTTTATTCTTGGCTTAATGCAATGTTTTAGTTCATTGCACTTTTTGGATGTGCAGAAGCAAAGATAATGTGTTACACTACATTCATTTAATGTTTCATCAGACTTTTTTGGTGTATCTACCTTTTGGTTATTTTAAAATGTTTCATCCTTATCACTTCAGTCATGAAATGTAGATTCATTAAATTACCGTGCCGGGGTAGCTTAGTGCAAAAGCCTTGTTTAAAATACAGCACTGGTTTGCTCATCAAGACATTGCTTAAAAAAAAAGAAAAGGCTGCCTTGTCAGTCTCTATCCCATGACTCATTCCAGGCAATGGGCCTCCAGCTAGACATACCATCAGATCTATTATTTTGTGTATCTATAAAGGTGGCCAAGATACCTTTGAAATTTTGACAATTTCAAACAAAAATATATTTATATGTAAAAATATATTTAAATCTGAATACACAGTGAGAGATAACCTTTAGTTCACAACAGGAGCTTGCAAGAGCCCAACAGCTGTGTGGCAGAGTTCGTGGCATCTTCAGAAAGGGTTAACAGCTGGTCTCACTGGTGAGCCACCAGACTCTCTCCTCTGAAAGCAGAGAACATGTCACTGTCAAGGAAGTGCAGCAGATTTTCTGACTTCTCTGCCAAGAAGATATATCGTACCTGGTTAAAACATGGTTTAGTTGTGGTTAGCAGGGTTCAAGGGAGCAGGGAGTCACTTGTGTCAGTCCTTTATTTCATGTGACGTATCACAAAGCGTAAGATAAGACATCTATAGCACAAGGCAGTCCAGTAGTTCACAATCAATAAGAACAAGTGCACCCAACTGTAAATGACAATTACAGGGTCCCTGTTTATCAGATACCATATTGGCAGCATTGTAAATCAGGCATGTGTTTGGGGCTGAAACTGTGGGACTCCAAAAGAGGAACCTTCTTATTTGACATGAGATGAAAGGTTTGGGAGGGGCTTCTGTCAAATGCGGAGCTACCTGGCTGCATCCCAAACAGGAGGAGTGCAAGTGGGCCACCATTTCCAGGCACACTTTTAAATGGGCATCCTTTTAAAAACAAAAATAAAAGGAAAGAGAGGACAGTGACGTGAAAGTCTCTGCCACAAAATGGCTTCTATATAGAGTCAGAATTCTTCTTGAAAGATTGTTTTAGTCTCTGGTTTAGAGTCCACCAGAGGTGCTTTGCAACAACACTGTATCTGCTGAGCTGAACTGGAAAGGTCAGAGCTCAGTCTTTGGCTCTGGTGCTTTCGTAAGCCCTGGGCCCAGGTCTCTGGCCAGGAGGCCACAGAGCAGGCTGAAGCCGCATTTCTCCCGGGCTGATGCTCAGAATCTGATCACTGCGATGGATCTCAGCCCTCTCAGGCAAAGCCCCTTGTGCAATGGCCTCCTCGCACCAGCTACGGTGCCCGCCTACCTGATACGAAGCTGCTCCCCCAAAAATAAATAAATAAAAAAAGAAGCTATTTAGGGCAGCATTCCCATCAGGTTTCTC
>JAWWEE010000074.1:91881479-91888979 GCA_035221455.1 Xenops minutus | reverse complement strand
AACATGGACACTGCTGCATGATGTTGGCATTCACAAGTGCTGCATGGCTGGTAAGTAGCACCTACCATGAGGACTAGCAACGGGAATGACATTTGACTAGGTAGTGATACACCTTTTTTTGGCCAGGGTTCCTGCTCTGCGTGTTGTCTTCCATTACCTACAAGTAAGAGCCCTGAAGTGGAAACTTTCAGGCAATATAGATATTATGAAGATGACTTTAGGAACCTAACTTCATTTGTGCTCATGCTAGATATTAGAAAGAGACCATTTTAACTATCTGTGAAAGGGCTAAATTTGACATTTGATTCACCCTGTTCTAGGATTTTAAACTGTGATGTAAATTAGTCAGAAACCAGTCTTTCTTTCATTTTCTCTTTTCAAAATGTAATACAGTTAAATGACAGAGATTAATTACTAAAGTAATTACTGTTGGAAAGCAAAAGGACAGTTGTATAAGACAGTTTCTCTCATGATGACCAAGTCTTTCTTGACAATTACGCTTAATTCCAACAATGATTATTCTGTGTGGCAAAATCTATCAGCACAAGGGCACACAAGCATTGATGCATTCTCACTCACTAGGAAATATGAGAATGAAGTAATTATATTTGACTGAAGCTCAGACATTTTCATTCCCAGGGGCATCTCTAGGACCTTTTTTTGGAGGGATACATATAATCTCCTCCCTTCTTTCTACTGAGTACCCCATTTATTCCACTTCTGCCGCTCCTTTAGTCAGAATTAAATAAAATTAGTCCTTTTTTTATGTAGGCTACAACTCCTCTCTGTCTTCCACTTATATACAGACCACATAATATACACATACACAGACTCACACACATGTGAAAGTTCCTGTCTCCATCTCTCAGCAGTTATGGGGTATGAGACTTGGCTGCATTGTTTCTAGTCAAAACAAAGAGGCTGTGTTTTTAAATCACTAAAGATCTTGCTCTATTCACTAAATAGAGCAAACAATTCAAACAATTATTTGAAAAGAAGACTAAAAAACTATATAAGTAATTGGTGATTGATGTAACTTTTTCACAGTTCCCAAATACTCACACTCACTGTAAATGAACTGCAACCACTTCTAAGGGCAAGATATTGTATGACATTCATATGGTTGATGATATCTCTTTCAAGTAGCTGGGCTAAAATTTGCCGAATGGTCTGTTCCCTATAAAAAACACACAGCCACCATCTCATTAGTCAGTACTGAAATCTTTTACCCACAGTACTAGGTGCCACCAATATGTCACCAGAGGCAGATGATGTTATAGTCTTAAAATGAACAGTTCATTCTAAGTACTGATAGAAGGAAAATGAATGTACCCTTCCATGCTTTCCTTTATTTGTCTGAGTTTCTGTCCTAACCAGACACAGCTGCACTTTAATAATATTTGAAGTAAAAGCTTTCCTTCATAAGAATGTATGCACTTAATTGCGTGTGTGTGTGCGTGCATATGCGTGTGTGTAGGAGAGAGAGAGGGAGAGAAGAGGCTTCAGGCTCTAGTGCTTCCTTCCAGGTGTCTTCGTCTGCATGATTTCATCTGTGAACCATAATCAACTTCCTTAATGAAATACGTAATTAACATATTATAATTGTGGTAAAGATGATTTTGACAGAAATCATTTTCCATATCTAATACTATGCTAATTTAATCTGTTCCTCACTCCCCGACATGACCTTTAGTGATTAAGTTTCATGGCAGAATTGTATGGGGTTTTTTGTTGTTGTTTTTGTGGGTTTTTTTGTTGTTGTGTTGTGGTTTTTTTTGTTGTTGTTTTTTTTTTGTTTTTTTGGTTTTTTTTTTTTTGTGTGATGGATTGATTTATTCACAGCAGTTGATACCGCTCTGCCTCCATGGCTGTCATTTTTCTCTGTGTCTCTGCTACAAAAGTGAAACATGGTGATGAGTGGACATATGAGGAAAGGAACTGAAGACTGACTACAGGGGTTTGTTCTGCATAGGGTCCTGAAAGCTGATTGTGAAAAGATTCAAGGTAGGAGATGATTAGATTGGCTATTGACACTACAAACTTCTCCCTCTGGTAAAATTCTCTATAACATATCTCAGCAGAGAAAAGATACAGCTTGGTAGGCAAGAGGGAATGGAGAAAGATACATTAGGTGGTGTTTCTATAAAACTAGAATGTTATAGCCATTTAAATGTTAACCCTCTTTCTACCTCCAGGTACTTTGAGGTACAATCTCCAGGAACCATTCTAAAATGAAAGTTGTGTCAGTAGCACTGTAGAGAAGACTTTGGTAGCATATTGCTGCCTTATGTCAAGGAGGCAATTTTGTAGTTGGCTCCTGAGAGCTGGCACTGAGTGGATGCTGAAAGAGTGAGCAAGTTTATCAGGCCCAGGTAGAAATCCGATTCTAGACAGAATATTAGACTCCCAGTTTGCTTTCCTACTGAGATGATTTACTTCAGATGACAATGGGCAAGAAAATAAAGAGGACCTCGGTTTGTCATGGGCACCCTCCAATTTTTTTTTCTGTAGAAGGGAAATGAGAGCTTTTCAGTGAACTACCTCAATCCTCGTGAAAAATCTGGGATCCATTTGTTCTGAGATATGGAGCCTATTTATTTTTTATGTGAAGGAGGCAGACTGTGGATAATAATACAAAAGGTAAAGTGGGAATACGTATTTTCATACCACTGCAGCATTGTTCCTGAGAACACATTTGCAGGTGTTTGGACCAGTCTGCTTTGCAACTATTATAGGTGATTTGCCTTATGATATTATGGTGCAACTGAATGGATCCTATTACCAAGAAGTCTGAACCATCCTGAATTATTCTTTCTCTTCTGTTTGCTAATATTGCCATGAGCAATTAGTAGATGGTTATCAGACTAACTTCCCCTGCATCTCCGTTTACTCATGTTTTAGACAACCTTGGTTTTTCTTTACTGTTAACTCTCTAGCTGAATTCCCTTCATGATTCAGGATCCCCCTAGTAATGAAATGCACAAAGGTGAGCAAACAGCTTTTAGTGAGGGTTGCATTAGTGCACAAAAAGTGGGATTTTTGCCTCTATACATCAGAGGTATAATGCCCCCATACATGCTGATCAAAATCACCATCAAGCTTTTACACTGCTGTATAGCACCACAGAATTTTGTTCATCACCCATTACCTTTTGGCATTATCACTTCTCACTTTTCAAATTTGTTATTGGATATCAGTTTTACTCTTTAGTTTATCTCTTGTACTCCACCTGGCATTACGTGGACATGATTTTCAAATTTTATCTCATTTGCATAATCCTGAAGGTTTGTGTCTTTTGGTTTTTTTAGACCAATCCTAATTTCTAGCAGTTGTCCAGCTACATTACAAATTATAGCATGATCTGTGCATTATCAGTATTCTGAAACCTAATTAGATCTGTTTAATTATACAAATGAAAAAGAAATCAAACAGTTAATGAATATGATAATGTTTATCTTAATGCAGCATTATTTGAGAAAAAAAAATCCTCATGAAGTCTTGGAAAAGATCCTATACAGTTAATTTTATTATATAAAAATATGCATATATTTTTATATATAGATCTTGGAATATTTAGCATTCAGAAGAACAAGGAAGGGTGTACAGGGAAGAATGACAAGGAAAATCAAAGACTTCTGTATCTGGAAAGTTTGACTAAGGTTGCTCAACCCATAAAAGAGATGAGGCAAAAGAATCTTATATATCTCTGTAAAATCATGGGTGGCATGTGAAAGGTGCACAGAAAACAATTTGTTGTTTCTGACAATACAGAAACTAGACAGCAGCAAACAAAATGAGTAGGTATGAGATTTAGTCAAAAGTATCTATGTGGTGAATATATTCAGAAGCACAAGTCATTCTGGTTGCAAGTGATGTTCAGATCAGTTCCCAATGTGACTAAGGGGAAAAAAAAAAAAAGAAAAAGAAAAAGAAAAAGAAATATCAGGACTGTTACAAATGAAGACACAGTTATTGGCTAAGATGGACTGATTTCAGAAAAGTAGGATGTTAAAACATAGGAAGAATTATGTCTTTTTCTTGTTCTTATGTTTTACGTATGGATGGGAGATTTTCTTGGGTTTCAATGTAATGAAAAAGTAAAATAAATGCAAAAGTTACCCATCTCCTTTAAAATATGAGGGTTGAGGAGTGGCATAATTATTACTTTTTATGTCCACAGAGTTACCAAGGTGTGTTTTTTAAATGAAAAATAGCATGTACATTAATAAGTCTCACTGTTTATGCTACATCTGGATTGTGGTACTTAAGATTTTCCTGTGACCTGTGTCTGGGGTTTTCAAGGTGAAAGTTTAGTTCTTTACTGCAGTGTCTCATCTCTGCTCATCTCACAGAGCTCTTCTACAGCAGTAACTTGACAGTGTGGCAGATCAAGTGTAAGCAACTTTTGGCTGATTTGAGTAGCAGAGCTTGTATCTCAGCTACCTGTGCAATACTCCTTACTGTAATTAGTGCATGTTAGTCTCTATTTCATTAGTATAAAAGTCACATATACATTTCAGTAAGGGAACATGCTATTTCCATTAACCTAGACTAAAAGCATGACATTAAACTAAATACCTTAATGTAAATATTTCCCCTGCAATAGTTTACAGAAAAAAATCATAGTACTGAAAAATGACACATGATTTGTCATATCAAAGAAGATGAGAGCTGAAGTTTTAGGCCCAGTCTTCAACTAATTTACATTAACATTGGTTTTCCTCCGGTTTACACAAGTAGATGACCAACCTCAGGCCCATAGGGCAGAACAAAATCCCCCAAATTTAAATTTATAGACTACATTCAAGAATTTGAAATAAAATGAAAAAACTATTTGAAATTTTTGCTGATGTTATTCAATGCTGTGAACCTAAAAGATTCTTTTTTCTCTAAGTTTGCCAATAAAATTGCCACTTTTTAATTAACTTAATGCCTTTTCTTGGGGTTTATTTCAACATAAATTTGTAAAGCTGGTAAAACTCATATCTGCTGAAGATGGAGCTTTATACAGAAATTCTTTAACAAGCACAGTGTATTTTCTGTCAACCAGCTACGCTTTTAGCAGGGTTATCTACGTTGTGCTCTTTTTTTATATATACATTGTTCTTTACTAGGTGAATGAGTTTTCTTTAATTCCAAAGTAATGTTTTGTGCAAGAGGGAAAAATTTCCTTTTTCTGGAGACTACAGTTAACTAACAATAACTCAGTTACCTTAGCTTACAACAGGTAAAGACCTGAAGGGCACATGAGTGAGTCTTCTGGTAGATTGTGAATATACATACCAATAAAATTTGCAGCTCTGGTTTCTCCAAGGATATTGTTCTGTGTCTTTTGCTCCTGTTACTAGTGCATCTTCCCACAGTACAGTTTTCAATGTATTTATATATCGCCTTGAACATCTTTGCATTGGTTGGCAGGTCCCAAAAATTTCATGCTATTGTAGAAGCTTCAGTCAGGATTCTTCACAGACTCTTGAGCTGCAAGGCAATTTGTACATTTGGCATCCCATGATGTCCATCCAATAACTCAGTCCTAGCCAAGAAAATTAAATCTAAAATCAGTAATGTGGAACTGTGTTATATATACAAGCAGTGTGTTATGATTTTTCTGCCTTGAAAAGGCACTGTGGTGAGTCACTAGAGTTACATGGTGTCCCTAAGTGGCCTTTATGAAACAAGTAAGCAGGTTCTGAGAGAGTCGTGGCTTCTATAAAATGAATTTGAAAAGGAAACACAATAGTGGGAGTTATGGGTCAGATTTAAAAACTCAGGTATCTAACATCTTGAGATATTTGGCCTTAGATGCTTATGTTTCTTCTGCACTTGTTGGGAGGAGGAGGAGGGGAGTGATGGGATAGTTAAAGATGTCAGCACAGAGAAGTTGCCAAGTTTGTCTGGGTTTATAGTGGCCTTCTTCATACCTCTTTCACCTTATGGATTTTTTAATTTATTTTTTTAAACTATATTGCACTGCTCTTTTTCTTGCTCTCATCAACTCATGGAGCATAAGTTGCTATAGCACAACATAATGTTAAGTAAGGAAATGTTGAACAAAGACATTTTAACCTCCTCTCTTCCCTTTCTCTGACAAAATAGCATAATTAAGAGGTGAGTAGAAGATGCTAAACTGAGAGTAAATAGATACCTTCATGATGAAGTAATGAGGTACTTTATTAAGACTTCAGACAATTCATTACATTTAATCTGCCAATGAGAATTGAGGATTCACTACAATTTCTTTCAGACCTTACAGGCAGGGAGAACACAATTTTTGTCATAACACAAATCCTTCAGCCTACCCAGAGGCGAGAATTCTGTAGCCATTATGTGTGTGTGGCTGTAGGGTAACATTTAAATATCAGTTCCATATGACTAGAGATGTGTCAATAATTCTAAAGATAGAGATGTGTCAAGAAGGAGTTGGCTGAGTCAGCTAACTGCAATATTTGCTGACTCTTACACCACATACAGCCACAAATCCACTTCCATTCAACACTTCAATTTTGTTGATGTACTGATAAATTGACAACACATATGGTACTGCATTTAATTTGGAGATGAATTGTATTCATTTTCATTCCAGGTCAAACTCTGCAATATAATATCGTGCTTAAGAAAAGTGGCCCAGTTATATCAAAGGAACAAATACTTATTTTCAGTATGTTTCTCAGTTTGCTGTGTGATTTTTTTTCCCCCCACTGATGGCTGCATCAATATACCTCCAGAAATAACTTCTTTTAAATTAAAAATGCTGAAATTAAACCTAATTTAGCTGAGGGTAAAACTGGAACTGCTGGGGGAGTCAAACAAACTTTAAAGGATCAGGAAAAAAACTCAACTATCCACAGAGTCTGATTTGGATTTACTGCACTTTCAATTATTAAGGTCAGAATAGTTTCAAAGGTTTCATTTACTTTTCCATTCGTATGAAGTCATCTTGGATCCTGAAAGATGGCCCATATTTACTGCTCTCTGATTAATTTTTTTCCCTGCCTTTCATTTTATGATCACTCTACATTTCACTGAGGCTTCACACAGTGTTGAAAAGGAAAGGGTAAGTGCCCTGCCAGGACCAGTTTATCACTATGTGGGTATAACCAAAACTGTGTATTATACACACTTTATGTAATTTCTTCTGAACTGTTAATAATGGATAATTTACAGCAGCTGCCCAGGGCACAACTGACCCCTCAGGCTACAAATTGGGTGTTAAAGAACCCTGTGAGGCAAGGGAGTGTTTCTTTGTCTTCACACCAGTGACTCAGCTGTGCATCAGCACCTTCACACCCAGCCTGAGAGGTCATGTCTGCTAATGGGCTAAATGGACTGGCATAATAGGCAGTTGCAATGACCTAGACCATCAAAGATTCCAAAAATATCCCATGACTCACAGAGCCAAATCACCCACTGTGAAACTCCCGGCCCTGTGGGAGGTATTGGGCGTTCCCACCTGGACCTGAGCATATATAATCTTCATGTTTTGGGACTTCTGGTACCACT
>JAWWEE010000074.1:91856291-91881379 GCA_035221455.1 Xenops minutus | reverse complement strand
TCACACCCAGCCTGAGAGGTCATGTCTGCTAATGGGCTAAATGGACTGGCACAATAGGCAGTTGCAATGACCTAGACCATCAAAGATTCCAAAAATATCCCATGACTCACAGAGCCAAATCACCCAGTGTGAAACTCCTGGCCCTGTGGGAGGTATTGGGCATTCCCACCTGGACCTGAGCATATATAATCTTCATGTTTTGGGACTTCTGGTACCACTCATCGGATCCAGAGGAGGACCAGAACCTCAACAGGACTGTGACTGTGACCCTCAACCACATTGCAACCATCATGCTGACCAACAGGTTTCCTTTCCTTTTACTTTGCAGCCCAAGGGACCATGTGGTGCTCAGCACAGGTGCTAGTGAACACCTTCCTGTTTGTGCCTCACTGTGCTGGGTTATACCTCTGGTTTTGTGGGTTAAAACCAGTTTTTCTCTCTATCATTGTATTTATTGTAATCTTTTTAGTAAATTGTAACTCGGAATTGTAATCTTTCTTGAGCTGGGTTCGTTTCTCCCACTAGTTTACCTTTAAATCAGCACAGCAAAAAAAGGAAGAGAATTTCTAGAATTGTTTGAAAACTATCAAGCTATTCCTGTTCCTTGTGTTCACAGACACTTCTTGTGATATCAGGACTGGGCAAATTGGGGTTGGGAACCAGACCACCGAAAGAACATAGAGAATCCAGTTTCTTATTTGTGGCTTGAAGACTTTGGATTTCACCACACCTTCACTCCAATAATTCTGGATGCCCTCCAGGCCTTGTGTGGTCTGAGATGATTTAACAGAAAGGCAAAATGACTAATCAGTTTCAGTCAACCCTACAAATGTTAGAACTTTGGGCATTTCATGAAGAATTTATCTCAATTCAGTGTATTCTTATACACTGAATTCCCATACAGTGTATTCCCATGAGAAAACTGCTCCTTAATTTAAATATAAAGTATTTCCATTTTCTTTGTCCCTTTCCAACTTTCCACCTTTGACTGACCAACTTATAAATTTAGGTAGTACCAGTCAATGAAACCATAAGCAGTTTTATCAATATAATTTTAGACTTAGATGGGAAACATATAAATGGATTTATCATTGTATTAGAAGATCCAGGCAAGACATTAATGAAATTGTGATGCTTGACAGACAAAGCTAAATCTGGATCTTTCCTGCCGTAATAAATGGTGGAATCATGCTTCATTTTATTTATAATAACTTTTGCAATTTTATACTGACAAATAGCAACAGAAAGCAACTTTTTGCTCATTAGACATCTGTACAATTAATAATCAGTTCTTCCTTTACTGGGGATGTTTACAGGAACTATTTGTAAGCAAAACCATGACACATGTTCTCCTCTAGTCCGAAATAAATAACAGAGAAGTCCTTAATGGGGTTTCAATTAAAATGAGAGTGCCATCCTCCTTCTCCAAAAAGTGGTATTCTTAATCTTGTGCATTAAGAATTGCCAAAAACTAGATGTTACTCTGTTAGATTTCCTTTGACATACCTTTCCCAGATGTTCTAATGGTTTCTGGTATTTACAGACTATCAGATACTTCAGTGTCGCCTCTGTGAGGAGGAATCATTCCCATAGTTTGAGGCTTAGCAGATAGGACCCTCTCTCAGCATTTTACTTTGCAAAATACCAGAATCTGAGAGCTGCTTGATATGTTTTCCCAATGAGGTATTTTTCTGAGGAAAACCATTTCATCAAAAGTGAACCTTCCTGAAGAAAAATTACAAAAGTTAATAAAGAAATCTCAGACTAACATGTTACACTGATATTTTTTTGTTTAATTTGAGAAAGTAAAATTATTGCAGAAGTTATTCCTGATCACTCTTTCTACCTAATCACCTGTCTACATGGGTGGCCTTGCACAGGTATGTGACTCCCCTCCAGGTTCCCATCCAGTGATGAACCTCCTGCTGGACGTTTCTACCATGTCATCTCAGATCTCAGACTAGAGGAAAAAAGTGTTAAAGAAATGCTTAGGAACAGCTGTAACAGTTCTATCTGTCACAGAGCTGAAGACCTTTGTCCAATGCTGAAGATGTGCACTTTTTAAAGCAATGCCTCAATCTACTTGCAGAATTCAAATTACAAAGACATCTTTTAATTTCTGTTTTATTGTTTATCAAGGCTGAGACTTGGATGAATATTTGCTCATCATGGAATTGTTTTCCCCATGTATACCACCTTAAGTATTTTGGGTTTAGTTCTTTCCTTCTTAAAAATAAAATGAAATAATAATAACAGGGTCTTTTCTTTCATCATATTGGAAAGTTTATGTATTCTTACCCCCTCCTCCACAAGTCCTTCAGGGATTATTTAATTATGGTCTTGTAGAAAGCTGTGCTGTATGGGATTTGGGTTTATGGGAAGTTCAGTTTTGCCTTTTCTTTTCTTTTATTTCTGCTGAGGGTCTCTTATGCAACATTTGACTGTTTTATTTTTATTATTTAAAGCAATAAATTGTGTTTTAGAGAAAGAAAGGAGACAAGGCCTTTTTTGAATTTGTCTTTGTATTTCCTAGAGTACAGAATGCAAGCAATAATTTCTGGCTGTAACTTATATATATATTTTTGAGGGGGTGGAGGAAGGAAATTACTACCTACTTTTTATATACATATATATTTTTTAACAAAGCAATAGGGATTTATATAGACACAATTGTTTAGAAAGTCCCAGAAGAATAATTCTGAGATGATGTGAAGTTATACACAAATGCAAGTCTTTTAAAAAGTCCACATGGCCTACAGTCTTCAGATTTTAAAGAGCTTCTGACTGTTACACACATTAAAAAAAATGTTTAGAAAAATGACATATTTTTATTACTTTTATTTGACAATCTAATTGAGTCCCTGACCAAGCATATATCAAAAAGCCATTATCAGCAGTGGTTTAATGCAAGGGAGGGGCACCCATCCCACCCCAGCTCTTTTGCTTAGCCCCACGACTGGACTTCTTCATGTGGAAGGTGTCCAAAGAAAGACAGAAATCTTTACTGCACCAAATACAGTGAGAAAACAAATATCTTCCCACCCACCACCACAACAAAAATATTCTTTGCTATTCAGTGAAACAATCTAGAAATATGAGCTGCCTTTGACAAACACAACCCATAAGGGCTTTGTCACATAAATCACACACTGTGTGACCCTAAGACATTTTCCTATTATTTAATATTTAACAAAGGATTTGCACAATGGTGACACCATGCCAATCTTAAACCCATTTAAATCTTTAACCAGCAAGTTTTTAATCATGGGGTGAGTGGGTGAAATAGCCTCTGCTGAGCAACACTTATTTTTCACCAAATAAGTGCAGTTTGAATTCTTTTGTTCTTCATAAGGATTGTTGACCATATAAGTATAGTAGTAATAGGTAATTCATGTAACCAAATTAGTACAAACCAATTAGATGAAGTTTGTTCCTACTTTTAGAACTAGAGTATAATTCATGTTAACGATTGATTGGGTGCAGATAAAATAAAAACTGACCTGAACTTCCGAACAGAAACCAACACAGGTAAAGCAAACCTTTTCACATGCAGACTAGTTCCTCTCATAGCAGATAAGTTCATTTTTGGGTCATGTATTGCCCTTAAACAACTGGGTTAGTTAAGGTCAGTCAGTCTGTGTCCACTGACTGATGAAAGCATCCTGATTGCAGCAGTAAGGATTATTTCTAGCACCATACATCATGTCATGTGTACCCAGAACAATTTGGATGAATCCTCAACTCTATGCGTTCTCCAAAAGCAGGAAAGGTCAAAAGTTTTCTTCTTGCTACAGGATACTCTGCTACTATATGTACATCAAATTAGATCGCACACACGACAAGCTATGGACATGACTTGTGAACTCCTTTTATTTGACACATATTAAATAGCATACAACATACAGAGGGCTGATAGATCCTGGGGCCAAAAAATGAAGTTTAGAGTCACTTTTTAAGTACAGATAAGTCAGGGGGAGCAGTCCTGTTTGTTTTGGTTTTAATGCAGTAGCAGTTCCATAACATCAAGGAAAATGTCATTGCTGCATTTGGAAACAAATTTCTGTTATGCTGACAAGGCTGAAAAATAATTTTCCCAAAGCAAGCAATGGTTTATTTAGGAAAACATAAACATAATTTTTTTTTCTAAAATTTTTCAATAATTTTAAAATAAATAAATAAATGACATTTATAAAATTTGCAAAATAGAAACAAATCAGAATTTGTAATTTTATTGAGGTGTCTTCCATATATTGTGGTTTTAGAAAATGCAGTTGCTTTATTAGGGAAAATATTTAATTACCTTTCTATGCAAGAGACACAGAAGCCCATAGATAAGGCTAAATTTGGAGAAGCAATAAAACATCTGGATCCAACAATTTATTTTTTGCTTGTAAAAGTGTTAATTGTAGCCTTTTTTTAAAAAGAAAAGAAAATTGACACCCTTTTAGTAAGTAGGTGCTAGGGGTTTGGATTTGATTCTGGCCGGCTGGATGAGCTTGTATCAAATAACACTTTAAACCTGAATTGACTTGCTATTTTCTGAGGGACTTTAAGTTACCATAAAGCTGGAGTAATGAAGAAAAATCCTTAATAAACAATTTTCTGTAGTTTTTAAATACCTGTACAATCCTGATCCAGCTGTTTTATGTTGATATTACATAATAAAACAACTAAAAATCTGGATTAACCTGCCTCTCATAGATTCTCTCAACACTGAGCTGTCTAAATTGGCATAAAGCCACTTAGAAAGCTTTCTCTCCTGTTCAACAACAGGGAAGTTAGGAAAGCACATAATTCTTTTTCTAAAAACTAAATCTGAAAATGTGTTGTTTAAAATTTAAATAGTCCTGCATTATATCTTTAATTTGCAGTTTGGGACTATTGGTTATCTGGATATGCCATGTCTTTCATTACTGACAATGTTGCAGCCTTTGGATGATAAATTTAACATAGCAGGCTGGTTAGCTATATCTTAATCAGATCGCTTTTGGTTTCCCATGAGGTAAATTTTTGCTGCCAATGAAATCAAAGGCAAAACACTCCTATGTTCTACTATAGTAGGATTTTTAACATCCCAGCTTCTGAACCAAGGGAAAGTAAACACTTATAATGAAAAAAACTTTGCATGCAGGTAACTAGAATTTTGTTTCTTGTGTTATTGCTTACTCTTTCAATTCCAACTTTTGAAGTGCATTATAAGTTGGTTTTTTTCACTCATCATTTTTACTATGATTTTAATACAATAATTCAAGAATATGATATTTTGTACTCAAATGATCTGACAATCACATTTTTCACATCTGTGCATGTATGTGTGGATGTATTTATTTACTCCAGATACAAGCAGCATGTATGTAAGGATAATCATTTAAAAATTATGAACCAGTTCCTGTGCCTTTCCCAATGATCTAGGTTCATATTGGGAACAACAGTCCCTTGTGAATATGGCTCCCACAAAATTTTGGTCAATAAGTGTTTAATACAGATATTGATGAAGTTTTAAAGGAGCTTGATTCATAACAGACTAGCGCTAACTGTATTGAACTCTATTCATTATTTGCATTCTAAACCACGTTGCAAATTGATGGCACTTTTCTGAGAGAGAGTTAAAAAGTTAAGTGTTGGGCATTCTCTGCTCAGGAAAGTAACCAATTTAGTACCAAACCAAACTGAACTATATAGGGGATTTATTCTACTCAGAACACCTTGTCTAATTGGGGAAAAAAAAAATAAAATATTTATGCCAAACTGCAGGAATGAATGCTTTCAATTTCTTTTTCAGTGGCATGATTCTTAACATTCTGGCAGTATCTTGTTATAGAGCTTTGGGATTCTGGAGGTGATGCCCACAGACACTGAGAAATATATGTGATAATAAGTATGCCTTAGATAAGTTATCTGCACTGTGTGACGCTCTTTGAGCATTTCGTGTAATGACTGTAAGACACCTTCAGAGCAGCTACCATAGACACCTTACTTAATCACAGGCATCACTGAGAATTTTTCTATGAAGAGGCCAGTTCAGATTGCTGAGCAGTTTGGGTTACCAAATCAGGTTCCCTGTCCAGTCAGTGGAGAGAAGGTTGGAGAGAAGTAGTTGTTTGTAATTGTGTCTATCTTAAAAACTAGGGCTATCCTAAAAATACCCATATACTTAGAAAGGTGGTAAGACAACCTGTATCGGTTTTGAAACAAATAGATTTGGGAATATGATTATTAAGCAGTTCTTCATGTCTGCCTTAAAGAAAGCTCAACTTAGTCCATAAGCATGGACTTCCCTTCAGTATGGCCTTTGCTGTGGGGATGCTTCTGAATCATCTGGACTTGTTCAATTTCTTCATTGTCTTCATATACACCTTGTGATCTAAAATTAATGACATAAGAAAATAATGATCCAAGAGCAGGACTGTAAGGCTTGCAATATAATTTTTCAAAAGGTGCTTGGCTTATGACATTCCTACATGACACTAAAAGAGACCAGAAATCCGTTAATATCCATGACCTAAAAATGTGGCAGTAGAATGATATGCTGGTTTTGGCTAGTGTAGACTTAGTTTTCTTCACAGTGGCTAGTATGTGGCTGTATTTTGAATCTGTGCTGAACACAGGAGTGATAATATAGAGATGTTATTGTTGCTGAGCAGTGATTACACAGAGTCAAGGCCTTTTCTGGCTTTCATATTGCCATGTGAGCACACTGAGTGTGCATAGGAAGCTGGGATGAGACACAGCCAGGATAGGTAACCCCAACTGACCAAAGGGCTAGCCCATATCATATGACATCATGATCAGTATATAAACTGGGGGGAAGAAGAAGGAAATGGGAGACGCTTGGAGTGGTGCTGTCTGACTTCCCAAGGTTACTTGGGTAACCTTTAGATATGATGGCCTGAAGCTGGCTGAACACCTACTTGCCCACTGAAAGTGGTAAATGAATTCCTTATTTTGCTTTGTTCATGTGTGTGGCTTTTGCTTTCCCTGTTAAACTGCCTTCATCTTACCCTATGAGATTTCTACCTTTTTTACCCTTCTGACTCTCTCCCCAATGCCACTGGTAGTGGAGGGAGCAAGCGACTGCATGGAGCTTGGTTGCTAGCTGGGGCTAAACCAAGACAAATGGTCAGAGACAAACTGTTTACTTCAGATTATGGAAGGAATCAACTGAAAAAAAATTCAGTTACACTCGATCTGTCCAGATTTCACCCATTGAAAAGTTTCTCACATGGTGGGCAAACATATTGCAAAAAGATAACAGGAGACAGGTGGGACAAAGAACAAAAGAAAGCTAATGCATCCAGAGTAAATCATGACTGCAAACACATTTGGAAATCTTGTTATTGATCTTCATGAGAAAACGATATGAATACCTGCACATGTACACATGCATTAGCAAACTTTAACCCACCTGCTGACAAGAGACTGCTCTGACAGCTGTTCATCCAGTTGGAGTGTGTTTTGTACATGGTTAGAAAAGATATAGCCTGCCAATTTGATAGATATCCTCTTTTTTATTATTTAGAAGAGAAAAAATACACTATTCTGATACTTGATCTCTTTCACTCTACAGATTTGAAGAAGAATGTCAGAAAAGTTCAAAGGATGCAGAACTATGCCATTACACACCTACAATTCAAAACACATTGCAATAACGCAAACTGAATGCAATATGCAAGGATGGCAAGATCTGGACTCTGGGCATATTATATGTGGCTACCTAACTAAACAACATTTAGTTAGCACTGTATAACAAGCCAGAATGGAAAGCAGTTAAGTCCGTTGTCCAACCAAGCCTTTGTTCTGCTATTAAGTCCTTTGGCAAATAACTCAATCTGTGTATCACTAACAACTCTACCTGTATGGAAGTGTTAATAATCCTTGCTTTCATACAAATTTCACCTTTTCTACAGCTAAGGTGGGAGAGGCAGAGGAATTTATGGCAGAACTGACTCAGAATATTTGGGTAACTTTCTATATTGGGGTAAATTTATGGTTCTGATTTTGTTTTGGTTTGTTTTGTGTTTTTTTTTTGTTGTTTGTTTGTTTGTTTGTTTTACTGTCAAATGAATCGAATCTTTGATAAAATCAAGTGTATTAAACAGGAGCAATAAAATCAATTCTGCTATGGACAGACTTAAATTAACATCCCATATAGTTTATTCCAATGTCTAAAGCTGATTTTGATAGCTTAGTGTTGTATACTACAGCATCAAAATCTGTTCCCTAGGCTTAGTTTCTTCATCACTAAAACAATACTTCCTTCCTCCTGCAGTACCTCTTCTGCATAGCTTGTAGACAGAAGCAGTTAGATGTTGGTTTGCAAAAAAAAAAAAAAAAAAAAATTAAAATTGTTTGTAGGATCTATGCATCACAGTGACACAGGAATTAAGGTATATCTTAGCACGTTAGATTTGTGATATTAGGATTCTAGTTATTTATATTACTAGTTAAAGCCTAGATACTACAAATCTTCAGTCATCCAATTAGTCTTTAGCTATTGAAGCCAGTGAGACTTTTTGAATGGGAGAGTCAATTTACATGAATCAAAATTTGTGATATTGGCTTTTTAGTTTTATTTGCTCTTTCAAACACTTACTTCAGTACTGCAATATTTAAGCATTTCATTTCAAGATCCTGTATGGATTGAATCAGCTGAAAATCCTGTAAAGAGAAAATACTTCATATATCTTGTACACTGCCCTTCATTTAAACTGACAGAACCTGGAGAGCTCTATCATTTATAGATTCAAAAGTTTACTTGTTCTGATCCTGTCTCCCCTCTTCTTTCTCCCTCCCTTTCTTCCTCACCACATATACACACACCACTCACCTTTCCTGACAAGGGGGAGACCCAAAAAATACAGGATGAAGAATAAACAAGACAACCCAGACTATTTGTCCAACAAGGACAATTAGGAACCAGAATCCTTCAACATGTCACTGTACACTTTGGTGTATCCTTTCTGTTCTTTAGACATCAGGTGCTCAGAGATCCCAGTCTTGCTCTTTCTTCTAAATGCAATTGTGTTAAATTCTGTAGTGAAGGGGATGCTACCCTCCCACTCATGCTGCCAACAACAACAAAGAACAACACAAGCTGTTCCTCAGAAGGTGTGGAGCAATGTATTTCACACTCATAAAAACTCAAGGCACTCTGACACGTGTTGCACCTTTCTTCCCTGCAGGGTTCTACTGAGCCTTGCATAGTTTATTTTTTTAGTGCTTAGAAAACCTACGGCATTTGAAACCTTAGCCATCTTCTGACATACTAAATAGTATCTTCCCATTTACATTACTAACAGCTGAGCTAACCTCTTAAATGTAGTTAAATGTTATTAGTCATTATATAGAGAAATTTAACTTTTGCCACTTAGAGAATTTTATATTTATGGCTTTAAGAACAGAATTACCTGATTTCATCAGTTATTATCCACTAGCATATTCTTCACATTCTATCTAGTGTTGCAGGTTTATTATATTGACCTCATTTCCACTGTCACTGCAATTTAACTTCTGTATTTATATTTCACAGATATTTTCTATAATTTAAAAAATTACAGCTACAGTATGAGAGCGGTGACAATCACACTGTAAACTTTGCATTCAGATGGTCATCAGTGTTCTCTGTTTAAGAACTCAAGAGGCGACAAACTGAATAAAATCTGGTTAAAGTGATAAAAATGGTAAGACAGAAAAATGAGGGGCAAGAACAGGATTTGTAGTATTAAAATCCTGGAAATGGGTTCTCCTGAAATATCAAACAACAGAATTTCTTCCACAGAGCTCTTGGAACAGTGTGCAGAAAGGGAACTTGCTAAAATGTTGGCTTATCCTCTACTATAAAGAAATAAAAGGAAGAAGACAGATACTTTTTCTTAATACTGTCTTCATCATATCACAGAATCTGCCAAGTTGAAGGGATCCACAAGGATCAACAAGTTCACCTCCTGCACTTGCACAGGACCATCCCCAAGAGTTACACCATGTGCCAGAGATTATCATCCAAATGTTTTTTGAGCTCTGTCAGGCTTGGTGCTGTGACCACTTTCCTGGGGAGCCTGTTCCAGTGCCCAACCACCCTTTGAGTGAAGAACCTTTTATCTAATATCCAACCTAAACCCTCCCTGACACAACTTCACTCCAGTCCCTCAGATTCTGCCACTGGTCATCACAGAGAAGAGATCTGTGCCTGTCCCTCCTCTTCTTCCCCTCATGAGGAAGTTGTAATTGCAGTGAGGTCTCCCCTCAGTCTCCTCTTCTCCAGGCTGAATAGAACAAGTGCCCTCAGCCACTCCTCATACGGTTTCCCCTCAAGGCCCTTCACCATCTTCATTGCCCTCCTTTGGACAATCTCTAATAGTTTATTATCTTTCTTATATTGTGGTACCCAAAACTGAACACAGTGTTCAAGGTGAGGCCACCCCAATGCAGAGCAGAGCGGGACAATCCCCTTCCTCACCCGGCTGGTGATGCTTTGCCTGATGCCCCCCAGGACATGGTTGGCCCTCCTGGCTGCCAGGGCACTGCTGACTCACATTCAACCTGCTATCAACCAGGACCCTCAGGTCCTTTTCCATGGCACTGCTTTCCAGCATCTCATCCCCCAGCCTGTTCATACATCCGAGGTTGTCCCATTCAAGGTGCAGAATCTGGCACTTTCCTTCACTGAACTTCCCTTGGCTGGTGATTGCCCAGCCCTCTAATTTGTCGAGGTCTCTCTGCAGGGCCTCCCTGCCTTGGAGAGAGTCAACAGCTCCTCCCAGTTTTGTGTCATCTGCAAACTTGCTCAGTATCCCCTCCAGTCCTGTATCCAAGTCACTTATGATGTTGAAGAGCACAGGGCCCAATATGGAGCCCTGTGGAACCCCACTAGTGACAGGTCACCAGTCTCATGTCTCCCCATTCACTATTACCCTCTGCGCTTGACCCATGAGCCAATTGCTCACATGATAAATACATGATGTGTTTATCCAGCTGTGCTGGACATTTTGTCCAGGAGGATCCTGTGAGAGACAGTATTGAAAGCTTTACTGAAATCCAAAAAGATGACATCAACTGCTTTCCCTTGATCAGCTAGGTGGGTTACCTTGTCATAAATGGAAATCAGGTTTGACAAGCAGAACTGTCCTCTCATGAAGCCGTGCTGGCTGTGACCAGTGACTGCGTTGTCTTTCAGGCATTTTTCAATACCTCCCAGAGTAACCTTCTCCATAACTTTACCAGGCACTGAAGTGAGACCAACAGGCCTGTAGTTTCCAAGATCCTCATTGTTGCCCTTCTCTGCTGTTGGGACAGCATTCGCCAGCTTCCAACCAGCTGGGATCTTCCTAGATTCCCAAGAACTCTCAAAAATCATGAAAAGGTTTTGCAATGACATCAGCCAACTCTTTAAGGATTCTGGAAAGAATCCCTTCAGGCCCCATAAATTTGTAGGAATCCAACTGAAGTAGCAGATCCCACACAATTTCAGGGTCAGCTGAGAGCTGATCATTCTCTCAGTCACGGTCCTTCTGCTCAGGACACTGAAACCCCCTTTGTCTGTCATCTGGGTTGAAGACAGAGGCAAAGAAAGCATTAAACACCTCTTCTTTGTCTCTATCCTTATTTGTGAGGTGAACTTCCACACACTGTAACAGGCCAGTGATGCTTCTATACTGCCTATTGCCATTAAATATATTTGAAAAATCTCTTTCTATTGTCCCTCAGATTTCTGGCCAGATTCAACTCCGGTTGAGCTTTGGCTGCATGGATTTTCTCCCTACGGCAGCAAGCAGCATCTCTGTGCTTTTTGTGTGCCACTTGACCTTTTTTTTTTAAATAATTCTGAAGGACTAGTAAAATAAGGCAGAGGAAAAACTTGGGCATCTACAAGGCTCAGTGAAACCATCTCCACATTAAATACTACTATGGACAGGAAGATACATAGGAGGTAAAACCTGCTCTTTCTCATAATTGTTGGTGCAGGGAGGCTACAGGAAGATCCAAACTTTGAATCTGAACAGTCAAGCTGAAAAGCTCTGCAAGTATGTAGTAGCATGACTCAGTATTTGAGTATGAAAACTGAGAATGAACAACCAGGCAATTTCTTCATATCAAATAAATTTTAGAAATTTAGGAGTTGAGACTTTGTTGGTGGATACCTGGAAATGAGGCTTCTCTCCCTCCACAGGTCTCATTGCATACCCATTCTGGGAATTCCCAATCCTTAGTTGTGTTAATCACATAGCAAGCTGGTCTAAACACTTAAAAGCCATTTTGTCCTTAGATAACCTGGATGAAAAGCTTTGAAACCATTATTCAAAATAGACACTATCAAGAAAAGAAAGACAAGATTGAAACAAGAAATAATTCTAGATTCAGTGTGAGAATCTGGCAGATCTTTACTGTCTGCATGCATACACACTCTGCCAAAATGCAGCACTTGAGCAGTAAAGGTATCTCATTGTAACTGCTGAGGCACAGATCCAAACCATACTCCATTTTTGCACCCAAAGATGTCCTCAGTCAGCTTAGATGAAAGTATTTGGCCTCTAAGCCTAGAAATTAATACTGCCCAGATGAGCCACTTCTGTGGCACTGTTGGAGAACCTGTGCTAGTGACTCATGTACACCATGGAGATCAGCACATCTACTGCAGGCACAACTATTTGGAATAAACAATTTTGCTGATAAAATAAAACTGGATTTTTAAAAATATTAACCAACAAAAATATTGAAAATATACCTGAAATGGACCTATAATTATCAAAATGAAATTAACTATTTAAAATAGTGACTCTGTCTGATGATAGAAGGTGAAGGATATGAAGGCTCAACACTCTCCCCTTGCACTTTCCATGTGTTCTGGCATTCATGATCAGACATAACAGAGAGAGAAAAGGAGTAGTTTCCTTCAGTTGTAAATTCATCCAGTCCTGAGTTCACTCTAAAGTAAAGCTGTACCCAGTAATTACAGTCTGTACATTCAGTATGTAATCCATAAAAGTCTGGTATTGCAGTTTTGCTGGAATTTTCTGTCTATGAAAACTACTCTTCTGTGTCTTTCTGCTTAGTGGCAGAGTTTCAGGATGAAAGATGATGAACCACAACAGAGTATAGTCTACTAAAAGGTGAAGAATATGGGTAAATACTCCCTGAATCTGGGGAAAGAATTTAAACTAGGCCTTCTACGTCTGCAGTGAATACCCTAATTTTAATTACGTCATAGGAATGGGGAGCATGAATGTTCTTTCAATAATGCTCTGATTTTTTATTTAGCTGAGTAATATTGTTGCCAAGACAAGCTCAGATTAAATCTACTATATGACATCCACTGGACATTTTAGCATAGTATGTGGATCCCAGCTAGACTAAGATATTAAAGAAATACAAACGCACTTAAATTAGTAGAAGATCTCACTACTTCTGCAGCACATGCAGTGTGGTTACCAAATAGTTCTTCCAAAGAAGATTTGAGAATCTGGTATTTTCTAATATTCATGAATAGTCATTGCCAAAAGTCTGGAGTAATTTAAGTCAGTAGACTCATCTCCAACTCATCTCGCCTCCCATGATTAATATTTCACTTGTTCTAAACTACTTAATTGATTTTGAATGCAAATTTATCATCATTCCATTGCTCATTGCAAATCTGAGTATCTTGACTATCTCAATATCTCTGTTGTAGTAGAGGGAGAGAGGACAGCAGTAGTCTAGAGGGGAAATCCAAAAAAACATTGGAGGAAACCAGAATGAGTTACGGTGTTTATATTGGACCTGATCTTTTACTTACAATAATAGACACGATCCAGAGTTCAACAGCAGATATGGATTTAAATAGCCCAAAGCAATCTGTGTCGCTCTGCTCTGAGATTTTAATTCAGGTTCAATGCTTGTTCTGAGAATTAATCTCATTAGGATGAGTGTAGCAGCTAATTTTACCAAAAATTACTTTTCCAAAGTAATATCAAATCCTTGGTATGGGTTATTTGGTAGAACTACAGAGGAGGAATTGTCTGAGCTTGCATTCATGGATTCCTCAGAAGGAAGGACATCACACTACTTACTCATCAGTTACAGAATCACAGAATCATGAAATATGCCAATTTGGAAGGGACCCACAAGGATCAACAAGTCCATCTCCTGCCCTTGCACAGGACCATCCCAAGAGTTACACCATGTGCCAGAGTATCATCCAAACACTTCTTGAACTCTGTCAGGCTCAGTGCTGTGACCACTTCCCTGGGGAGCCTGTTCCAGTGCCCAAACACCCTTTGAGTGAATAAGCTTTTTCTAATATCCAACCTAAATCTCCCCTGACGCAACTTCACACCACTAACTGAAGTTGTGTCAGCTGTGTTGTTTGGGTTGCCAGATTCAGTTTCCTGTCCTGCTGGAACTCAAATATCTGTTGAGCTTGATTTTCCCCAGAGGAACTTTGGCATTTGTAGGTTTCAGTGTCTTATCTCTTGTTATGATAAATCCCTGCCACATATGAACACCAAGCTAGATGCTCTTTTTAACTTCATTCCCCCATCAGTCTTTGAAGACTAGTTTATAATATTGCAGACATCATAAAGGATATTAAATGTAAAGAAAAATTGAACTAAATCAATTACTTCACATTTGTCTTATACACATAATATTATAAATCACTACATTCCTGAAAAATAAAATATATTTAAGCCTTGCCTGCAAAATTTGGACTCAGTTTTACTCACCAGCTTCTTCATGTTCTCAGGTCAGTAGCATTTCTGCATGATTATGAACACAAGGACATACCTTTCAAAGCTGAGACACAATAAATATTATCATGTACTGAAAAATTGTATCTCTTCCACAGAATTTGTAATTTTAATATATTGCAAAGTGAAAAAGGTGAAAAATATTAATGTACATGATGGGACAATGGTGATACAATAGGAACTGGCAGAGAAAGCACCATCCTGAGTCAGCACACTGATTTTCTGGCCACTACTTAGTGCTCCACAGCAGAACCAGAACTGATGGGAAGACATGACGTGCTGTTGAGCACAACACACAGGGAAGGAACAGGGGGTGGATAGAAAACCTCATATGGCACGTAATGAAGGCCTGTTGAGGTTACTTCAAGTTAAGCAGTTGTGATGCAAATTTGATAAGTCTATCTACTGACCAAGAGTCACTCTTTGTGGAAGGACCAGTCTACAGGATGCAAAACTGATTCCTAAGGGTAATGGCAGGAAGAGGACAAACTGACTGCTGTGGATGTTGTGAGTGTTTCTTTGTACACATTGCTCCTTTCCATGCCTTCTCTGCAGTACCAGCTTAACTGTGAAGAATAGGTCTACTTTCAATTGAGGCCAGGGATCAAATGGAGTATTGTTTTCAGATGGACCCAGCAAATATGCCCTCCCTAGTCCCCTACAGTTCTCAGTGCTAGTGTCTGGAGATTTTAATGTGAATTTTACATTATTTCAGTGTTTCAGTACAACCAAAATGAAATACTTTGGGAAGCTTCATTTTGTGAAAAAATCTGAGATTTGGACTTGTTTCAATTTGGAGTAAATTCATATGTTAAATTCTTGGAATTTCCTGTAGGAAATACCATTTTTCAACCAGAGGGTAAGATGAGGCTCATTGGCAACAGAGCGTGAAGGAGCCTCTGTGTCACCATCTTTGTTTTAGTTATTCTTCAGACAAATTGAAGTTTGCCAGGACTGTAACTAAGAAGACCCATTTATTTCATACAAACCACAGACTTCCAAAGTGTTGTAGCTTTCGGTCATTACCAATCTTTCGATTTACAAAGGCAACAGGCAATCTCTAGTATACTTCAATTTATCTCATGCACAGTTCCACAAAATTCACAGAGATAAACCTGAAAAGACTATATTTTTTGTGTTTCTTTATTTCTTAAAAGCAGAGTAGTTGTTTTTCAGTTTGGTCAAACCCTAGAACATATTCACAGGTAAGTTGAGATTGTTCCAAGAATGCCAAGTAATTACAAAGGTCATTTGATAGATTCATGAGCATTTTCTAAGAAAAGTGAGAAAGTCTTTGTTTAGGATTAACCTTACCCAGGCTGATACTGGTGATATGCTGCATTCTTGAGATTCTTTGGAATGAAGGCACTAAGTAACTGGAACAATTAGACGCAGCAGAAATATCTGCTTTACACATAGATTGGCGGAAACTGTACTCTCATGTCTGAATATATTTCTCCATATTGGTTTAGCTCATAACTTATTATGAACATTTTTTATTCATTCTTGCTAGCATATGTCTGCTTTTATCTCATCCGTTACTGGCACATGTATTCTTACAACATAATACCATAGCGGCCATTTTAGTATAACAGATGGGCAAGAGGATTATTTGTCTTGATGCTTTATTCAGAAACCACGTTTTGTTTATACTTTGCGTTGACATTAAAAAGCTTTTCAACCAATGGGGGTTTTCTTTTGAGTTAGTTTCATTTTATTTTATTTTTTAGAAATCCAAAAAGGCACACTCTTTTTTTTTTAACACTTCAAGAACAGAATGATAGCACTGCCTGGGGGTTACCCATAACAGTAAGCTAACATTTAACGCAAATCAAACACAAAGGCTGATGAAGAAGAGATGCAAAATTGCTACTCTAAGATTAGACATAAACATGGGATTCAAAGGCTGCATGTTGGATAATATAGCAGAGAAAAAGAAAACCTATTAGGGGGAAAAAAAACTATTGAAAATAAACCAAAATGGATTTCTGAGATTTATCGGATACATTTTTTTCTTAAACTTTTATGCTAAAATCAAACAGGCAGGCAAACTAGGGAATAGTTTACTGCTTTGGGGACAAAGGTATAGTTTAAGGTATGGGGCTTCTGACTTCATATAACTATATGTGGTCTGTCTCTTTTGGAGCACTGAAAGTTCATGCTTCAGGTGTGGATGACCTAATGATCATGCAAAAGCTCTTCATCATGAGTAGTTATTGTTCCTCTGCATTGAAGGTAGGACCTTCCTTGCACTTGCCTTGTTCAGGTTTTCCCACTTTTAGCAAGCACTGTACAACAATAAAGCTAGATTACTGTGCTTAACATATATCTGCAAAAACCAGTTCATATTCTTAGAGTTTGCAGTCCTCAGTCAACACATAAATCAAAAGAAAGTTTTACTGTCCAAGTAATAACATGGTTGGAGTGTACCACTGGGGAATTGATATTCCTTAGGTTAAACAACTGACACTTAATTGCAATAGCAAAATTTGAATTGAGATGCACAAGTTTCAAGTCAATATGTTGCAGGAACCTCTGATTTAGATCTGCCAAATTTTCCACTTTCTGGATTGGGACTGAAGTCAGAAATTTTATCAACTCTGATCCTACATAGTAGTTTATAGCAATTTCTATGTAACTACAACTTAAACCTGGCTTTGAGTTCATTCAGTTAATGAAAATATCAAGACTGACATTATTGGGAAGTACATTATAAAATTATTGATGAACAATATCAGTGACCATTAACAGTGAGATGGTAAAGTAAGGTTCAGATGCTATCAGGAGAATTCTAGAAGCATCTACAGAAGCCAAAAACATTTGTGTGGACAATTCAACCCTACATCTACAGGTCCACAAAGAGTTTTTCCATAAACTTGTATATAAACTAAGACTGGAAACATGCTAATCTGTCCTTTATATAGCACACTACTCCTTTCAAAAGGGAAATAGAATATACTTGATTTTTCTCTGTTTTCTTACACAAAACAACTGAAACAGAGGGTGGAGAAAAAAAAAACCCACCTGCATTTATAAATTATTGTTCTTTGTGGAAAACTTCCAACAATCTCACAGAGTTCTACTATTGATTATCTGGAATATATAGTGAATAAAATTTGTTCAGAAAAGTATCATAAAGTAGATAAGTAGGCTGTAGTTTCATTTTCCTATGACATCACTATAACAGATAAAAAAATCCTCAACAATTTTACATTTCCCCTGATTTCTTTTGTCTAATTTTAGGTCTTTAGTGGGCATCAAAACAAAGATATATGACCCTAAGTATTTGTACTAGTAAACTTTTGAATATTGCTATTCCCCTGGTATTCAAATTACTTCTAGGAAGTTTGGGTTATCTGAAAATGTTTCTATTTGATTCATCTTCTCTCCCAATCTCTTCTGATTTTCTGGATTTCCTGGTTATTCAACTGAGCACAAATTGCTGTTCATACAGATGCACTGCCATGATTTCTGATTTGCAGGCTGTCATTCCCATTAATAACCTACTAGGCTGTCATGCTGTCATTCCTTGTTGCTGCAACGATTTGTTTCAAACATAGGGGCTGATTCATGAAGAATAAAAAAAGCAGTTGTCCTTTTTTATAGGAACCTCAAAATATTTATGCAGAAAATGTGTGAAAAGCACACACACCACTTTTATCCTGAAGAACGAGAATGCTAAATACTCAACTTGTTTTCCTGAGAGGAAAGAGAAAGAATATAGACTCCACTCAATTTTTTTTTTCTCTATGAAAACATAATGCTTTTAATAAAATCTCCTTATAAAATATCTCAAGTTTAGTTCCAGAGCTATGATATGATAAATCCCCAGGATAATGTAATGGCTTAAAAACTGATATCAAAGATAATTTTAGGATTTTTTTTATTTCTGATTTCATCTTACCCAAAAGTATTAATGGCAGCTATATTAGCAAAAAAAAAAAAAAACTAAAACCAAACCAAAACAAACAAAAAAAACCCCCAACACTGCCCTTCAGTCTTTCCTGATCCAGGAGTACTTGGCCAAATTTCACTCTTGGAGATGCAGGTGCAGCTTCATTCCCTCTTATGGACTTCTATTTTTGGAAAAACGTAAACAGTGTGGTCCACTGACTCATTGTTTAATATCCCTCTATACTGTTGGACCACTGCATGACTGGGAATGGTCAGATAATTCTCAGGAAATTTCTCAGGAAAATGTTGCTGATGAATAAACCAGCACACGCATCCACACAAAACAGAAAATGAACTGGGACTGAACCAAAATCTGCAGAGGTTTTGACCCATTGGCAGGTGTCCAGGGACTCCTCTGTCCCCATGGATAGGAGGCAGACAGCTCTTTGACAGGTGATGCTGGTGAGTCTGGTGGAGCAGGGCAGGTCCCTTCTGCTGTGCCTGCCCCCCCAAGCCCTTCCCAGTGCAGCATGGTCATCACACCTGGATGTCTGTCTCAGCAGCAGTGGGCCTGGCCAGCCAGCCCTGTCTTGAAACACCTCATCCCAACATTTGCCATTCAGCTCACAAACCCAAAGCATTTCAAGGAGCTGGAACTGCCAGGAGCTGAGCTCCTGCACTTTTTCCACCGCCAAAGCCCGACAGTTGGCACACATCCCAAAGAAACAGGCAGAAGAAGGTTTCTGAAGAAGGAAAAGAAATAAGAGAACAACACAGGATGCTGATGTAAATCAAAACTGGGAGAGAAGATGAATGTGGAGGCTGTTTGGATCTCAGCTGCAGTGCTGGCTCCTGGTTTCCCATTTTTTTCCCTGTCACCCCTGAGCTGCTTCTCTCCAGCTCAGACCTGCACTATTCAAGCAGTGCAAAAGTTTGTGCTCCCCTTCCCGTCTCCCCACACCTCTCTGTCTGCTCCTAGTGCAGCCTACAGATGGCTTCTAATGAGCGAACTATTCTGAAATACCTATGTAAAATACTTAAATCATTGGGCTGACTTTGTATGTTGTAATTTAAACCAATATTTTAAAGAGGCAGTCTCTGAGTTACAGCATTCTTGTTATCTTCCATAAGGCTACACATCAACCCACTTGAAACTTTGTCCCTGCCAAACAGTATCAGCAGCCAGTCCCAAACTTGTCAATGCCACAGTAGTTTCTAAATTGATGTTTAATTAATGAAGTATGATAGCAACAAGTTCTCTCTCTCCTTTTTAATTTGATCTCCATGGCATTATAGAAACCTAAAGCTTCCACTAGGCATATATTCCTACTGTTTCCTTGTCAGAGGAAATGTATATTCATTTCAGACTTGTGGAGGCAATTACAGTAGCCACCAGTTGCCTACAGCAGCTAATCAAAGTGATAACCTGCAAGTTCTCAACTCCCCATGAGACAGCCCACTTGCCTCCAGCTGATGAATGCCAAAAGAGCAGCATGGGCCTACCAGTAATGACACCATCATCTAAGAGAAGTTTTTAACTAACTCATGGTTTTATAAAGACACTATTAACATCTCATAAAAAGAGGTCTAGATAAAACATTCTAATAAGAATTTTTAAAGGGAAATACCAGCACTGATGTGAATGTCCATTATAAAATATTAAGCTGGTATTTGCCTACTTGTAACCTTTGCACTTCTCATGTTCTGAAAAGTGATGAAGCCTTCCCTGAGTGTTTCCAAGTGTGTGACTGACCTCTGACTAGTAAGCTATCACATCTTTGCCCGTGTCCAGTCACACAGTCAAGCACATGCTTCATCTTAAACAAATGCAAAATGCCATCAATTTCAAAAGGATTCAGGAGCTTAAAGTTAAATATTTAGAAGCACCATAGAAAACTGGGCTATTATGCTACTGGAAAGTAGTATTCCAGATTGTTAGTTTAGATGTTAATTGGTATCACCTATAATTGCAGTAAACAAAACAAATTTTAGAAGTATAAGAAAACAACATTTATAAATAAATCACAATTATTTGCTAGCAGAAAGGATTCACCACATTAGTAGGAAACCTTTAGATTCTTCTGTATGACCAATCTCTTACTTTTGCTGGAATTTTATTATTTGCAGCATAGGCATACTTGGTAACAACACGACCCCCTCCACAATCTGCCACTCTATTTGTTGGGAAATACCACAGCTGACACTCTATTAGTGGCAAAAGCAGCATTAGAGATACACTCTGTTTTTTGCTTTATTACATCAACATATTTCAGAAAGTTCAGTGTATAGAAATTTAAAGCAGAGAGAATTAAAACATTTGAAGATTGCTTCTCCAACCTTTACTTATTTCAATGTGATAAGCTTTGTAACCAAAGAAAACCACAGCTTTGTATTCTCATTAAGATTCTTTAAAAAAAAAAATAAAAAATTAAAAGTGCCACAGAACCTCCTTTCCCCTGAAATGTAAAAGCTACTCACATGAAAAAATTCTCTGTGGCTGTGCTGTTACTCTAATCGAGTTATTAAATATGGGATTTCTCTTTAAGGCTTCTGGCCAGGTTTTGACATTGAATTTCGGGATATTCTAATTAGCTGCAGTCCCAAAGGAGGTGTTCTTGGCTTCCTCCCTGCATAGTTGGGAGTCCTGAAGGACTCCAGGCTGCAGGCTGCAAAGAGAGCTGGTTAGGTTAGTACATTTCCTACTCATGTTGCTATCATCATCCAGGGAATGGACTTCTGCTCTACCATTTCCTAGTCTCATTAAAAAGTTGGTGAGGTTTTAAATGCTACAGTTTCCAGTTTTTAGGACAGTCATCACCCGCAGTGGCCATTTTGTGCTTTGAAAGGCACATGTCATTATGCTATTATTATCACTTGCTTGCTCTAGCGCTCAAAGGATCTGAACAAGGCCAGACCAGAACTTGGAATCATCCTCCACCATAGAGAAAGATGTGGTGACCACCTTGAGAGCTCAGGTGGTACTCAGCTTGAAGATCACCAACCCAGCAACACCAAGACCAATTTTTTATTTTTTTTCCCCGTAACAAATGTGAGGAAAGTGGTTTATCTTAATTTGAAAAATCAAGATTAAAAAAAATCTTCTAGAACTTTTCTCTCTGAACAGCACCAAAACAGCAGATACCCAGCCAGGGCCAGCCTGCATGCTCAGCCCTCATCCAGCACCAGGGAGGCAAAACCAGTGGTGAGATGTCTAGCAATGGGCTCAGGCTCTATATCCTCCACAGAGAGGTGTCCATGGAAGCTTTTTGAACTTCAGCATAGCTTTAGATACTGTCTGTCACAGTATCCTTCTCAAAAAATGTAGAGCATACAGCTGAATAACCAGGTTACATGATGGGTGAGCAACTAGCTCACAGGTCAGGCACAGTTATAGTGAATGGGGTAACATGAGACTGATGACCTGTCACTAGCAGAGTTCTGCAGGGCTCCATCCTCAGTTCAGTTCTCTCCAACTTCTTCAGTAACCACTTGGATGCAGGACTGGAAGGACTTCTAAGCAAGTTTGCTGACAACACCAACTTGGGATGGACTCAAGGGCAGAGAGAACTCAACAAATTAGTGAGGTGGGCAGTCATCAACCATATGAAATTTAACAAGGGAAAGTGTCAGATTCTGCATCTGGGAAGAGGTAACCCTGGCTGTGTATATAGACTGGGGAACAAGATGAATATAAGCCAGCAGTGCCTGGACATCCAAGAGGGCCAACTGTGTCCTGCGGCGCACCAGGCACAGCACTGCCAGCCAGTCAAAGGAGGTGATTGCCCTGCTCTACTCTGCACTGATGTGGCCTCACCTTGAGTAATGTTTGCAGTTTTGGGCATGACAATATAAAAAAGACATTAAACAAATATAAAGCATCTAAAGGAGGGCCACGAGGATGGTGAAGGGTCTGGAGCGGAAGCTGTATGAGGAGTGGCTGAGGTCACTTGGTTTGTTCAGCCTGGAGAAAAAGAGATGAGGGGACACCTCACTGCAGTCTTCAACATTTTCTCAGGGGCAAACAGAGGGGCAGGTACTGATCTCTTTGCTCTCATGACCAGTGACAGGACTCAAGAAAACAACATGAAGCTGAGTTAGGGGAGATTTATGTTAAATATTAGGAAAAGGGTTTTCACCCAGAGGGTCGTTGAGCACTGGAACAGGCTCCGCAGGGAAGTGTTTACAGCACCAAGCCTGCCAGAGTTCAAGAAGCATTTGGACAACACTCTTAGACACATGATGTGACTCCTAGGGATGGTCCTGCACAGGGGGAGGAGTGGGACTCGATCAACCTTGTGAGTCACTTCCAATTCAGTATATTGTATGATTCTTTGATTCTATGAAGATGATGCCTGGTGCTGGGGCTGCTCTGCTTCCTGCAACACTCCTGAAGAGGATCTGTTGGAGACAAAAGTGATATGTAACTAACACTTTAGTGCTGGCTATTTTAATCCTTTAAGAGATTACTAGGAATAATGAATAGAAAGCAGGTATGTTGGTTAAAATGAAATGACAAAACCTTTAATTAATAAATAGCAGACATCCTTACAGGATCATATATGTATGATGCGTGTATGCAGGTTTTCACCAATGGCTGCCACTACACTGGCAGTATCTAAAGCCCAGTTACTCTTTGCCTGTCATACTTTCCTAAGTTAGAACTTTGTTTGTGGACTCATGATGGGCCTGGCTATGAATTCATGTTTAGTGAGAGAAGCATCTTGCGAGTGACTCCCATCTGATGGGATAATATGATGAGGATTTAGCCATCTTGTCATTTCAATAGGAGCTGTGCTCGGCTGTGCTGAAGCTTCCCTCATTTCTTGTCTCCAAATCTCCCTGGCAGCTCTAGGAAATAACGAGTGGAAAGAAAAGTTCAACCTCACTTTTTTTTTCCCTATTTCCTGAGTTTCCACCAGTGTTGAAGACAATTATAACACAGTGGAAAAAATCGTATAGAAAGACACTTTTTAACTCAACAATCCCACTTTCTCTTCATGGTGCAGTAAGAAACAAGGAATTCCTGTTGATTTTGAAAGCAAAAGCACATTTCTAAAATTTTTCATCTTCTCAGCACAACAGACTGGACAATATAGCTAGTTTGGGAATAGAAGTTTAAATTTACCTGGAAAGTGGGATAATATTTTTGTGAAGATCTTGACATCTCTTTTTTTGCATTTCAAACTTCAGCTATACAAATATAAACAATGACTCAGAACTGTAAACTTCAAAATGTTTTGATTCACCTTTTGAGGTAATGGTTAGGTGAATTCTACCTGCAGGAATAAATTCCCTCATAGGCATTTTATGTGAAATGTAAGAAAATTATAACTTTGTAGCTCTGAGACAAATTTGAAGACAATTTAAAAGCCAGATAAGCAGAATTTGCCTGGTACAATCTCTGTTACAAATAATGACCCCAGGTAAGGAATAGTTTTCCTTTCTTGGCAACAGGAATACCTTTTGTGATCTGCATGCATTTGGTGTGAGACACTGAGACAGAATAACTAAAGTAGTTCCCACACTTATATTTCTACAGGCACTTTTCAGAATTAAGTTTAAAAGCAGTAAGATATTGACCCTCTGTATTTCAGATATCTGTTGAAATAGAACGATGTTCTTAAAGTCTGATTTCATTTTCCTCCAATAGCACATGGAGATGACACCCAACAGATGATACTGTCAGCTTTACACAACCATATCTGTAGACTTCAGACAATTATCTCTAATCAATAGCTTCAGCATCATGGTAATAAAATTATAGTACTTACATATAATTACACTTACATTCAAATATATCCAGTTCCATTCAGAGCATATGTCAATGGAGTAAATCATCATAAGTCACTAATTCTCAAAAGAGACAAGGGAAGGTCAGATTCATGCTTTTCAAGAAATTTAGTTCAGAAAGAGCTTTCCTTTTAAGTTAACCTTCTAATGTTGTTTTTCTTTTAGATTTTACAAGAAACTATTCTGGGAAAGGCTTTTTCAGAAGTACCCTTGCTAATCTTACATACATAACTCTTTATTTTTCCACTTAAAAAAATTCTTACAATTATATGCATATGAATGAGCATAACATAATTTATCACATGCTGATTTTGTTACTTAAAGTCAGTGGACACTCTTGAATTCACAATTGCTTGTAAATCCACCAAGATGAATTTTTCATGTCACTATAAAAATAACCCTGTATTATATCTTTCATTTTTTGTTTTCCCCATTCAGTTTCAATACCATCTCCCTGCTCCTTTTCTGTTCTCCTTCTATTCTTTCATTTCCTGGTCCTCTAGTCACTCCATCTTTGTTGTTTAATTTTCTCACCTTCTACTTTTGATTCTTAGCACTTGTGGTGGTTTAGTTTCCTTGGTTTTGGTCTAGGCCTTCCTTTGGTTAGGCCTTCCCTGGTAACAAGGTCACAACTAAGAAAGTATTCCACACCATTCCTTTACATAACCAGTTGTATATAAGACA
>JAWWEE010000074.1:91781901-91856191 GCA_035221455.1 Xenops minutus | reverse complement strand
ATTTCTGCTGTTTTCTTGAGGGAAGCTGGTGAGAGTTTATTGTGTTAGTTATTTTATTGAGCTATTCCCTGAGTTTTTTTGAGTATATATATATCTGGTTTGTTTTGGTTTTACCTGATTTTGTCCTTTTTCCCCTTCCCTTTTTCCCCTTCCCCTTTTTGGGGTTGTTTGGGATTCTTGTTCTGTACATTCATAGTAGTTAATTACATATAACTGTAATATATGTGAATATATACATAATCACTACAAATTTTCTTTTGGTACTTTTTTCTTCTCTTTCAGGACCGGGGAATTTGTGTGGCCAATGGCTGGGTTTGGCAGGGAGCCAACCCAAACCTCCACAGCACTGATCTTGAAGATAGAATTTTGTGCTGAAAAGGTGTTTGTATTAGTATAAAAAGACTTCTGCTCTATTACTTCCTCCTTTCCCCTCCATATAAAGATACTAGAATATCTTGGTTGTAGTACAGACCCTGATTTCAGAAGTTACATGACTTTTCCTTGCATAATGAAATTCTGAGTCCTAGTCACCCTGCTGTTAGGAAAGGGAAAGAAAAGAGACCCTTGAAAAAAAATCCTAATATGTGGGTATGTGGGCATGTTTCCCACAGGTCATCACTGACATTTAAATACATTAAAAACCAATGTGAAAGATCTGTGCAAGCAGCAACAGGTAGAAAACAAAAAGCATTATAGAAAGACTGACAGAATCAGTCCTTTTTCCTTTATGATTTACATGTGCAGGCTCTTGGCAAGAGTTTCTCCTCTTTCTACAAGAAGTACCTTTCTCAAAAATTACAGCATTTATGGTGAAAGTTCCAAATTTCTGCAATTTTCATTAAAAGAATACTGTTTAATCATACATTTTACACAGAAATACATAATTTTTTCGTAGCCTTTACTACCTCCAGCAGACAAAGTGGTAAACATTAATAGAGAAGCTGTTTTGGATATGCTTATGAAGAAGTCAGATCTGTTGTTACTACTGGCATTTCTGAGTCCATTTAAACCAGCTAGCTTGGTTCTGGCTGCAGTACAAAGGCTTCTTGCCTTCTCCTGTGACTTTTGCAACCCACACAGGCTTGGTGCTGCAAGTGGCAGTACTAGCAGGACACAGAACCCAGACGGCAGTGAGACTGCACCTGCTATGTACCTCCTGTGGGTCCCATGGAGCATAGAGAGAGGATGTTCTGATCCTGGGCAGTACGAGAACAGATGACAAGGAGAGACAGATTGCCTATGTCATACTTCCAAAGACTGTTCTTGCAAATTGTCCTGATTCCCACTGAGAAAAGCAACCCTGACCTGACCCAGGACTCAGGGTCACTCCCATTACTCCCAAGTCAGATTTCAGTCAAGTAACATCAAATCTGCAGTATTTCCTGAAGCTTCAACACAGAGCTTTTATCAAAGTGAGTTTAGGTGTTCAAAGCCTACAAAATGAACACTTTGGGCAAAGATTTCTTTTTGGGAAAATAGGTCATGTCCTGAAAGCCAAGCATAGTCAGAAGGTGGTCAGCATCTCTTAGGAAATGGCTTATAATTCCTCAAGTGCTAGCTGAAGAAAGAACATGCAGCCAGATGAAAAAGCTCAAACTGTCAGAAGCTGAAAAATCTGATTTACGGGAGATTTTTTATTTTCTCTCTTTTTTTGCTAACTAGGGTTAAAACCAAGATAATCGTACTGTAATTATAACTTTGATCAGTTCTCTGCTGAAGACAAAAGTGGTTCTATGTAGGTCACTTGCTGATGCATAAGTTTATCAAAACAGACCTATATCATGATAATATCAATTTAAAATCATCCATGGCATGCACACACAAAATCTGCAACTCTTTCAGGTATTGTCACTAATCACTTGAGACATATTTCTTTATAAAGTCTTCATAAATTATGTTTATTGTATTATAATTAGTAGTACTAACAGTGCATAATATCAGTAGGGTCACTAAATATGTAAACAATAAATAATAGTAATATTAATGCCACCAAGCAGCAATGCTTGACAACATCATGTATATTCAGTCAGCCTATGACTATATTTCTCTGCATTTCAGTGATAAGACATGGAATGGTGCCACTCACTGGTTTAATGAACATCAAGACAAGCGCAAAAGTTGAAAAATTAGATAGCAGTTGGTTAAAAAAGAAAAGCTAAAGGAATAAGTGTTTTCTAGCTCTTTCAGAATTAAGGTGTGGACATTTTTGATTGTTTTACCATCAGTTATTACGTATCCATCCTCTGTTTCTGGACAAACGGGGAGACCAAGCTTCCCTGTTGCTATACTGTCTCAGTTTGAGAAAATTTAGAGGGGCGGAGACCTCAGGAGGAGGTCTCCTTCCTCTGATTCAACAACCCTGGTTCCCCAGTATAAAGGGAGACAGAGAGAGATCAAATACGGAAAAAAAGTAACTCTTTACCAAGAAGAATGTTAAACAATACTGATAAAACTGAGTTAAGCTAACCAGAAAATTCACTATCTCCTGCCCACTTGACCAAAAGGAGAGGGCAGCCAGCCTCCCCCCCACCCATTAAAACCTGGCAGGAATGTTTTGGAGGGTCAGTGCTAGAGGGAGGCTACAGTGCCGGCACAGGCAGTTGGAGCTACAGACCCCCAGGCAACTGGGAGGATCAACAAGACACAGGCCAGATGCAGCGATGAGACCTGGTCGCTGCAACTCTGGTGGCGGTTGTAGTCCTGATTTACTGAGGTGGTTGTAGAAGCCCCAGGTGATACAAGCCCAGTGGAGGGAGGGAAGCAGACCCTCAATCTGCTGAGTGAAGTCTGAGCGTGGTCTTTTGTTGGGCTCAGGGTAGGTGGGAACGCCTCTGGTACCTCCCCTGGGGCAAGTAGGTCTTCAGTGAATGATTAATACTGGATCACAGGACATTTCAAGAGTCTTTGGCACCTTCTAAGATTTTATGGCTTCCTGTTATGTCAGCATAGGTGGATCCATTATGGCCATCAGCAGAGATGAACATCCTCAGGCCGTGTGTGTGTGTGTGTGTGTGTGTGTGTGTGTGTGTGTGCCTCCCCAAGGAGAGTTATCACAAATGAGTCATTTGTGTAAGGACAAACAGCACCCAGCTTGTAGCCTGAGGTGGTAGGTGTGCACCCCTCAACACCTGGACTGTCCGAGTCATCAGCATTCCAGTCTTTTCACACTTGTGGATACATTCTTCTCCTAGGATAATAGAATACCATCCTTATCTCAAGTCTCTCCACACAGTTTAGTAGGCATATTTGGGTAAAAGAGAAAGAAAAGGTGGATACCAGAGTGGATATGCAGGATGAACATCTCAGCTGTTGGACCTAGCTAATGTACTATGAGAGCTGGAGTGATAGATTTTATCTCTAAATTGCATCAGGATAAATCAAAGACCAATAATGAAGCATTAAAAAGTAAGTAGATGGTCCCCTAGCACTGGATATTTTAATTTCTAATATTTTTTTTTTCAATTCCCTTTGCAGAGGGTCAGGTTGGGGGTTTTGTTTTTCTAATGGGAGTTCTACACTCTGCATAGATTTGCTATCTGCCAAATTTGACTGGCATTATTGGAGAGGCCAGTTACGGACTGAAGAAAAACAAATTATTTGCAAACTAATGGAAATCTTTTAGAAGCTTTGCATTAGGTGCTATATTTACTTTATTTCTTCAAATAGAAAGGGTATATAAAGATACCTTTACACTTAGAGATAGATATGAAGTGTTTAATTTTCCTTGTTTCTTGATCTTAGAAGACTAGAAATCTGTTCTAAAATGAAAATAGAAACTATTTGTTGAAGAAAGGACACCACCACCTTTTTACCATGACTACAATGGCACATTGAGGAACACTATGCACTCATTAACATGAGTACATTGGCTCTTTTTAAGCTGCCTTGATTTGTCTATTTACTCCAGAAGTAGGAGTAAAGCCATGGGATTTTCTTTTTCCAGACTTTTCTTCCCATGTATCCTAAGTGAATGACCTCTGTCCTTTCAGCCCTTGTTGTTTGAAGTACTGGGAGTCCACCTCTGTTACAGATCAGGTCCTCCATAAGATTTAGCCCCACAAGGATTGCCCTGAACTCCACTGGCATGGCAGGTAATGAGAGGGGTTTTTATCACTTCAGAATTAATGTTTCCAAGAATTTGAGTAGCTGGGGAGCTTCTAGGGCAAATCCAGTATCATTTAATGCAAAAGCAAAAATGCACTTCAACTGTTCTGTACACAGGCTACTTGTGACATTTTGCTGGACACAACAAGACTGCATTTGACAATATTAACTGGATTCCCTAAATCTTTGATGCTATTCTGCTCTGTTTTACAGGAATGGTGACTATATATGTTCTTGGCCATGATGATAGCAACAATGTCACATGGCTTCAGTTAAGATTATCTTCAGCCATGTTACTATCCTGGGAAAAATAGTGTATGCTACTTGGTCCTACAATGGGTAAATGGCCTCACAGCATAAAAACTGCTACTCCAAGCCTGTCACCCCACACTGCCAGCTCGGCTTACTGTTGTCATGAACAGACCATGTAGTCTGAGATCCACCATGATGAGATGACTGAAGATACTAGTAGACAAGGAACTGATCATGAGCCAGCGATGCATCATTGCCCCAAAGGAGGCCAATAACCCCTTGGGATGAAGCAGAAGGAGTGTTACCAGCAGGTCAAGAGTGGTGAATCTTCTCTACTCAGCACTGGAGAGACATACCTGGAATGCTATATATAGTTCTGGGATTCCTAGCACAAATGAGACATGGATGCCTTATATATAGGAATGAAGAAGAGGAAGCCAGACTGTTCACAGTGGTGCCTCATGACAGGAAAAAAAGACAATGAGCACAAATTAAAATTTTGTAAATTCAATGTGAATAAAAGAGAACACTTTTATACTGTGAGGATGGTAAAATTTTGGAAGAGTTTGCCTAGAGAGGTTGTGGAGCATCTATTCTTGAAGAAATTCTAAACCCTACTGGTCATGCTCCTGGGAAACTTTCCCTTGGGGCTCATGCTTGAAACAGAGGGGTTAGACTAGCTGATCTCAGGAGGTGCCTTCTCACCTAAACAATTCTGTGATTCTATGAAATCCGTCAGGCTGAAGAAGAAATTAAACATAAAGTCGTCTGGTCTGATTGTGCCAGCTACTATGCCCGATACATTAAGTAAAATGCTCTGCTACTGAAAAAAACTGTATCTATATGTCTGTCTTTCTGTCTGTCTATCTATCTATCTATCTATCTATCTATCTATCTATCTATCTATCTATTGGCTGAAGATAAAACACTTCCCAGTAGTCTATGTATCAAATATTAAATCTATTGAGTTTTTTGCATTTCCTAATTTTCTTCCTACATTGCTTAACTTTCTTGTACAGCATGGCTACTACTGTGAATCCTGTTCTGCAGTCTAGTCCTCTCAACTTATTGTAGAAAGAAATCTACATGTGCATCTCAATTCTATGGATCGTCTAGGTAGCTGGAACTCTGAATCATAGGATTTCATTCTGAGTATTGTTTAGGTTGCTACAAAATAGCCATATGCCTCTAGTAATTTTTCTGCTTCAAAACACATGAACACAATAGTAAATTCAGATAATGCAGAATTCAGCCACTCCTCCAAGAAAACATGAGTGTAAGCTAAGTCTTTCACACCGGGTACTTCATAATTTCTCATCAGCATTCACCTGTTCTTGGCAGCCAGAACTGACCGATGTGACAGGAATACTTCACATGATAATGAGTAGCACTACCAAGTGGCAAACACACCTGAACTAGCCAGGATTATGGATTAAGCTTCAAATATTTGGGCTTGATTGATCTGCTGAATGAAGTAATCTTGAAATCAATTTTTCAATAAAGAATACAATTACAAGATCATTGCTCCAAAGAATACCTAGAAATCCTTCAAGTAAAATTGTTCAGGAACATATGTCTGTTCTTCTCAATACTGTACATTAAAGTGGCACAATGCAAGTGAGAACGATTTTCAGATGCAATTCAAATATTGTCAAAGCCTTTCTGAAGATTTTACTCTATTAATGATTTAAATAAAATTAAGTCATCCTTCATCTCTTCATTGAGATTGGCTGTTCACACATTCTCTTAAGAGTGTTTCCTAGCTAAGTGCTATGTGACAAATATTGTTTATCGCCCCATTGCAAGATGTCTTTGTTTCCTTTTGAGGTTGCTTGTGTTACTACAGCTGAGCTCAAAGATCCACTCCATCCATTCTTTAATCCTGAACTATAAACTCTGATAAAGTTCAAAGACAATTTTAGGTTTCAAAAGATGGTGATTTCTTTTATTTTCTTCTAGATTTTTCAAGCACATTCTCTTAGTTTTCCTGTTCTAGCAAAATTTTCTTCATGGAACAGACTTGAAACAACCTTCTTTCTTTTTCTTTCTCTTTGCTATTTCATCATTTTGCCCATATTTTGTTTTTCCTGTTGCAGACAGTCTCATCTTTTCTGGCCATCCCTGCTTGTCAGACTCACTTTCAAGGCAAAGCCCTCCTCCATTCTCTCACTAGAAATATGAAGCTAGATATTTAACATATGGATCTTTGAAAATGCTGGGCACCCTCTAACAGGCAGTGATAGATCTTCCCTAGTTTCTACTGGAGTTGAATTTCCTTGGCACCTTCTACTATCATGCCTGTATACTTAGGGCTTTTCCATTTCAGAGCTCAGCCTTCACTACCTTTCATCACTTCTCCTATTTCTGAGGACTGTCTTTCATGCAGTTCCCATTGCTCTCTTTCAGGCTGTTTAAACTGCTATCTTTAGCTGTCTTCAATTTTAGAAGACTCCAATTTTGTTTGGAAAACTAAATCAGACTTTAGTGGAAAAACTATATAAGAGCACATACTCATGCATTTGATATTCTAAGCTGCAACTGAAATGGGTCTCAGTTTCTGAGTGTCATGATTGCTTCCACCTAACAAGGGTTAAAACAGAGTCATGTGTATTGGAAGCAGACATTCTGCCTTATAGTGCACAAAATCCTAATAATGATGATTAAAATAACGCAGCTACATTTCTTGCTATTTCATCCCAAGTTCCTGGCTTGAAAGCTCAAATGCTCTGACCTTGAATTCCATTCTCATTTCTAGGATAGTACCAGTACAAGAAGAGAGCCATGGAAATAAGCTTTTTCCTTACAGTTGATCAATAGAGAGCAAAATTAAGGACTGTAGGCCAAATCCTCAACCAAGGTAATTCATAGTGATCTACTCCACCTGCAAATCTAGCTCACAACACAGAACTGCTGTTAACATGTTAAATCACTCCCAATCAAGACAGAAAAGCTGTATTCTGTGCTTACTTTCTCACTTATGCTTCTCTGAATTTTGCTTGATTTGAATGCCTGTCCCTCAGGATACAGAGGAAACCATTTTCTGAAAGAAAGTAAAAGCTAATTTTAATAGAGGGTCTGCTTGATCCCTCAAAGAAGGTCAGATTTGGGATAATTATGGGTATCTGACTGATGTTTAGATGCTTACTTTCCCTGATGAATCTGTAGCTAACTGTATGTGATAGAAATATCTCACATTATTCTTGTGTTTGCCAGCTTGCAGTGTCATTCCAGATGGCAAACACAAAAATAGCACAAAAAATTCCTTCTGAAATTCAGGCTCTAAAACGATTTTGTTAATCCTACAAAAGATTTTCCAAGATGTTCAAACTGTCCATTCCTTCCTCGCATAAAACATCCGAACAGGAGTATCTTGTAAAACCATTGTTACAGTAAATTTCGGGCCATTGCTAATTTAATCACTGGCTACTTACTAAAAGTGTATTTATTTCTTTATCACTCCTCCTAGAAACCTACCTCTGCTCCATTTTATTCTTTGCTTGATGCTACTTTCATTAGAGTAGGAGTATCTCCGGAGCAATAGAATTGTAAAGGTCTCAGTTGTTAGCATGAAAGTGGGACTGCTTAAATTTGATTACTGTGTTTAATGAAGTGTCACATTTATTTACAAGATGACATGATGAATCACATTACAGTTATTATAAATCAGCTTATAAGAATGGACAAATGGTTGAATAAAGCAATAGATTTACAAATCTAAGATGAGCACTTTCGGGTTCCTTGTCATATTTCCCTTTTAAAAAATGGCAATGCACTATTTACTTTAGCCCAGGAGCTAAACTGGCAATTTGTTTAAAAAAAAAAAAAAAAAGAGAGGGAGGCAGAGAGAAGAGAGGTTTCACATTACATTTTGCACTATACTTTGTGTCTCATGGACCAAAAATGTCAGATTATTCACACGGACAAATCCAGTCCACCTCAACATGTTTGTTAACCTTAGAGCCATACATTTTGTTCCACCCCTACCAGAAGACTCCTCCTACTTCCATTCAAGATACAATATCTACTGAAAAAATTGTCTTTCCTGCCTCCTTCATTTGTCTCAGTTCTGGGCCTTTAATTTGGATTCAAATCACCCCGAAGTCCTAAGATTAAAATAAAATTTTATCGGCTTGCCTTTTGACAGTTTCAACACCTTGCCTTGTCTGACAACAGTGATGTGAGTTGCCCCAAGCCTGAAGAAAATCAAAAAGTAAATAAGCATCCATCCAGCACTGCCTTCCCCTCCCCAGCTTTGGAGTCTTCATTAAAAAGGTCTTAGTTCACTTCCATATAAAGGAAATTGGCTCATTTGTGTGTTATACTCTCTCCTCTCTCTCTGCCTGACTTGCAAAGGAATTTGTTTGAAACAGTTTTTTTTCGGTGCATTTCTGTTTGTTTGTGTTTGCCCTGCAGAAATGCTAATGCAGGTTCATTGCATTAAACAGGCCTGATAACGTCTGAGTGCACTCACATATGTGTAGGCTGAAAAACAGCCACTTCCAAGGGAGGAGGGGGGCTGAGGAAGACATGTGTGTGTTTTGGTGTGTGGGTGCACATGGAGTGGGGGAGGCTTTCAAATGGTTGAGCTCAGGTTTTTGTGCCACATCTGCATTTTGCCCTGTTTGAGTGACAGGTGTACATGGATGCCACATTGGCTGCCAATATGCTATGAGACCATGGTAACAATCGCTCATCTCTGGGGAGCTATGCTGCCTCGTTCCTCACTATCAGACATGAAAGAAATAATTTCAGGTGCCAGAAAAGGAACTGTGATAAAAGAAAACGTTTCGGCTTTCATGGCACTAGAGTTTGCCCCGAGGCAACAGCTTTGATAAAAAAAAGTGTCTCTTTCTTTACATTCACAATTAATCCATGATTATCTACAAGCAATCCTTTGCCCTATAGGATACTGACAGAAAAGTTGTTTCTCTTTTTTTTTTTAATTCTGTGTACACTTCACCTCTGTTTTTCCCTGCTACATGCACCTATTGTATCATGCAAATCTTCAAAACCTGCTGGAGCTAGATACAGCTTCCCACCCCCACTTTAGGAAGTTATGTAGATATCAGACATATCTGTGTAGGATAGCTATTGTTAGCTGAAGTATTAGCATATAATGTTGCTTCGGTTGTATATTTAAGAAAGATATGAAAGAGGGTTATTGTAACAAGAAAAGTTGAACCAAGCCCTCTTTTCTGCACTTTCCTGTGTCATCAGCCAAAATAAAGTTTTGGTATGTTTTAAAGAGCAAAAGAATGAAAAATAACATTCGGAAGGCAGTATTATCCCTGTCTGCATGAGTTCACTTTCACTCGATATTGGTTGGATCCAGCATTTATTGTGTCCATCTGATATCAATAAGACCATGCTTTACTGTTGAGTTCAGGTCCTGGGGACCAAGGGACATGAGAGGTCACAGCATAAAACAAATAACATTGGGGTTTTGACCCAGGCAGCCTAACTCTTTCCTTGGACTTCCATGAGTACTGGGGACACAGCCTCTTCCACAAAATCTTCACTGCCCAACCTTGTAAGGGAGAATCAGGGAGACTTCCCCAAGCAGCCATTCCCCACCCATCAGTCTTTGGCCCCTTGAACTCACAAAGGGAAGGAGGGTCTCTGGAGTGCCTAAACCATAGATGCCTCTATGCAAGTGCATATAGACATCCATACATATATGTGTACCTATATGTATAGCTGGACTGAGCATGACCCCTCTGCTGGCAGAAGGCAGCCTGGCACAGCACACCCCACCTCATCCTGGGGAATGCCTGGACCTTACAGACCGTGCTTATTCCTCAGGTTCGCTGCAGTTCAGGCTAGGGCGCTTTTTCAGGGTTTGTACAGGAAAGATGGTGCCTAACATAAAAAAGGTCCAAAATCACAAAGGTAATAGCTCACCAGAATTTATTTTGGGCTCAAACATTTCTGCCACAGGTCCAGTGTCTCACTCTTTCCAGCCCTGGTGTTCCATGTCCCCGACCGCACCTCACCTCAGACAGACCAAGCCAAATCTGTAGGGATTCTTAAATGCCTAATCAGTTTTTCACCCTGATTAAGCACACATTGTGAATCTAACTTTATCCACTTTCCTTTGAACTTCTGTAAGGGATGAAAAATTTACATATATAGACCTCCACACCTCTTTATGTCTGTTTCTTTATCAGAAATGTGGCAATTTTTTTGCCTAATCTGAAAACACATATAAAGATCTTTGCAAAAAGTACCAGCAATTGTTTTAGAGCCAATGTTTAATGTGACATAACCATCACTAATAATGAGAGTTCAGATTTCTCTTCTCAATTATCTCAGTCATGGTTGACTTCTTGAGCCCTTCCCAGCCTTCAGATTTTTATACTGGTGACTCTTAAATTGCAGTAAGGTGGATTCCTTCATGTTACTTATTTCAAGGCTTTTTAAGGGGTACAATGACATAGCTCTCCTACAGCAGATCAACTTTGGCAAAAACTGTCCACCTACAGGGTCTAGTAATTAAGCAGCTTGAAAAAGGTAATGGAACAAAAAGCCAGGAAAATTACTGAACTCATCAGCTACCACAGATGCAGAAACTGTATTTCTGTTTCCCATTTTTCTCCATTTAGATCTATCTGTCCATATGGATGGATGTCTCTTTTCGTTTATCACTTTCTCTCTTTCTTCATTTTTTTCCCCTGCATCAACATGCATCATTGTCCTCTCCATGAACAGTTTCCTGTTACTGTCTTCTGTCTAAACCAACCAGCAATATTTTCAACAATGGGCTAATTAGCAGAAAAGAAAAAAAATAGTCTGAAGGATAATAATAAACAGACTGGAGAGATGAGAGGTTATTAGGGAGCAAAGCCCCAACATGGTATTGCTAAGTTATGTACTCATTGCTCCCTTGCTCTAGCAAGCAGCTGCATAAAGCTAGGTAGCTTTTCTTCTCAAACAAAGCTAAGGGGAGAAAAACAAAGCAAGACTTCTGTGTGTATGTTAGTACGTGTTTCAGGGGGAAAAAAATCAGGACATTGTGAGCAAACTGGCTTTGCAATGGATCGACAAGGGTTTATTATTCTGAGCAGCACTCAATCAAATGTGGCCCCTATGAACAGAGAGTAATGTTGGCGAATCATCCTGGGGGCTTTTTTTCTGTGTGTGAGTGGTATCCATCTGTCAGCTGTCAGTGCCAGTGAGAGATATACAGAGCTGTCACTTCTTGTCAGCCAGCATTTGTGAGGCCTTTTGCAGCTGCTGCACAACACATACTGTCCTTATTGAAGGCCAACAAGGAGTCTTGGAGAAGATTCTGCTGGGCAGGGTGAAAAGGGGAAGAGAGATGTCAGGACCACTCTAGGAGAACAGCCTAGACCTATCAAAAATTTTTAACTTCCCTCTCAAAATCCTATTCTTTTCTGAATATTAATGATAATAAAAGGCAGATGGAGAGCTGAGAAAGTGGCACAGCTATATGCTCTGCATTTTGAGATTCAAGGCAGGTCTTGTGCTCCCTTTGGTACCTCTGGAACCTGTAATAATAAACATGGTGGGATGTGGGTAGTGATATATTCCAAAGAGGCCAGTACTGTCTCCTGAATAAAAGGAGAGAGGGGACAAACAGTTACTCCTCCAAGGGAAAAAAATCCCTATCTATCACTTCGAAGGTATACATATATATATTCATACACACAGAGAGACAGACACACAAGATAGATGTGTGTGTGTGAAAAACTTAGATGCGTATCCACACTTTTAGCAGTGTTGGAGCTGTGCTGGGCTTGTGATGAATTTAGGGCTAAACCAAAACCCAGGTTTCAAGGCACTGAAATGTTGCCAACTGTTTTCTGAAAATGTTGGCTCCAAATGTCAAAAATCTCATGAGATCAGCTGTTCTTCTGAGTTTTGCTCCACCATAGGCTGTACCAGAACCAGCTCCAGAAAATAAGAGGCCCTTTTGGTTTGTGATCTGCTGCAGATTTATAGTATCGATAAGGACCTAAAGTTTTGCATCCAGCCCATTTCATTTTGTGTATTATCAATCTCAGATGGAACTGAAATACTGTTTTAAGTAAAGGATCCTGATTTTAGAATAGTATTATAAATGTTTAGGTATGCCAAATTGTTTTGCATCATTTAAAAATTATAATTGTTTAAATCTACAGAGAACATTTTGGTTTGGTTTATATGTTTACAGCTGCCTTTGCAATAATGCTAAACTAACACAGCCAAAGTTCAAGGCAGCAGGACTAGAGGAAATGAGAGAGTATGTGGAGCTGGGAAGTGCTAAATTCTACTCTTTGTTTTTTCATCCAATTCACCTCAAGCTAGCCATGTCAATCCTATACCTGTTTCCCCTTTGGTGATAGCATTTCATTACCACTCTCACAACAGCATCAGGCTGATGGATCTTTCAACCAACCTTTGAAGTTCAAAAGATCTCTACAGGTACAAATCTGTCCTGAGTATACCACGAAACCAACTTGTGTGATCCTGGTTGTGGGTTCATAATGCAAAGCTAGAAACTTAGCCCTAGTTCTGCTTCAATGTTTTTGCAAGGGTGGAAGATTAAGTGATGTTTACAATTCTCAGAGTTCAATGCCGCTTTGGACATAACTAAGCCATCATTTAAATGTACGATCTCATACCAGATAATTTTCTTTCAGAAGTACTTTTATGATGAGACTTTTTCAATAAATTTAGAAATTCAGGATTAAAAAATGCAATCAAAGGTATTGTAGCAAGAGTACATAAATCAATGAGTCTTGTTCAATAACTAGGGTTTGTACATACTACATAAACCTGATAACATAATAACAATATCTATAAAATAATAATAGGATAGCAATATATAAAAATGTAAACAATTAATTGTAGTTATTTTACATGCTTCTGTTACTTTACATGTAAATGAAACTAAAATCCTGTATAGTACTAAAACTTATTCAGACTGGATAATTGTATTGCTTAGTATTTTTGACTAGGGTGACTGGTTTTCTCAGGCAGACTGCTATTGTTAAGCCCAAGCAGCAAGTACTTCACTGATTCATTTTGTGCCTGTAGAATTACTTTTTATTTAAAAGATGCAAAAAAGATTTATAATTTAGCTTAGGGTTGCTTGAAAGCCTGCTCTATTTGGTTACCAGTTTCAAACACATATGGTATAACTCATATTGCTGCAAGTAAAACAAGACTGACTGTTGAATGAGCATAACACTGTAATAGCAGAATGTCTGCATTTAGCCCTTTTAACTCAGATCTGCTTGCAAGCCAAAATCAAATGGGAAACAATTAGTGCCTGCCAGAAAATGGTTTCCCTCTTCCCCCTGAGAAAATCCAAAAATGCAAAAGAAAATGAAGAAATTTTCAGATGAAAACTATTAATTTTACTGTGGAGATGCTTTTTCAATGGCTCATGGGAATTGTAGTTCATATGCCTCATGACCCAATTCCTTTCCAATTGCTTAATCCCTTAATAGGCCATCTCTTGCCCTTAGTTTCCCCTACATCCTTCCATGAACAGTTTTGCCATAAAATGAAGGATCCCACTATTTGTATAATAGAAGATACAAGAAACTCCATAAGAGGAATGCCATCTATAAATGACAGAGAGAATTTTGTGACTCTGACCAACTTCTGCCAAGCCTTGTGGCAAAGTTCTAAAGTCTTGGCAATTTTGTAATTTTGATAAGAAATTACAGATAAAATTGTCCTCTCTGAGTTCAAATCTAAAGCTTATCCTGCTGCAGACTATTAAAGCTCAGGATGCTGCTCAATTTAATTTCCTGTTTTGAATCAGAATAGCTAAAATTCTGAGGAGTCTGTCATGACGAACCCCTTAAATAAACTCTATTGGATGAATGACACTGAAACTATACTGCCAAAGCATAGTACAACTGAAATATTTCAGCATTTCTTGTGAAAGTTATAGGTATGTAAAAAAATTCTGGTTTCACAGAAGTGATCACTTCCTCCTGAGCCCCTGGAAGTGTGCTGTATTGTGGCCTTTGTCAACTAAAGCACAATTTGCTGGATGATCACAGTGTACTTCAAAAATAATACTCTTTCCTTGAGGGAGAACAAGAGAAACACGCTGCTTACGATAGGGGTGGTGAGTGGAACATGATAGGCATTATTGTGATTAGAAAGAAGAGTGGATCTCTATAAACCTACATTATTCTTAGTTTTGGAAAATGACAAGCCTGTACTAAATTAGAGTTGAGACAGAGAAGCTTGTTTACAGCAACTTGCTGTCTAACATCTATTCTGAAAATTCTGGTGGGCACAAAAACACTGTTTTTTCTGTGTTGTAATCAAAAGAGCATGGTGATATCAGTAAAATGTGTCTGCCATCTTTTCTTTCCGTTAGTGACAGATTTACATATCCCATACCTCTCTAAAAAAGACTAGGAGGATCTTGTACCCTTTTCAGCCCTCAACTGTTGTTATCAAATTGTATGACTCCTCTGCCTCAATACTTTGTATAGTTGTTAAGTTTGTCATTGGGCATTTCCCCAGCCTGCCTACACCATCTATATTTCAAAAATGGATTTTATTTCCTTCTTAGATTCTCCATGCTCCTCAGCTTTATATGCTGTCTCTGCTGATCCTGACTTCATTTTCCCTTCTGCATTCACTTAGACTTCTCCCCTGCCTTCCTAGCAGATGGGCCAGCACAAAAGATGGATCAAAAAAATAGTTGTGTAGGGCAGCAGGCAGACATGGTATAGGACAGAACACAGTCCCAAACAAGAGAGAGATATGTCACAACATTGTCCATATCTCTACATTCGGACTATAGAGGCTCAGCTAAGCCAACTGGGCCAATAAACCTTCGTAGATGCTGTTTTGTGACCATGCTGTTCGGTACGCCTGCTGTTCAAGGCATGAGGAAAGGGTGGAATCAAGTCTGGAGACTGGCTACAGTCTTGCACATCTTCTCATTTTCTGACTGGCAGAGTAGTATAGGCTCAGCAAAATCAGGCAATCAGAGCGCAGCACAGCCAAAAGAGCTTCCCTGGCCTTGGCACCCAGAGCTTCAGAGGATGGTGTGGAAATACTGTTCCCCCCACCTCGTCCCACTAATAAACTTTCAGATAATCTTGGTGAAGACAGAATCAGGTAACTTGCAAGAAACCAGAGTAATACAAGAGTTTCGAGATGTACTGAAGACCCAAAATAGATCACTTAGCATAGGCATAAACCCAGTAACATTAGGAATTAGCAGGATCCCAAAAGAAGAAATTAACTAAACTATTTGATCAGTAAATTGAGATCATCAGATTAGCTTTTTGTCATCCACAGTAGCAGTTTAAGTTTCCAGCCTCATCCACATAGCACAAGTGGAGAAAGAATTACCATGGGAACTCAGTGAGGAGCAGGACTTGTGAGAAGCTGTGAGGATACCAGGGGATAATTACAGGACACAGACACAGAGCCAACATACATGTCTGGTTGACAATGCCAGAAGCTAAGAGGACTACTTCTGGCATCATTTCCCTGAAGGTAGCACTGTCTAGTGAGGGCTCACAGATTCCTTCATCACCTGTAGGTAAATATGAGAAAAATGGAGAGAATAAGTACCTTGTGGCTTTCAGATGCCTTCAGAGGAGAAAAGCAGAACAAATGATCAGAATTTTTCTCTAAGCTGGGGCTGATGTATGCCAAGTTACACAAGTACACATACTTTAGAGGGATTGACCCCAAGGAGTGGGAAAAAGGGCAGAGTCTGCAAACCATAAATGAACAATCATCTACTTCAGACATCCCGAAACAGGAACAAGCAGGACCATTTGGATTGCATAGTGTCACCTACTATTCAGCATTGCTTAACTCCTGCTTTGTGAGAGAGTTTCCAGTTGCTCAAAACACTAATAAATTTTATTCACAGTGGTTGACATTTTCCATGCCTCAGGCTAAGTGCTTGTGGAATAGTGCAGCCAAAACGTGGCTCAACTATTTCTAAGTATTCGGCAGTCATGCTTATAGCTTGAGAATTACACAGCTTCATCCTTTGCATTGTGGCCAAATCAGTTGATGAGGCTCAGACACATGTGCATGTCCATCAGCTTGAGACATGGATATGCATTTGTGCCATCTAGAATGTGATATTGACATAACTCTTGATAATATGTGGCAGTTTAAAGAGTTTCTTTGGCTTGAGTTTGAGGCTGACAAAGTCATTACTATTTCACAAAGACCATACCAAGTTAGTCAAAAACTCATCAAAAATTTTGTTGCTGCAGCCCTAAAGAGAAAAGCCTAAAAAAGGTTAAGATTTTTTTTTTTAATATATATTGCCATATTTATAATCTTGTATTTCTTTGTTTTTAAAGTCAAGTTGAGTCACTGGTATGTTCAAATAGTCACATAAGGAGAAAAATATTAGCATAAGTTTGAAAATCTCCTCTAAATCATTGAAGATAGCTTCACTGTGCAGTAAAATTGTGTTGTGAAGATCTGTAACTGAAAGGTTAAATTTGTTATCAGTGTGCTATAGTAATCAAGAAGCAACTACTAAAACACAGGAAATTCTGACTTAAGGTTTAACTTAAAAGGAACTTGAGACAGATGTCAGGCCATGACTTCAAGGAATAAGTGTTAGCAAGATTTATTGGGCCAAATTAATCCTATTCAAATCTAGTGTAAGCCAACAGACTTTTTAAAGTTAGTGATAAGAAACCATTGCTATGTTGGATAGATAAGAGACACTGAGTTTTGATTTACTCAGATTTTCCAAATAAACTGACATAATGTGGCTTCGACAACTTAATTAATAACTTTTATCACTGTAGAAATTTATATTCCTTTTTTTTTCCCTCTTCTACCCATTTAAAAAGATATGGTTTGTCTTTCTTGATCTTAAGCTGGGCAAAGCTTCATTTTATCAGTTTTATGCGTGCTTTTTCATGGATTTACTTTTCTTGATTTTCTTCCTACTATTTTAAAATACCCTTTTATTATTATATTTTTCTTCTGTGAATATGATACTATATGAGAACAGGAGCAATATTCAGGGATGAACAAGTTTTTGTGTAGAAACACTCATTTGCAGATCCTTCTCATTCTGGAGACCCATGCAGTTAGTAGTTCAGTTCCAGAAGGGTGTTCCATGAAAGTCATCCACAATTTTTGAGGTTCAGATTCATAGTCTGAGGTGCATTCCTATTAGTGAATAAGAAACGGTGAATAGGGGAATGCAGATTGAACAAAGGCAAGGGAAATTGATGAGAAACCATCTGAGGAATCATCATAACATTTTTATAACATTTTATACAAAATTGATATAATTTTATTATTTATTACATTTGCATCATGATATCTCTTTTTTTTTTTTTCAGGAGTCTAAAGACAAACACAGACACAAAAAAAAAGAGAAAAAGTGGAGAATAATGTATATGTATCAGCTTAACTTCACTTGAAACATCTGAACAGCTGTCTCCCACATGAAGTGTTATTCTTCTTAGTGATTGCCAAAAAGAGAAAGAAAAGCCAGGGGTATTAGTGTACAGGGCATTCTAGATTTCCCTGGCACTGCAGCAGAACAAAGAAATAAAAAAAGTGGTGCAAAAAAATAAAAAGGACAAAGTACCCCAAAGCAGGTTGTTTGCTTGCTAACAGAAGTGTCAGCAATTTTTATTGACACAGTCGCTTTGAACACTACAGAAGCAAAACCAGTGAAACACAGGACAAGAGAGATCAAAATGCGTCTGTGTCCCCAGGATCTTCCTCCTTTTCCTTTACCAATAACCACAGGATATGAATCACATACACCAGGGCCACCAAGCCCTAATAGCTGATCTCTGCTCTGCTTTCCCGGGAAAGGAGACACTCTTTTCAAATTTCTCTGTCAACACGTCACAGGAGAAAGGAAAGTCATGTAAAAAAGTCAGAGCTTTCCCAGTGAGGAAGCATTTTTGCAAAAAGCAAATGTTTTCCTTTGAATTATTACCATCTGAGTTATTTCCATGTTGCAGCTGAAGGCCAGTAGTTTGCAAGTGCAAATACTGGGGGAGTGGGGGGAGGAATAGGGGGAGAGGGATCATTTCCATTTTTGCCAGTGTGTAAATCTTGTTTTCTTCTGGCCGCAGTCATCCTGATGGACTTGCACTCAGTGAAGGCCCCACTGTTTCATGGAATGAATATGATTTTGGAGTCAATAACGTAAATGCTTTCTTATACTCAACATAAACAAAGCACAAGAGCAAACAGTTTCATTTACTGTGAAGGTGATGTTAAAAATAACCACGCAAAGCTTCAAGCCCCAAAAGATCTGTATATGTGTATCTACTGCCTAGGTCTTTCCACTGAAAAAGCTAAGAATGTATGTAAGTCTCCTTGAACTCATCAGCTGCAATGCTTTTGGCACAGTTCTTCATCAAACCATCCACTTCTGTTTATTTGTTTTTTCCATTGTCTGCCTATATCATCTGAAACTGTAAATGCACAAACTCACAACATTCTGTGATTAAAAACAGGAATACTTTCTCTTGCAGTAAGTAAGGTTAATCATGCTCAGGAATGGGCTCTTTATACAGCATCCCAAATATCTTCCTGGAAAACGTCCTATGGGCCCTAATTATCTCTCTCCAAATAAAAAGGATTGAGTCGAGAGTTTTATGTATCTGCTTAGTTTTCAACTGGATTTTGCTGGTGGTTTAAATAAGCATGCTCATTAGCATCTGTCAGCTGCCCAGGCTTATTATTTCTTTGCTATGTGTTGATTTGACTTTATTAAGACCTACAAGCCTTGATCCTGCCTGAAAGATGGACTCCAGAGCAGATCTGCCGCAGCAGTTACAGTCATCTGCACAGGCTATGTTAATGCCCACAGTTGTGTAAAATCTGCTGCCCTGCCCTGCAGAAGGCTTTCACCTGCAGATTTTTTTCTTTCTTCCATTAGCTGAGTACACAGCTTCTGACTGATAGAGTATAGTGCTGAAACATTCACTTTTCTTCAGCTTTTGATGGAAGCTGCCCATTTCTTTCTTTAGCTTAAAAGGAAGAACAGATTCCTGGAACCTGGAAGAGCAGATTAATACAACTAACAATAAGACAAATCAGCCAAACAAGTAGCATATTCACTTCTCTCCTTTTCTTCTTCTTTCTTCCCTCCTCAACCCTTTCTTCCCTACTCCCAAGTAAGAAATGCTAATATGTTGTGTAATGTAGGAGCAGCTTGGCATGTTCCTTGCCTGCCCCGGAGCTCATGACTGTTTGGACTATGGTATAATTGCTTGTGTGGCTGCTCTCAACACTGTGGCTTCAGCTTTGCAGACACTGTTGTGAGGGAATGGGAAGAAAAGTAGTCCTGTGTCAGCTCATCTTCTTTTTCCAGATAGGGTAGAAAATTCTCTCCTAAGAAAGACTTGTAGAGTATGAGGGCTTTTCATTCAAATTGTTCTAAAAATTCATCAACTCACACAATATCAGAATGTCTTTCATGGACATTGATACAACTGATATCTACTTTACTCAGTTCTCTCTTTTCAGTATTTCTCCTCTCCTTGCTTTCTCTGCTCCAGAGGGAGCCTTTCATTTTCCATCCGTGTCCTGTCAAACATTTCTATGATGTTTTTCAATCCATCTCTGGTCTCCCAAAGCTTTGGAGTCTGCTCATACTCTGAAGAATGATCATCCCAGACTGTTCTCAGTTGACGAAGGCCTGAGATAGAGCTGAAGCATACCGGAAAGCATGAAATTCAAAGGAGTATGCAGGGATCACAATACTGTTGGGAAATGAGAGGCACCTGACACTTGGGGCCAGTCTGCAGCCTTGCCTTGCCTGCAGTCCACTTAGAGTTGTCTTTGATGGCACCAGAGGCAAACCCTTCTCTGTCAGTCAGGCAGGAAAAGAGTCCAGTCCATATTTTGTGCCAAGGTAAGGATGAAGAGGTGAATGTTTCCTCACAAGAAGTGAAAGCAGCTCCCTATCATCTACAAAGGGTTAGTTATGATTTCACCACACATCTTTCCCTGAGAGACAAATACTCACCGGGAGTGATGAGCTAATTCCAGCCTAAGAAGAATTGGCATCTGTGTACTTAAGAAAGAAATGCTGAAGCAACAACCTGCTATGCCACTTAGCCTGGGACAATGAGATATCAATGATCTTGCATTTTAAGTCATTTCACCTAGCAATGTTTGCAAGCACTGGCCATTAGCCCTCCTCCAGCCCGTCAGTGCCACCTCTAGAAATGATGAAGTAAAATTCAGTTTGAGATCACACTTATTCCTGCATCCAAATCCATCACATATTATAGCCTCTCGTGTTAGCACAAACATCCTTTAGAATGAAACTTTCCTATTACCATTTCCATTACAGAATCATTTCATCTGTAATAATTTTCCATCAGAGGCTGGAGAGGAGTATGCTGCAGCTTTACCTGCTGTTCATACCAGGCACAATTGAGAGATACCATTTTTCTTTGTGTTTGAAACCAACAGGAGGAGGAAAAGGGTCTATAAATACAGACGATCAAGAGTATTTTATATCTAGCAGTACGCTGTGAAGCCCACCTGTAACAAAATAGGAGAGCAGAAGGGGACGGGGGATGGGGGAGATTTAGGAAAAATCGGAGCAGAATTAATCCTTCAGGCTGAACTGCCTCTGCGGAGCACAGCTATAGAGTTCTGCTGACTCGAAGGGCCATTATTCAAGGGTTAAATGTCACTCAAATCAACCTCATTATGAACTGAGGGATGAGGAGGGGCTCGGGGGAGATACTGCTTTCTTATGCATTTACAATTGAGCCGCTCTGGCCTGGAGATGACCCGCCGCACAATTTTTAAATTATCTCTGCGCGCTCTGCTTGTTTTGGAAATGCTCTAAATAAAAATAATGGACTGTCTTTTAATAAGTCTCATTGTGAAGATTCCACATATCAAACAACGCAGCGCAGCTTGGAGGCAAGCGACGGGCATGTGTGATCTAGCTGGAAGAGAGACAAATGGTGATGGGAGCAACTCCATCTAGGGACCGCTGACAAGAAAATGGCATTCGCAAACTGACACATCTGTCAGGGTGGAGAATATTGGCACCTGTCACGCAATTTCAGTCATGACTTTTAATAAAGCTGCTTTCCCTTAGGTAAAATTGGAACTTGACTGTAATATTAGCTGCAAGCACGTCTTGTTTTCCCCTTCAGAGCTCTTTTGTACGTGAGACGTTTCAAATGAATCTTAAAGCTGAAGTAATGATGTTTACTACTTCTTTCCTCCTCCCCCCCTTTCCCCTTCCAAGTCTGGATTTGAAAGAGATGTTGGGCTGAGTTTTTTTTCTTTGCAAAATGTCTCCCCTTCATCTACCAATACCAGATTTTTTTATATGTGAGTGTGTGTGCATGCACGCGTGTGTAGTGCTTTTTCTCTATCACTCTTTTTTTTTTTCTCCTTTCCTCCTCCTTTTCAGCTGGGCTGTTGTTTGAGTGAATTTAGCCTGGGGAAGCATGTATATCATAAAAACTGGGTTGGGATTTGTTGGCTGTCAGTCAATAAATCAGTCAGAGTTTAATTACCAGGCATGTGATGGGAAGCGGTGACAGGCACCAGGTCTGTTGGATAGCATTTCTTATGGGGCAGCAGCTACTAAAAACAAAAAGTTAGAGAGTATGTGTGCATGAGTAGATGCCGGATGAGAAGGAGGGGGAGAGATGGAGGGGAGGAGGGGGAGAACTGGAGAAGGAGGAAGGGGGAAAGGAAAAGTTGAGGAGTCCTGCAGCTGGAATCCACTATTACAAGGGGAAAAAAAAAAAGTTTTGTGTTCTTAAAACAAAGACTGTGAGTGTCTGCTTCAGGACAAAAATAAGTTTTTTAGCTGAAACATTCCCATGTTTTGCTTGAAATCTGTTGTCATGTTTTGAGTGTCACCTGACACCTGCATTGACTTATGCTGCACTAAAGTGTACCCCGTTGTTTAACACTTGCAAACATTGTATCAGAAATATTTTTTTTAAAAAGGAAAGAAAATAACTACACTTGAGCAAACACATTGGGGAGATGGGGCTGGAAGGAGCTGGAAAACTATTGTATTACAAAATGACATAATGTGTTAAAGGACCTTTCACAAAGTGAGAGTAAAGTTTTTTAATAAAATATGAAGGTTATATAACATTCCCAATGAGGAAATCAATAACATTCTTTTTCCCCCCCCGTTTTCTTTTTCCCCTCCCTCTTCCCTCTTTTTGGAAATTTTCCAGGATGTCTGACCATGGAAATCATGTACAGGGTTTTTTTTCAAAGGCAATTCATACTTGACATGGTTTTTATTTTTGACTAGTGATGAGAGATGTCATCTTCTTCCTGTCATATGCCATGAAGCATTATGTGGAGATACTGCAGGATGTTTTGACTGAAAGGATGCTCTATTTTCTTTTAACTATCCTCCTGTGGTGTGTCTCAGTGTGTGTTTCAGAAATCTTTTGTCCACTTCAAGGTGTTATGGGTAATGGACACAAAAGTCTCTGGCTTGAGGTAGTGTAGCTGCTCCTCTCCCAGCAGAACACTTTCCCATGAATGTGAGGGAACACAATAGATTTGTGAGAAGAGAAGGAAAATGTTCAGCAGAAATGCTAGTTACAAGTAGACTTCAGCCAGTGAAAATTTAGCTGAGAAAACATATTGGTTCAAATTTCATAGAAATCTCTACACATAAAAAATGCCAGAGTGAATAGGGAACTTTGCTGTATTTAGTCATCTAATTTAAATAGTGTCTTTATTCAAAAATAAGAGAAAAGTCAATCTGGTTTGCTTAGGTGGACTCCCATGCTGACAGCCTGTTTATCTCCTTGTCAGGTTGTTCCACAGTTGTCTCTGTGACTTCACCTACATGAATCTGCATTCTCAGCAAGACCTTCCAGAGATCACCTGAAGGACCTCTTCCCGTCTTTACTTTAAATTGCTCCTGCCGTGTCCAGCTGACTATATGCAAACTTCCTGTTGCTTCACCTCTACCTTTCTGTCAACTTCTGTCATCACTTTTAGATGGCAAACTCCTTGGAGCGGAAGCGCCTCTTCTTGAATTCTTGGCAAGTGCCTGGCATAGAGTGTGGACCATTATAAATGTATGAGTAACTCCAGACTTTGTGCTGTGTACATATTCAAACCATATGGAGTGCGATATCCAGACCCAGGCTGCAGAAGCTGTCTCTCAGTTGTGTTCACAGTGGGTCAAAAGAGGGTGAGGTTGGAGAGGAAGAAAGTAAGTTGCAGGTAGGAGGGGATAGAGTCCCATGAAGATTTGCACTCAATTAAAACTTTTGTGAACATTCTCCCTTTAATGACCTTTCCTTCTCCATTCTTTCCCTTTCCTGTGTCTCTGATCTGGAGATTTTGCAACAGAGAAAAGCAGTTTTGAAATTTGTGCCTTATTCTCACTCACGTGGGTTAATCAGTCTAAATAGGCCTCAGTCTTAAATGTCTTGTGTGTCTAAAAAAAATAAAAAAAATAAATACAGTTATTTAAACTTTCTCTTTGGAGTATCTTGCTCCATTACCTAACTCCACACTGGTTATTTTGTAAGTCCTAGATCAAATTTTTTCTCAGGCTACCGGAAGGTCCAATGGTGACCCTCCAGAGTTAGTTTATCCAGCATCTGCAGAATTTTCGTAAATGGTTAAACACTTTTCAAGCAGACTGCACAGTGGCAGCAGCACCTTGTGGCTGGTAGGAATTCAGCTGGGTCCAACAGGGCATACCACCAGCTCCTGCCATCAGGACCCTTGGCTGCCTTGGACAGCATGCAATTTCATAACACCAAGTTTGCCCTTTATAGGGATGGCCACTCTGAATCTCAGGACCATATTCACAACTGAAGAAAAAAGTCAAAAGTGCTCCAATGCCTGATGGCAGATAAAGCTGGCTGACCTCCATGTGAAATGCTTCCCAGCAGCAATGCAGGGTGTCTGCTTGATGCCAGCTGTGGCTGGAAAACAGCGAATCAGGGAAACAGTTTCATGACTGGTTTAATGTCCTACACACCAAAGCTACATAGAAACTCATTCAGGTTGAAGCTTCATCTTAACACAGAAATAATAACAGGACACAGAGCAGATTGTCTCTGAAGTTGTAAGTCAGAATCCATCTCCCAGCTGAGTCACTCTGGCTATTAACGCAATGCAAGAATGTGAAATTATTGGGATCTTTGTCAGAGGTCGACCTATATTAGAACAGCAGCTCAACAGATAAATACCTCTTAATAATATAGGAAGGCTGATTTTTTTTGCCACTGATAATTAACTTCACTCTCCAAACATTTTTCCTTACTGTTCTCCTCCTTGGGTGAGCATGGGTATCAGGTTCTTCAGTGTGTAGTTCAGCTTAGTCACAGACCTACATGTAACTACTGGTAGCATCTCTGCAAGCTCTGCAGGATCAGTGACAATAGTTTCAGTTAGTGAGGTTTTATATTTCCCATCTTCAGCTCTGAGTTTTGGAATAAAATACTTTCAGGATTTTCACTTTTACTAGTTTTAAATCACGATCAGGAATTTTTCTGGATTTTCACCCCAAAATTAGAATGCCCAGGACTACTCAATTCCTTTTTATCAGAAAATCATCTGTGTCTCCAAATGTCAAAAAATGTTTACTCAGCCCGAATAACTCCTTAGCTGCCCAGAGCCAGACAACTAAGTCTGTGGTGCAAATGATTACATTTCATCACAAGTAGTGGGGTGGTTTGGATGAAGTAATCCAGTCCAATCCTGTTTCTCCAAGACTGAAGGAATTTGCCAAAAGTGGAAATGAAAAAGGTACAAACTTAGAAGCAGGTAAAGTTTCCCTACTGACCCATTTACCTGTAAATGTTGTTTGTTGTGCTTCTTGATAGCCCAAGGGAAATGTACTCCTGACATGCTTTTTTCACTTTCATTTGTTACCTACTTGTCATATTCAAAAGAAAAGAAATGTCTGATGCATCCTTCATTAGGCCAAATGCTTCCTTAAAACAGCTTCCCTAGTGGAGTGTATCTTTCACAGATCTTTGGGCTGAAGGATCTGAACTCTGAACCAAAGTACCGGTGCTGAGAGAGTAGATTAAGGGGTCCAGGATCCAACTCCCAAATTTCTTCAACACCAAGTGCATTAATTGATATTTATTTAGAGAAGTGTGTGATGGCCTCTAGTGGTGCACACTGTTGATAAACACCGGAACATCACAGTTTCTCTCCTCTCTTTGAGTGGCATTGGAACAAAAATGTTCTGGATGTATTGACACTGGTGTATTGCTGCCATTTGAGTAACAAGACAGCCCAGTGACAGACGGACCTGTTCTGTTTATAGCACTCTCCTTCCCTCTCCTCCATGCGCTGAGGAGGAGGTTGCACAGCACACTGGGAGCAAGTGCACAAACTGATATTTAGCAGTGACACATTAAGTACTACAGATTTCCTGTGAACACACCATCATGTTCTGGTGTCCAGCATCAGGGAATAACAACAGACTGATTTCATCATGGCTTTGTTTTCCTGCTAACCCACCAGACTCACACCACGGTCAGAAACAAAAATCTTGATTTGGTTCTTTTTTTGCTGTGAGGTTTTCCCCCCTTACCACAATATATTGATGGCATCATCAGATCAAGACCATGACAAGAAAATCATGACTGTAGGACATTTCCTCCCAGCTATCAGATGGACTGAACCTCAACAGCACAAACATGCCGAGGCTTCTTGCTGTGAGTGCAGCCTCTGCCATTACTACGGTGAACGTGATAGCCATTAACTAATCGTCATCAGAAAAAATATAGTGCTCTCTCCCTCCTCCACTGCACACTGAAGCACATACCGTATAAACATCATAAAGGACACAGTGAGAGAGAAAAAACACACTAGAGGCCATACAAAACCACATATAACCCTGATCTGAAAAGAGACTGTTATTCAAAGCAGTGAAAGCTTTCATATACTGTACGGCCATAGAGTCGGATGTTTTCTCAACAGTTTTCTAAGCAATAATACATAGATAAAGAGGCTGGAATCTGCCATCCCTTTTATAACATATGCACGTCTATTTATGAAGACACTTAAGCATGGATTTAGTAAGTCCAAGACAAAGCTCTAGAGGCGGCTGTCTCTTTAAATCCGTCTCCTACCAAGTGAAATTTGTGGCCCTGATGAATGGCAGAGCAGAGTCATCCATAAAAGGGCAGAGGAAAATCACACTCATTTGCATACAGTAATTATTCTCTGAATCGGGCCACCTTTATTGCTGCCAGAAAATCTACTGTCAGCATCGCTCTATAGATCATGTTGGAAAAGCCAGCAGCTGAGGAGCGGGGTGGTGGCTTGGGACCAACCGGCTGGCACCCCAGCCATCCTTGCCACTGGGGAAGGTTGTTCTTTGCCTCACTCTACATCCTGGGTACCCAAAGGTCCATTTTCTTTTGAGTTCTGTGTATCTTCAGCAGCATAGCAGCATAGCAGGGCGGTGACTATTTGGACACAGAAAATAGCAAGGTGGTGGGAACCATGAAGTGGGGCTAGGGAGGTTCCCAACTGCACTAAGATAAGCTTTGTTCACCTTTTTTCCTTCCCAAATGACATTGTTAAAGGAAAATAAAATAAAACAAAACAAAAAAACAACATTGTACAAGCACACTATCATCACATCACCTTATTGGTATGCTACCTATGCTTATGCTCCTCTTTGGCTCTACATCAGTGAGCAATGGCAGATTAGTACAGGGAATAGGTGACTGACATTTCAACCTGCTGGCAGGAGAAGAGGGGAAAGGGCACAGCCAGGGACTATACCAGCAAAACCCAACCTTAAAATCGAGCAAAGAGCTGTGGGGCCAGGTTCTCGTCACAGCACAAACAAACCTGCCACCAGTCTGAGACTTCTCCTCTAGGTCTTCTCCTGCTGTGACCCAGCAGGATGGTCTCAACACACAGCATGGAAACAGCTTATTCAGGTACCACTGGATAGCTTTAAGAGAGCACTTTCCCATCCGTTTATGTCTGTCTGCTTATGATTCTACCAAGGAACTGAAGTCTGATAGAAACTCTGTAGCAAGTATGTCCTTGGCGTGGATCCAGTTGTGATCACACTTCTTGTGAAACCAAAACCTGACAAGCAGAAACACTGACTCCCAGTAGTGAATCACAAAGATGAGAGCAGTTTGGAGCTGGAAGTGATAACAGCAGCTTCGGTGCCAGTGCTGCAATTTGCCACTCTAGAGCAGGGCTTCAAGCTACAACACAACCCGACACAAGTGCTCTCAACCACTGCAATAGCTGAGAACAAAAGACTCGTGGTCCTCATTTTGCAGGGCCTGTCCACCAGTTCAGGTGTGTTTGCACTGCAGTTTTGCATATGCCCAAACTCTCAATCAAATGTAAGTTCAAATTTCCTGGTCAGGATGACTGCAAGAGACTTCAGGGAGTCACTGTGGATATATGTTTCCCATGAGGGTGGACGCTAGGATTTCTTGGAGAGGCATTATCCTATGGCACCATGGCACTCCATGCCATCATCAGTTAGACAGTGTTTAGTGAAATATTGAGTTCTTCCTTAAAATAATGCAGTTTTGTGACCCATAATGAAAGTAACATGAGACTGAAAAAAAATCTGGAAGTCCTGCGTTCAAATATCACAGCCTGCATCTTCTACTCTGTCCTATGAGGTCTACACCTAGAGGCAAAAGATCCAAAAGGTGGTGACTTCTCAAATACCATAGTAGTGTTGCTGGCATGTTATATTAATGAAAAGTTTTGTTCTTCATTATCAGTGGGTACTGGAAACACTTGATACGAGAAAATGGGCTAAGAAGTACATTAGAAACTCCATGGGTGTTTTAAAACATGACTTGAACAAACCTGATCCCAATTCTGCTATAGACAGAGAATTAGATGATCAAAATTCTGACTGACATCACTGAACACAGTTTTTACTTGGTTGACTGAAAGCATCCTGAAGTTGCAATTTTTCTCTACACTCCCACCTTGATTCAGAGGCAAACTCAAGACCTTCAATCTTCATTTAATTTGTGATCTAACCAAACACTTTGGATTTCCAAATGTCCACCAACAGAAAAAAACTCTTTTCCTCCTTTTGTTTGGTTAAGCCAAAATGAAAACTTCAGGATACAACACAATGGCTTTTCAGTGTTTCCAGCAGTTACTTTCAGCATTATCATACCATCCAGACTTGGAGTTACTGAGATGCTGCTTAAGCAAGAATGCCTCTATCCAACCAGAACTACTGAGCTATAACAGATTTTGTTAGTGAACTGTTTTATGCTTCAGACCTATAGCAAAACTTTCAGTCAAAGCAGAACCTAGTTTTTTTCCCAATAAGTCAGAGGTGATGATTAGACAGTGTTTGCTGTACCCAGGTATATAAAGATTATTTATGTATAAAAATAGAAAAACGTCTGCAAACTACCATGGCTTCATGAATCTTCATTGGCCTATTTAAAATAGACTGTATCAGCACTAATTTTTTCCTTTGCCCCTTCTCTGAGTCCTCAGGAAGGGAGAATAACATGCCAGAATGAGAGACCTAGTCTAAAGCAAATTTCTGCTGACCAAAACAAGTTCTGTCGGGTGCAAGAGATAGGCTTTTCCCTTGATCAGGCTGGCAATAGAGCATTTTGCAAACATTAAATTAACTTAAATAAGAAGCAGTAGAAAGAGAAAGAAAAAGGAAAGGGAAAAAAAAAAAAGAGACAGAAGGAAATTCAGCATTGCTGAACATTGATACTTCGCTTTGCCTAAAGCTCCGTCAAAGTACCTGACCCCTGACAGATCTAAAGTAAAATTATTTAAATGAGGTAAGGGATACTATTTTTTTTAAGCAAGTGGTACAAGCTCATGGCTTTGAGGATGAAGCTTCCAATATTGGCTTGCTGAGATGAACACTTATAAAATCACATCGATATATGTGTTTGCATTCCTCTTAGGGTAAAAATTTGTCAGAGACGAAAGGCATTAAACCTGTCACCTCAGATAAAGATCAGATGTTTGATTTCAAACAGAAGAAAGCAAACACTCCACTGTAGGCTCCGTTAACCCCTTGAGTACCCCACCAAAACTGCTAGATGGGACAGGCAGTTGGTGCTGCCCGTGCTGCTGACTCACAGCCGCAGAGTTTCCTTGGGGAACACGTCAACTATGTGCTATTTCTTTCCATCTTCTCTGTCTCTCCAGCAGTTGCAAAGCAGAGTGCATCTGCTGTCTGCAGAAAGGGGTGCGGTTCAAAACAGAAACTAGGTTAGATATTTGTTCATGGTCCTGGTGCCACTTGCTGGGTCTGCTTTTATTAAAAATGTACTTTTAGGGCATCTGAAGGGGAAGCAGTGCTCGGATCCTCTTCACTAAAGTGAGAGACCTAGGGTATTTTGGAGATCTCTGTTATTTCTCTGGCAACAAGAAGCTACATTCTTTGTACCCTTTTACTCCTTTACCGTATATCCATGCTATAGCTATTGAAAATGACAACTGGCACGGCATTACATTCTGAACTAAAAGTCTCTGGCAAATCTACCTGTTGTAATACCTGAAATTTTCCTATAGCTAACTGGCTTAGAGTGAAGTGCATAAACTTTACTAAAGAAGAAAAGAGAGAAGATGAAAAAGCAGAAATCAGCCTCTGGTTTCTAAAAACATTCATGCACAAGTCAGGGGTTAAATCATACAAAAGAGGGGTGTAATAAGAAGTGCTAATAAATGTTTTCACCTGGAAAATCTGATATATGCAAGACTGGGAGTGTAACTATAAGGCAAACTTTTATGGTCTACAGTTCAAGGCAGATCGTGTGGAACATTTGGAAATATCTGAGATCATGCCACACAAGTGTTTGCTATATTAATCAAACAGCACAATAGTTGCCTGGATACCCACATCATTTCATCAGCTGTGGTGGCCTGTTACCAGTTTTCAGAAAATGAAATGTGACCCCTGAGGACTGTAATTGGGTGAGTATAGTAATTTAGGAACGTTCAGGGGATCTGGAAAATCTGTCCAGCCAATTCACTTACAGCCAGCCATGGCAGAAGGGTTTTTCAGCACTGAAGAATCATGCAAGTTGCCTATTATCATTGCTGATACCCAGTTCCTTTCCATTGCCTGTTTGCTGCTTGGTGCTAGTTACGATGAACTCCAGAGTCCTAATGAGCCTAGAGATAATTTTGTTTAATGAAGGATTAAGGCAGTGCTTTGGAATACTTGAAAATAAAAGGGTGGAAAAAAAATAAAAGCTAGTTCTGTGCTGGCAGAAACTATGGTGCATTTGCAGTATAAACTGCTGTATGCTCTTACACAGAATGTTTGTCGTGATACAACTTGAAACAGAAAGGGCAGTGATCTCATATTTTAGTTCAGGAGGCTAAAGTCCTTCTGGATTAATCCAAGCTTGTGGCATTCAGTTTAACCCAGTGTAACCTGACGCAGTTTTGAGGCAGGAAAACTGTGTGTGTCTTAATCACAGCTGGGTTATGTAACCTGTCCAAAGTTCAGGTCAATAGAGTGATGAATTCTCTAGCCACAAATTTTTTAATACTGGCTGGGCTGCTTATTAATTTTATTTGTACTGTTAAAGACCTATATAATTTGTAGCTTTGATAGTTTTTTAAAAGCTCAGAAATGCTCACACACTTCAATCAATTAATTTTCTTGGGATAATAAACTTATACAGGGTGCTATTGTTTACAAATTTATTTATTTCTTGCAGGTTATCAGGCTTTCTATTTCTGTGGCAACAGATTGCATTAGATACATAATATAGGAATACTAAAGGGCAGAAGAATACCATATGTTCCATCATGGGCTGCATTTAATCTCTGAAATACCAAATCATCAGCTTAATCCTTCCAGTCGACTCAAGAGTGGTCTGTTACAACCCTGGAACTAGGATGGAAGACAAAAGAAGGCACAGAGCCAGAACTTCTGCTAATGTAAATCAGTGCACTTCCACTGACTTCAGCAATAACATCTTTGACACCAGCTGAGGTTATACCCTGGATTGTTTGACTTAGTGGTGTCAAAAGAAAAGGTGGGCTTTACAGAACCCATTTTCCAGATCAAACGCTGGTAGCACATTATTCAGAGGTAAAACAAACCATTTGAAATGTTCTGAGCACTACTAGATGCATATTTTTGCAAAAGGCTATAAAAAATTTGATAAGCATTTTTTTGAAACCTCCTCTAAAGTATTTTCTAAATTCATCCAAGCAGAATGCATCCTTCATATCATATGAAGACAGCAAAAGAGGCAATATTCTGTGTTTTGATTAGTACTCATCTAAAAACCTTGAATCATACATACACAGACTTATAGAATGGCTTCGGTTTGAAGGGGCCTTAAAAATCATGTAGTTCCAACCCCTTTGCCATGGCAGGGACACCTTCCACTAGACCAGTTATATATAATTTGCTGTTTTGTAGGCCCAGTCATAAGTTTCTAGTAAAGAAAATTTCTTATTCTGCCAAATAAGTCATGACAAAAGACAGGTTTGCTTCAAGATGGTTTTGGACTGTCACTGTTTGGATTGTTTGGATACTTTTCAGTTGTTTCTTTGAAGGCTGCCACTCACATAGAAAATGCTCTGACAAGCATGATGGGGCATTTTAATTCTGCTGCCAGAAATTGCTTCTTTCCATGATAATTTCAGCTGCAGTCTATGTCCTATTGGTAATCCCTTGGCATGTTACCCAGGAAATTTGTAGTTGGTTATCTTAAGGGTAGCTACTTTAGAGTCTCTAAAGTTTTCAGTAAATATTGCAGATGACCATTTGTGCTTCTGCAATACATGGTGCCATTCCCAAGTAGCTATCCTATCACGCATGGTAGCATTTCAAACTAGCTAAGGCTGATTCAGTGGGGAGACTGTCTCTAGGAATATTTCAAAAGAGTTAGTATCAGGCTGTGGAGACACCACAAGTGCAACTTTTCAAAGTGAAAAGTTGCCTTTTCTCCTTCAAGGCTCACCAGTAGCGTTCGAGTGGGAATTAAGCAGTACACTGATACTGTACATGATTAGCAGCATGGTTGTGGGATGAGAATAGTTATATATTGGATAAATTTAAGATAACAAATTTGCATGTAAAACAAGTGACTCTTGTCAAAAGAAAGAAATTCATGAAGAACATGTCCATCTCATAATAGGTTGCCTAGCCTATCCATCACAGCTAACACAACTTTAAATAATGTGTCACAATGTATTTTAAAATGTTTAGGGAATGTATTAATTAAAATTACTTAAAATTTTTTTGTATGAAACAACTTTGTGGTGAGCCTTTTGAGAAACAGCTGGGGAACAGAAAACCTTTAACTCATTTTGTAAATATTCTCAGTTCTGAACTGGATGTTATTTTATTGATATACCCTCCAGAAGGCAGATTTCACTGCAGGAAGCCCTTCTTACCCCTAATAAAAAAAAAAAAAAAAAAGAAAAACTGAAACAAGATGAGTAGATCAGTGCATAATACATATCTCCTCTGAGGCAGACATTCCTACAGTTATTCAGAGTTTCTGCAAAACAGTATTTCATATTCTCTGTATTAGAGAGCAAAAAGACTAAATTTGAATCATCTCTCTATGCACTTCTGTGCACCAATTACATTCCAAAATAACACTCCAACAATGAAGAAAAAATTAAAGGGTAACAACAAAATTCTAGAAGCTACCGAAACTTATGCTGATCAAATAAAAGCTTCTATTAATATAGTGCTCAAAATAAAAAAAAAAATATATAGTAAAGGGGTGGGGAGGGAAGAGAAGATATATTCATTGTATTAGGTAAATTTTCAAATAAAAGGCTGTAGTCTTGAAAATTTTCTTTTCAGAGCCATGCTCTGAACCTCTGTATTCATTTTAGCCAATTAATTACTTATTAACAGTATTCTGAATGTGTTGGATATTTGTGAGTCAATATTTGCACAGATCATTTGGTCCTTCCCAAGTCATATGGTATTATATTAGTAGCTTTATGCAAGCCCTTTGTGGAACAATGTAAATTAGAAATGGTTTCCTAAAAATGTTTGTAGGCAGAAAAAAAAATCACCATCTGTGTTTTCTGCAAGAAAAAAATGGCCACAGATTCATGAGTCTTAAGAATTTTTGCAGAGACTTTTTGAGATTTTTTTTTCTCTATTTAGACACATACAGGTTGTCATCACAGTAGTTAAAAGTAGCAGTTCTTATTGAGTTTATGTTGTGAAAACAGATTTCTAAGTCATAAAACTATATGACCCAAAGCAAATTAAGGTTTCTTCACACTTAAACTGTACAATAGTATAACTTTTTAAATGCTAATTGGAAACAAGATTTTTGGATGCTCAATGTATGCCCTTTAATAGACCTGATTTTCAAAAATCATGGCACTTTAAAACTCCTTTCCTTTATAAAAGCTCCAAGTTAGGTGTCAAAGAACAAAGACCTAGAAAAATAGTATTCAGTTCTGTAAATATTACCATTCAATCTTGTTGTGATTCATTGATAGCAGGCTGTGTTTTCCATTTGCTTGTATATGTATATTGAGATATGCATATACACATGAATGCATCAGTGTGTACATATGTGCATATTTGTGTGTTTGGAGTATATATAAAATTAATTTTGTGGATTTGGTTACCAGGAAAAGATGCTCAACTGGTCACAGTGAAATTTTTCAAAGTAATGAGACTTTCTCGTAAAGCCTTGTCAATACAGGAGCAACATTAAATATATATACAACACACACACACACACACACACACACACACACACACATATATATACATATACATAAAGCACCAGAAAATCTTCCTCAGTGACCCCATCCAGGTCCTTAGTATTCCTGACCAATATGTCTTCAAGTTCCTCATAAATATGTTGATCTTCATCCTAAGACCAATTGCATTTCTCATTATTGTCTATTCAGAGTCCCATTTCTCTGATGACTAGAAATCTTCTGAAAATACGTAGGCTATATTTAATTATGCCTAGGTTTATGTTAATTTGTTCATGTCATAACAGCTTTAATATATGTATTTTGATCCTCTTTCAAGCATGCATAGCAAATGCATTTTGGGGAGGGGGGTGGTCTGGAGTATTTCCTGTTTTCATAAGACCTCAAAGGTTACAAAAGTAGAACTGCAAGAAGCTTGCAACTCATCTCATCTGTAATTTGTTCCACGTTTTCTAACCAATATTTACATACAGAGAATTGCGGGGAAACTTTTAGTAATACAATGCAACCGTATCCTGCCACTTCTGGGTATTGCAGAAATACCTAAATTAACAAAAAAGATGCCACTATTGGACCAGCCTGGTGATTTGCTCCAACTCATTTGCTCTGCTTGAGAGCAAATATCTCCTTTGCTGTCCTGCAAAAATTCCCTATTTTATGGAGGTGGTGCCAGCAGACAATAAGGTCTGGTTGCCTGTCTCACTTGTTCTCTAAGGCTGTGTGAACCTTCCTCAGCCAAATAAGAGAGGTGAAACATCCATCCTTGCTCCATCTCAGCTAGCCCTCATTTCTGCAGCACATTGATCCTCTGATGGGTTCCTCAAACTCTTGCTTCATCTCCCTATCTTAGCCACTTTGGTCTGTTTTGATGTTCTTAAGAGCACTCCCTCTCTGTGCCCTGGCAAATATCCTTACGGTTTGCCTGCAGCTGGGGTAACATGCTCGCTCAGGGGCCAGCTGGTCCTATCTCCATTCTCTATTCTGACCCATCCAGGAGTTTGGATAAAGTTCACCATTTTATATCTATTACTCTCATTCCTTCAGAAAAGTCTATTATGTGCAAAGACAAGCTTAGTTCCCCATCATTCAAATCATCTAGACCAAGCTAAAACGCTGTCTATGTCTTTCACTGCACCTCCTTCCAGTGCCTACTTTCTCCAAAGCCTGGATGACCAGCAGACTCGGATTACTAGCAGACTCTGCAGTATTAACAACAAATAATGAATACAACAAGTACTTAAAAATTATATTGTATCAAATTTTTGAATGTCAGAATCTCATACTTATGATATATCAAAGTTTAAGGAAGTATAAGTTGAGGAGGGAAGTGGTAAACAAGAAGTACTTTGGTTGTTTAAGTTCTTGGCACTGGAGAGCTTTCAGTGTGATGCTTTGGCCAGACCAGCATCATTCAGAGGTTGATCTTCTAGCTCAGTTCCTGCTGAAGTTGTTTGGCCATAACTAGGGGGAATTGTTTCCTCTCTTTTCCAGATGTGAACAAATTACCAGAGAAGTGAATACACCACAGACCATAAAGTATTCCCCTCCCTTCTTTAGTGTCACCTCTGATATGATCAGGCTAACTAATTCACTCTGAACATCCATTATTACACTGATGAGGTCTGACTGGCTGCCCTTACTGATTGACAAGGAAAAATGAGCCTTCTGAATATGGTTCTAATCTATATTCCAGACAAAGAAGAAGAAAAAAAACATGCAAGAGGAAAAAATTAATTCTGTCTCTTTAAATTTTAAAAATTATGATAATTATGCCTCCAGGTTTTTAATTTTCAATTTACAGATGTAGTGAAGTACACTGAGTCACTTGACCTCTCTAAGAAGCAGTCTTGTCCTGGCATCCTCATAGGTATCTGTCCATCTGGCAGATATATTGGAATTCAAATCTCAAACTACAACTGACTGCTGAGCTGTGAGCTGTGCTGCTTTCATGCGACCTGTCATTTCCCCCTCCCTAACTTCAAAAGACTTAGAAAAATGCAGAGGGAACAATATCATATGGCGAATTCTGTTTATGTGGCACGGCTTAGTCATCCTTATTTACATCACCCTGCCACCTAAACAGACCTATTCGCAATGCATAGCTGTCACTCAGCCTGAACCTTAGATTACTGTTAATGTTTGCAAAAGGGTACTTATGTAACACTACACAACTGTACATCAAATACAGAGCCCAAGGCTAATAAAACTTGGTCCAAACTGACCTAAGGGCTCTCAGACTTCTGCTCTGCATACTGATGCAGATGATTACACTAGATACAAAATAAAACTTACATATTTTAAATATATATTTTTTTTAATGTCCCACTTATTTTCACCCAAAATGTCTTTCTTCCCTCATGTTGTCAAATACACTGTGTACCCAACCACTATGAAAAGCATTCAGGTTAGGTTTGCTTGCAAATAGAGGAATCTTCTTTAATTTCTGTATGAAGTCATCATAACAATTTTATAGACAGGAAACTTTGCAACAGTGGAATGAAGGACAGGAGTTTTAATGAGCAAAGAAGCATCAACAGAAGAACACATTACACCACAGGTAGGAGACATAAATGTAAAGTTTAAAATCAAATTGATTATCATTAACCTGAAGCCCTGGTCTGATTTTCTATCATGATGCCATTCAGATCCTCCTCCTCAACTCCCAAAACAAGCATAGACATCAACAAGGAGATACAACAAATGGCCGGGAGCAAGCTGAGGCAGGTCATGGACTGAGAAACCCAAAGCTGACACAGAGGCAGCAAGGCATGCCAGAAGGAGGCACATTTCCAAAGTTAAATTGACCCTTTTTAGTGCCCAGATCTGTCCCTGGAGGCTGCTGTCACCAAGGAGCAGCCAGCTCTACCACATGGGTCAGGACCTGGTTGGTACACCTCCATACTAAAGCTGTGTTAGAAGAAACATACAGTTTTTATAGCTGGCTGCGGGAGATGATTAGGGAGATGGGTTTTGTTTCTTCCCTTACAAATACCCAGGCAAACTGTGTAAACTACTGATCCTTCCAGCCCTGTGATACTGATGACAGCAAACTCAGCTGGTCTCTTGAAGCCAGAATTGAGAGGGGAGACATTTTCCTTCACACTCATTCTCAGCAACACTAAAGGACAAGTGGTGATATCAGACACAACTCTGTAGCCTGACTGCTTGCTAAAGGCTCTGCCCAGATGCCATCAGGAACTTTAGAAACAAAGTCTTGCTGAAAATGCTTAAGAAGAAAGAATCTGTGGAGGATTCCCCATCAAATGTTCATTAGGCAATACACTTAATTTCAGTTTTGAGTGAAACTATGCACCTGGTGCAGATAAGGCAAAAAACCTTTTTTTAAAAAAAAATCCCTCTTAACTAGTCCTAGTTTAGCTAATCTTCCATTTCTACATCAAACAGGCCTAGAAGCACTTTCCACTCATAGAGATCACGGTTTGTTTTCCAGATGAAAATGCTAATGGACAGAAGTTAAGAGCCTCACAGCTGTGTGTTCTGGGCACACAGAAAAGTTACACTGATAAGGTTAGATTGATGAGCTAAAGGGGGGTTAATAATAAAGATTCTCAGAAGTAAGACCTACTCTAGCATTAAAAAAGGCAGGGGATACGTCTATAATTCAACCTATATTCTTGCCTAGATCAGTTTCACATAGGGAATTAAAGGATACATAAGGGTCAAATCGTCAGCTGTTATAAACCTGAGCTGGGGCAATTCACCTTAAAAATGTGGAATTGGCCCCAAGCAAACCCACTGGACAGCTACATGACAGATTTCCAGAAACAGAAGCCCAGGGTAGGAAAATAAGGGAAGACGAAGAGGTGCCTGGATGGAAGAAGGGAACAAGACTGAAGAGCAGAGCAGGAACCAGGTAATTCTTAGTAGTTTTGACACTGCTGTTACAAAGAGCTTTATAGGCAGTTATTTACCCATAACCCAGAACTGCACTGTTGTCAATAAACTGAGACAACCAAGTAATTACTTAATTAGGTGATTCCCTTCCCACCATTACTCCTTTCTTCAAAAAGATTTTAATGTGAAAACCATCTTCTATGTCTCTGAGGAGAAATACACACTTGAGTTTCAAGCCCATGTATCATACAATATAAGAAAAAAGCAATAAAATAATAGAGAGCTGTAATTCTACTGATGGTTCCTGGTGATAAGAAAAGCTGCAGTGGCATGGCTGGAAAGGGTTTGTCACCATAACTCCAGGATCAAATTTCCTTGTATTACAGAAAGATGGCAGAAAGTGTCTGCAAAGGACACTCAAGGAGACATATAATAAATGCCATGAAAAGAGCAATTCTTTCTGATAGAAAAGCTTTAACACAGTCACAAAGTGCCTAATCATGGAGGTGCTGAGTAACTTCACCCCTTCTTGAACTTCAGCAGGATGCATGGTGCTCAGCACCCCTTTGCTCAGCACTTCAGACAATCAGGTCCCAAAGCAGGAGGAAAAATCATTTTCAGAAATAGATGTGGCAAGATATAAATTCCTACCTAATAAGATAATTCAGGTTTTATTTAAGCATTGGCATACAGAAGAAAGAGATCCCAGACAGGGTGATATATTTATAACAATCCATTTGTTTTCTTCCCTTGAGTGGGATCCAATGTAAGAGCCATTTTGAGAATTTGAGTTGGATTTAACTGGCCTTAACTTGTACTAGGTTTCTGCACACAGGTGGATCATAACCTTCACAAAATACTTCATATATGTGAGGGGCCACAGATTAGGAAAATTAAAAGTAAATAGCATCAGAGTATGTAAAAAGATTTTGTGCAATAAAGGCTATCTCTTGGTCATGATTTCAACTTCTACCTAATTACTTCATAGCCTGTTTTTTCTTCAACAAAATCAACAGTTGTTTCATTGTTTTATTTTTTGTTTGCCTTTTTTTAAAAAAAAATTTATGAAGATTAAAACCAACCAAAGACAAAAATCACATCTGAATGAGTAGCCTATGAATGGGAAGGAGGAAATGGTCCTAAGGATGTCAAATTCCTTTTGGGGCTTCCTACAGACAGCATATAAAATATATGCAAATTCCTTTACCGTGAAGCAGGATGCTCCAGGAAAGTCCAGCCTGAGCAAAGTTTCTCTCTTTCCTTATTCTCTTTGGGCTGTTGGAACAAGTGATCTTTGTGCTGTCTTCAGATTTGTAATCTGCTTTTCTAGCTGGTCTTTAAACAGCTGGGTCAAGCACTTCTGTGTATGTCTTAGCTAGCATATCATGAAATTTAATTCTGGATCCATGAGTGAAAGGTCAAGATAGCAAACATGGATGAAAAGCATATTTGGATCTTCCCCTCAAGATATCACAAGACATCTGTGAACATTTCAAGTAATATTTGCAATGCTCTATTTCTTCAAGAGGCCATAATTCCAAGACATCCTAATAAACAAATTCAAAGCCTAGAGAATTTGAAAAGGAAAAAAACCCCACCCATTTATTGAGATTGCAGTTCTACTTGAATAGTGAAAGCCAGTGAGTATGTGTAAATTATTTTTTGAAAAGCAGTCTTAGAAGCAGCCATAAACATTGAGATATTCCAGGTGTCTAAGCCTCTCAAGAGTCCCCCCTACAGGCAGCCATTACAATTAGGGCAAGCTGGTACTCATTACAGTTTCCTGCCAGTAAACGATCTGATAGGGTTTTCACATAAACTTGGAAAAGTCTAGACTCACTCAAAATCTGGCCCAATGAAGTTATACCTAAATTAGGGAATATCTAAGAAGTTATCAGCCATGTTGTAACATCATGGCAGGACAAGAGCCAGGCACAAAATATTCCCAAAAATATAAACCTGAGGTCAGTCTGAAGAATGAACTGAACAGTCCAGAGGGGTCTAGGATCTAAGGTCACAAAATAATATGTACAAACCAACAAGAGAAATGCTGCATAAATGAATCTTCATGAGTTTAATTTGGAAGACCTATTAAATACAGAACCCTGTAGGAATCTATATCTTTCTTTCTGCTAGCCTTTGCCCCAGACAGGTATGGGGACTTATCTGAAGCTGGGATCATGGGGCTGGTCCAAACACCTCTGGTTTCAAGGACATTCAAACCACATGAGCATTTCTGGTCTTTGTTACGAGAACTATCATATTCTGCTTTTTTCTATTAGTCTTTCTGAAAGCTCCTTTGTTTCATTTTTTCCCCATCATATTCTAAGTATTTCTCTGACTCATAGTAGCTCTGCATCATAGCCTCATTACTCATCAGTAGAGGGCTGTACCTCAAGCTAAGTAAAATAAGCTGTGTGTCCCCCTCTATCTTGAGATGCTAGTGTGACTTACAGACACTGGGAATCCATCTTCAGGAGTCACACCTCATTTTCGGGTGATGAGCTGGGGGGTCCATGCACTGGATTGCCTCACACTGATTGCTAAGGTGCTAACGTTAAAGAATCCAGTTTGGCTTATAAATTCACACAGTTGTAAATAGAGGACCTTTCCCACTGAGTTATCTTCATAAATGAGGTTGCTGTAGCAAGCTTTCCCAAGAACTTGCAGTCCCACATGCTGTAGTTAAACTTGGATAATGATTTACAGTGTATGAAATAACCACCTTAAGTTGAACTTTTGGGATTGCACAAGGGACTGTTCATCCACATTCCAGGTTTGATTGCTCAGAATTTATCTTAATTATGAGTGGCTCAATTAAAGCGAAGAGAGAAGGACTGAGAGAGTGAGAGTGAGCAATATTGGAGCTCAGCTCCGAGTGACTGACAGTGACATAATGCCATCAAGTAACTAACATGTTGCAGCACAGCGTTTAAGTAGGCTCCATTCTTCAGGCAGATGTGAAAGATTTGCTTGGTTCTGCTGTCTCTTGCAGGTAGCACAATGGGTAAAGAGGCAGGTACACTCTGCAGACATACAGCTTTATTGTTGCTTAACTACAGCTATTTAAGCAAGAAGAGTCCACAAGGTAGAGTGACATTGCACAATAAAAGCACACCTGTGGTGCACTGTCAGACACAATTAGAAAAATAAAAACTCTCTTAACTATCCATCTTGAACAAGGATAAAACACATTATGCCATGTATTTCAAAGAGCTTCAGAAAGATCTCCCCAAAAAAGTCTAATGTTGACATGGTCCCATCCAGCCTCTCCATTGATTTACTGTCTCAATGGCTCTTTATTTTTAGGTTATTCATCTAAAATATATATGATTCACCTGACATTACAGAGAGAAAGCCCAGATATCAAAAAGCCTACAAATACCCTGGACATAGAGCAGTGAAGTCACAGAGCGGTGGGTAAAGAACAGGAGGAAAAGACACAGTCTCAACAGTGAGATCATTCACTTACTCATCACAGACACCCACTCATGATGTCAGAGCATTTTTTAAAAAATGTAACTGCGTGAAGCAGAAAAGAAGCTGTTCCACGTTGCCGTGATGATCTTTAAACATAATTTGAGCCTTTCCTTCGTGGTTTGAGCACACAACATTTATACTTCACCAATAGCATCACCTGAACAGCGTGCACCATCTGGCCTTCAACAGTGCACCCAAAGTGTGTAGCACCAACTGGGAACAGCTGGTGCCATCCTCATTATTTCCATGGCAGCTGAGGATTCTCCTGCACTCCAAGAATCCTCAGCTGCTGCTTTTATCCTCCCTCCCGTTTTTCTGCAAGAGGGTATATATTTCCTTTGAAGAAGCAATAGGGGCTCATAAATTAGAGTGACTTTGCCCTGTGACTGTTTCTCCTCCACTTTTGTGCATTCATTTACTCTTGACATATCTTTCAGTAGCAACTCATGAGTGCAACGCTGGTGACTAGGAATGTATTTGTTTATCTACATAAGAGGAAACCTTCCCTTACCATTGCAGTTCTGAAGAGGATATCACAGATTTACCATGGCCATAAATGTTGGCCAGAACCCCTTTCCAGGAAACCAAAACCTTGATGGGAGTCCATCCTTGTGTCTAAACCAAATATGTGCAGAAGAACATGACAACAGGAAAGAAGGGAATAGAGGTTCGGACAGAGATTATCTCTTCTTCTCACATTAAAAAGGCACCAGAACATGATAGACTGTCCACAGCTTTGTGGGGGAGGTTATACAATTGATTCTAGTCCCTCCAGCTAACAAAACTCAGAGGCTCACAGAGAAATTTTCTAATAAATATCTGAAATTAAAGCTCCACTGCTGACAGCAAAATTGCAATTTACAGTTTAAAGACGCATTCAATTATGGTTACCCAGAGACAAAGAAGACAAGAAAAATAAAATAAATCTCAAAAGAAAAGGAAAGACTTCAAATTTGCATCAAATCTTAATCCAATAATCTGCTTTAAATTACCCATAGCAGACTCTCTCCTAAAGTGATCGGTTTTGCCTCAGATCTCCAAATCTTTTGGCCCAAAGCCAAATGTATAAGTGTTTTATCACTTGAGGCTGGGAGTGCATCCGTGTCCACAGGCTCAGTGAGAACATTTATAGCTGGTATGCCTGGCTGCCATTGTGGATTTGGTTTAATCCACTGAGAGTCTTTTTACATCTTTGGCTCTGTTTCACTCTTTGAACCAGTGGTAAGATTTTACTGGATTACTCCATTTCTCAGGACAGAAAGAATATCATTCTTTAGCCAAATTCTGAAAGTTTGCACTTTAGCATGTCTGCATTTTTCTTCTATTTTTGTACCCTTTGTCTGATACTGGAAAAATTTTCCAGTGTAGCAAAGGTAAAGAAGCAACATGGATGACTACTGTGGGCTTTTTCCTGAAGTTTTTTTATGTCCTAGACATCTGATATATTAGTAGTGGTTAAAGATCTGGCAGAAGAAAAGCATTCTTAAAGGTATTCCATTATTTTTCTTCCATTTCATGGTATTAAAGCCACCTGATCATATGAGGGACCTGTGCACCTTCCCTTTAGGGGAAGAACCTGAAAGCAGTAGCACTTCTTGGTGCCAGGAATCCTTGCAAGACAAACTCAAAGAGCACTCTGTTACAAAAGCATCACTCACAAAGGTGGCAGAAACCTATGTTTGTTGCATCAAGTCATACACATCTGAATGACAATTCCAACAACTATAGTCCTGTCCCATCTCTCTGTGTTGACACCAGAAGTTAATATTATAGGCTGCTTTCTCCTCTGAACATGGTAAATCAAAGAAATATAAAAGCTGTTGTCATCAAAAATGCAAACAGTAACAGGCAACAAAGTTAAGAATTAACCAAACTATAGAAGGGACTTCAGCAGAGGGACATAATTTAATAACCACTCTCTTAGAATGCTCAAACCCTGTTTCAGCACAGACCCTTTTCTGTGACATCAGAACTACCACTGGCAACAGGCAATTAATTGTGGTTGGGTAAAGAATTGGTAGGATTGAAAGAAAATAGTTTCTTCTCTCTACTGTGCTACCAATGTCTTCTGCATTGCCTTTGTTCAAGAGTCTGCTTTGCAAAGAGGGGACTGATAGCACTTACCTATTTAGCACAGGTAAATGTGACAGGCCTGATTTACACATGCATTTGTGGGTTTTTTAGTGCATGCTTTTCCTTTCATACCACCAATATAGCCTTCAGTGCAGGCAGAAATCAGAATCACTATTTGTGAAATACTGAGAAACCAAATGCAAAAGAAGCTATACAGGAAAATCACAAATTGCATTTACTCTGCTATGTGGATATTGTTGACACCGGTCAATCAAGTAATCCTTCACTTTTCAAAATATTTAGAAACTAGTTGCAAAGTTCTTAAGTTTTACTACCTATAAATCACAGAACAAGTGCTAACAAAACTAGTTTGTTTCAAAAGAATTGCATCAGGTGAGTTCAGAACAAAAGTTGTGCTTTCTTAACTGGGTTCCCTTTAGCAAGGGACATCTTCATCCTTACTTCAGCAACCCCAAGTTTTTTGATTGATATGGCTTTCATCTGCTGTTTTTTCTCTCCTTTGACCGTTATTGTGCATCCAGTATTTTCCACATCCAAAAGTGGAACACATTAGCTACTGCTCCACCTGCTTATGTTGTTTCATAATGTTTTCCTGGTATCTCCCCTCTTTTCACTTCCCTTTTCTGGTGTATCTGTGCACTACCAAATGCATTTGGCAGTCAAACCCAACTATTGTTACATTTTCATGGTTATTATTATATTCTGGTTAAGTCATACATTCATATGCAGTGTACTGAATGTCATCCTAGTACCCAAGAAACAGCATGAGTTGGTCAGACCGTGGATGAGATGCAGGAAACAGTCTGAAGAGATTAATCATCACAGAAGATATTTGAGGCTCATTTCTAATACAAATCAGTAGTAACATATTTCTTAGTCACCAGATGCACACCAAAATTAGACTAAAGGTTCATTAGAGATGAAATCAGAATTGGATCGCGGTAATAAGCATGCAAGTTACAGCACAGCTATAGATCAATTTCTTAAACCTAGTGTTATTTGTCTACTGGGGTAGAGCAGATGTACTTTCTGAGTATCCTGACTTGAGGGATGTTTTTAAGAAAGGACATGGGTTATATTGTGAGTGCCGTAAAAAGAACTATAGTGTAAAGCACTGTAGCATGCAGAGGGTAGTACTAGAACATACTGTTATGGTTCGCTGTACCTGTAAAATTCATGAAATTATTGGCTTCTTTCAGCTGCACTACAGCACTTTTACAGTAATTTGTCACTCTGTTTTCAGCAAGGATAATGGACCATGCCTTTTTCTAGGAGCACATTATTTGGCCACTGGCAGCTCTTTATATTTGCCATGAGATCCTCAGTAGCTACATGTTCACCCTCACTCTCCCTCCACGGGACACTGCAGGCAATAACAGATCTGTGGGATTAACGTTTCTTTACCAGAAGTTAATGGCATCTGTGATGATTGGTGTTAATTGTCCTGGCTATGGCTAGTGTGTCTGTACTGTTCCTTTCAGTGCAGTATTCTTCCACTTCTGCCTGCACACAATAACATGACAACACTGCAGCCAAAATCAGCTAGAAAAATACCACAGTCATTGCTCCTCCCTATCTCACCTGACACTGCTTAATATTGCCATTTTTATATGGCCAGCATCTAGAAGCCCAGTAATATAACCTTTTCTATGTCTGGAGATAAATGCCATGTAAAAATGAATGAAAAGGAAGATTAGGGAAAAAGCCCCTTCTGACCTGAGGGCTGCTATTTTTCAGCTTTAATGTTCTCTTCTACCTACACCATAACATCAGTGATGAAACTACTCTTTTCCATCTTATTTGAAAACCCTAACATGTTATTGGCATTATTTTCCATGAAAAATGGTAAATCATTAGAATTAGGAAGAAAATTGTTTTCCTGTCTAGTGACAGGTTGTGAGATTTTCAAATTTTTCTCTGTTCTGCAGTGCAACAAACCCAAAACATTTCTGCACTGCTTATGAGAAAAATTAGGGTGATTTTTGCTGCACAATGATGTGGAGGCTCAGCATCCTTCTAACATACAGTAACATGGACAGCAGGGACTGAACATCTTCCTCTCACACACAGCCCATGTAAGATTTATTTTCCACATGACAAAGTCTTTCAGTCTCTTTTCCATCTAGATTTTGACCACATATATGGTCATCCTGATATTAAAAATGAGGCAGCTCCCTCCCTCCCAAACACCAAAAGGGTTTTTTTCACAAAATGTTTTAGATTTGCCTAACCACCACTTTTATAACAATTGTTCTGTGAAGTATGATGCAGTGCAGTCCTCCAGAGCCAGAAAGCACATGGTTATTCTGGAAAAGGTATCTGATTTCAAGGTCAAGTTCTTTTCTCCCAAGGTAGGTATCTTTTACACACTCCCCAGAACCAATGGAGCTAAGCACATATTTCAGAAAGAAAAGGGCAAGATTTGGGATTTTTTAAATAACAATGAGGAATATTCCTAAATGCAAATAGTGCCTTTATTTTAACTGCTTGATGTCTACCAAAAGAAATGCGAAACAAAATGAAGCAAAAAAACAGTCATCACATGTAAGCTTATAAGACAATAGAAGTTTCTCCATTTGTTTTCTCCACACGCTGAAGTATGCTGCTGCTTTTAAATACATGTTCTGTCTTTCAATGTGCCTAGAGTTACTCAGATGTTTAAAGATGAATATGACAAAAAAGTGCTAAAGCACCTTCCTGAACTAGGATTTTACCAGTTCAGGAAAGGGAAAGGATTCATACCAATCAAGTTGTGAAGTTGGCAAGGTTAGGTGCCATATACAGCTATGGAAGAAAGATGAGCTGTCTCAGAGCTCTCAACTTCATCCTCTGTACTGGATGCATCTATCTCTTTCCCTGAGTTACCCTGGGAATCATGGGAAAGTAATTCCTGGTTTTGGTACCTGGATTACTCATCTAGGTCATGTTACACATAATCATCTTGGTCTTGTTTTACAAATAGTACTTGTCTGTGAGTCCTGCTAATTCTAGTAAAACAGAATATGCTCACCTTTTGTACCTAATTAGGTAACTCTGGTTGCATTTCTGAGAATAATACTAGTTAACTGCTTTTGTAGAACATTAAAGAACAGACAAAATTAATGAAAACCTTGGTTGTATGCAAACATCAGGACATGCAGCCTCATGTACAGCAGTTTGCATATTCTTAAAAGCCTCTTCAAAGCTTAACACGAGACAAAGTCTTCAACCATCACCTGCTGAACTTGACAAATACATTCTCATTGCCAGCAATGGGCTTTTGCTATAAAAGTGACTGCCCAACATAGCCCAGTCATCAGATGCAGTCTCCCATCCCTGATGTTGCACATAGAAATGAACTCTATTTAAGGTAGTAAAATGCCAAGAAGTGCAGAAGTAGCCACTTAAGATACCATGTTCATAAATATTTTCTGTACTTAGTTCTTCTCATTTATTTGTATTCAAGTTGAAATTTTCAAAACCTGCACTTTGAGCCCGAAACACTGGCAAAGAGGTCACTTTCTGGAGGTAAAACTATGCATTTATGCATCTCTGAGCTCTAAATTATTAGAGTTTAGCAAAATACTGAAGTAATAAAATTTTGCGAGATTGCTGTAAAACTTTCTGGACCAGCTTTGAAGTCACAAAGTCTGAAGGAGAATGCTTGAAAAGGAGTAAAGGGACAGGCTGTTCTGGGAAGCATGTAAAAGCATCTTAGTAAAATACAGTCCTGATGCTGCCAAACACCATCTTTTGAAGATTGTAAACTGTGAATGAGCAGTAGATTTCCTCTCTTTTTCTCATTAGAAATTCCATACACAAACAAAGTTGCCCCATTCAGGAATGTGTAGTTAAACTGTATTTGCAATAAAAAGGAACTGAGGCAAAGGGCAGACACAAAATCATGTAATCATATTTGCTCTGCAATGTCTCTAGTGAAGTGATACCCCAAACAACCAGAAATTGGTCTTTCAGGGACCAGCTGCTGTGTAACTGCAGCAGGGCATATTTTCCTGCTATTGGACTGCACCAATACCACCATCAGCAAGCTGCCAGTCGGCTCTTCATTTTGTTCCCCTTGCTCCTTACCAGATCTGAATTTCTTGGTCTGCTGCAAACAGAACTATGCCATAAAACCTTGAAGGTCCTGCAACTGGGCAGAGGAAAACCTTTATGCTTTGACTTCATTTAAAATGCTAGAGTCATTCTGTGACTACAAAAGAATATGGGCAAGTTGTCCTTTTAATTATTATAAGTGAAAGGACAATAATGTGTTTTGCAGGGTTTATAGCATTTCCACAGCAGTAGTCTGTAACACTGAACACTGAACACTGCAGTTTGTCTACAAGGAACTCACCTTTGTATGGATACATACAGAAAGTTAACTAGTTCTTAAAGGTGTTTCCTGTGACCTTCTCCTCTGTGTGGCATGTCTTATACCCTCCCCCACCTAAGAGCACTACTGGTGGCCCTGCTATAAGCTGTGCAGATGTTTCTACCACATTATTGCAGCTTTATATTTGCAAGAGCCTTCTTAGAACAGATGTTCTTTCTGTGTGTATATACCATACTTCCCAGTGCAAACACTTTTACAACACAAACAGCAGATTGTCTTGCTTCTGTCGTTCAGATAAAGAGAGAGTAAATGTCTCATTCTAATGATGTCGGTTTTCTTCCCAGGGAGCTTAATGTCTTCCCTTCTCACTGGCCCGGCTCACTTCAGGTATTTTGTCTGTTTCTTAGGCTCTCCCTCACTTATCTTTACTCTAAAGGGACTCCCTAAAAATATCCTCTTCCTGAATCTTCTTTACTGCTTTCACTCTCTTTTAATCCCTTCTGCTGCATCCTCCTCCTTTTGTAGAAGCTACTCTGCCTTCTTCAGGTCTCCTCAATGAGGAGCTAATTCAGTGGATTTAAGGGAGAATGTATTTTCTTGAGTAAGGCTCAATATAAACTGGTGAATATAATTCCTACAAATTGTAGAATAGGAGGCAATAATCCAACAATGAAAGGTTTGTGTTGTCTAGATATTGCAAAAACAAGATTTAAATGCACCAATCCCTCTGATGTTTAATCAAAGACCTAACTTGTAAGTAGAGCAATTTGTATAGAGGTTTGTAAAATTATGACAACGTTGCATAGATCTTTGGCCTCTTTCACAGTGATTATGATTACTTTTGGAGGACATTTTTGTCCATGAATATTTCTGATTAAAAATTATCTGTTCCTGTGCTTTCAGCTCCTCCTGTTTTTCATAAAACATTTGTCAGTAGCATAGCAGCAATAATAATATAAATTTCATAGCAATTACAAAAAGTAACATTTATCATTGAATAGTGATATATCATGAAGAAGCAATGGTGTAGACATTTCTGCTGCCACAGCTAGTTTGCTTTGGATGCTTGAACTGGACTGTTTAGAGGCACCTGAAGTATCCCTATGACAATTTGTACAGCCCAGATGTGGCAGCATGCTGAGACGATCTCCTTTGAATGTCTCCTAGCCTCAAAGTCATAGAAGATGTCATTTTTGTGCTCTGCAACTTCCTGAAAAACATGCTCTGTCACCATCCTAGTATCTGTGGTAAAAATCTTGCCTTTTGCTTCTTTCCATGGTTTTCTTTTAAAATCCTTTAAAATCACTTTACATCTAGCTTTTTGTTTGACCTTATCATCTCATTTTGCTCACATTGTTTTCCTCTGCATCCTCTTTGTTATAGTTCTCTCCCACATAAACACCATCCCACTGAAAAATACTCTGTCACTTCCTTGTATTTGTTTCAGTTCTCACATTACAACTTCTCTCTTATTCCTCATGCAGATGAACTAAAAGCTCTTGGCCTGATCACTTCCAGCTTCATGGATACAACATATATATGCCTACTATGCAAGCAACCTTTGGAGGTTTTTCAGGTAAAATCTGTACTTACAATTGGTGGTCATACAGCTTAAAAAGTAGATGAGGTTCCACTGTCAGTAATAGCAGACTAAGGTAATTTTAAATACAAGAATTAAATTACTATAAGCTGAAGAGATAGCTCAGGGTTTCCTGAAAAGCTCAGTGATACAGTCCTTTGCCTTTCTGAAAGCACTTTAAAATTCATAATAAATTTCTATTTACTTGGAAATCACTAATTTCTGTGTCTGGTAGTCTATGAAACAGTCTACAACTGCTTACAATTACTTCAGAGATGTCAATCTTGACACAAATAAATTTTTCTTCTTTTCAGTCTTTTTGCATGTTTGCAAAAGAAATCTAACCATTCTTTAAAAGTAGCTATATACCAGTGAAATTGTAATAAAGTCGAGGTGTAACATTTTTTCTCTCAGAAATTTTTATAAACCAGTTCTATTACCTCTTATTAGTGCATTACAAATACAATCCACACTGCACCCATCTACCTTGAGATTATGACCTTGTAAAAAGGGAATAGCCATTTAAAAGACCTTGTGTTTAAAAAGAATGGGATGCACTCTTGTCAGTTTTTGGAGATTTATCATGAATGTTACAAGGTTTTTTTGATGTTTCTCCACAAAATTCTGAAAAGGAAGAATCTCTCTGCCTACTTCAAAAGTGAGTATTTGCAGGGAGAAATTAAAAGACATGCATCAAAAAGCTCAAAACTCTGAAAGAAGCAAGTTATTGCTTTTCACTTTTATTTTTTAATGTCACATGATTTGTAACCAAATTATTTGAATTCTGAAGACAACACTAATTAATGGAATTTTGAGAGTGGCTTGCCTTTGTTTGTTTTTTAACCTGTTGAGGCTGACAGCCATGCCTTATCTAACATTATCACTGCCTTACAGTGCCCTGAAAAGTCATGCAATTATTCTAAAGACAGAAGGAATCTACAGAGTAGCTCAGAAGAGCTCCCTGCACCATTTAATCTAGCATTCTCCTGAACTAAGCATTAGCACTAGTTAAAAATTATTTGAAAAATAGCAGTTGAGAAAAGTGTGTCTGAAAATTGAAGAAAAATAGATTTCCACTGTCATACTCTCTGCACTGTGCCCATCCATCTCACTGGCATCCACCATGGGCCTGCTCAGATGTCCTGTGCTGGCTGTTGCACTGAGGAGCAATACACGAGTGCAGCTCTGAAATTACTGCTCAGTCTGATCATGGTTTGAGATGGTTCTAGTTCTTAATATTACCTATGTTAACTATGAGTTCCCTACTGGATACAGCAGTTCTACTGAGCTAGAGATTTTTAAATGCAAAAAATTATTATTTTGGAAAAAAGAAATAATTACTAGATTCAGGTAAATGAAAAGATCTTCCATAAGATAGTCATCATATGTTACCGTTGGAATTTAGCTATTATTTCTGAGTACTCAAATAGATCTTAGCACTTGCTATCATGTAAGAGCAAAGGTGCAATTGTATTTAACCTTTTTCTTCACATGAAGAGAAATAAACATATAAATATTCAGATGTCACAAGCCTGATAACTTACATTATTAGTATTTAAATAGTAGTTATGTTTCACTGAAAATAAAAGAAGACCCACCTAACTCAAAGATAACCTGGAGTTCACAAGATGTTAATGACATCAATATTACAGATGTTTCTACCACTTCTTCAGGAAATTATACTTCTATGGAAGTATGCGAAGGAAAGTGCACACACACATTGTCTCACAAATCTAACATTCCTTAGCCAGTGCTTATTCTGAGCCATCTTCACAATCTCAGCTTCATCAAACCTGAAGAGAGTGAGCCTCGTCTTTTGTGTATAGTACTTCCTCTTCCACCCTAGATTTGCCAGTTCCTGTTTTCATATGATGTTCTCATATTTTTCAGAAAGAGGGCAGGAGATCAAGTTACATTTGCTGTCTGCTACACCCACATAAAACTGGAGAAAATAATTTACTTATGTGGAATGAAATTGTACTTACCCAGTAAAAAAAGAGCCCAAAACTAAAAGTACTACATGTCAAGAGCTTCAATTTGCTGAAATGCCATAATAAGATTGATGAATTTTACATATTTCTTCATTATGGCCAGCATGTAGGGCGTCAGTATTAAGAAGTTAAAAGTCCTTCAGAAACACCATGAGCTATATGAAATCACATATACTACCTGAAGACAATACACATGGTGAAATATTAGTGTAGAAAGAAGAGTATATTTGTAGTACCAGTGCACTTACTTTGTTTACTAATTCAGAAGCATTTAGTCTTCAGGGATGGAACAGACATGGAATGACCCTCTGTAGGAAACTTTATCTGGATAAAGGTGGAGGTTTTGAGTCCTTTTTTTTTTTTAATATTTTTTTCCTGTTGTGTGAGGGGGATATGGAGCAGCTGCTTAAGCAGAAATTCTACAAAACTCATTAGCCATAGTAAAATTAAGTTAGTGCTCTCCAGATAATCTCAAGTTATTATCCATGAATCTTTGTACAACAGTGTTCTGCAACTCTTTTCCTCTCACACATATTATGTCTGCCTTTGGACTGCTGTTTGGTGCCTTATAGAAAGTTCGTGACTGAGCCACTGAATGAGTATGATCCTTGCAATAAAAAATTGGGATGATTTTTATCACCCCTCTCTCCGCAGCTGCATCACCCTGTTCTCTCCCCACAGCTGCATCAAATAGTAGTCATCTGCTAAAACAGGAGACCAAATTCACCAATGTCTCCTATTCAATCTAGTTGTTTAGATCTGCAAGAAACTTCTCCAGTCTTTACTTGCAGTCAAGGAATTCAGACCACAGCTGAGGAAAACTGTTGAGATCCAAATGACCAACAGAGCAAAAATCACAGCTATGGCTCTACAGAGCACTGAATATCTTTGTCCTGCTCCCTTTTCCCCAGCATCAGAGACTGGGTGAAATTTAGGGGTCTTTCTAGGAGGTCAGACCAGTGATATAGTCCCCCTCATGTCTTCAGGTTCTCTGAGACCCCTGTCATCTCCACTGCTCACAGAGATGCAGAACTTTGGGGACTTTCCCCAGTAAATTGCAGGAGGTCCTTTACATCCTCCTCAATACATGGGAGAACTGTGAGAAGGTTTTGAAGGATTTCAATAATTTTGTGTTTTGACCTAATTTTTTCCTGCAACATGAGTTGTCTACAACACCACATGAAGGCAACATCTGAGCGCTAGCCTATAACCAAATTTGAGGCAGCTTGCTCAGTTAGAAGCTCTGCAACACTTTCAAGCTAGATAGTTTATAGGTGACTGGAATGTGACAACACCACGAGTTAGAGCTTGCAATTAATTCTGCAGTACAGATGCACTCACAAATTCTTTCACTCACTTTTGAAACTCCCTTAATCAGACTTGCAGAGGCAGCCAATTGACATTTTCTCAACCAAAGTGGTTTTATTTTAATCTGAAAAGGCTTTGAATAAAAAAGGCCTTTGGATTAATTTTCTACTGTTTGAATAAAAAGCTGAGGGAGAAATTTGTTTTTCAAGAAGTTTTTTTTGAATTAGGAAATCCAATCCTGTTCCAGACTAGCAATACTTGAGTGCCTAAAGGCAATCTCACAACACACCATCTGATTAATTTAGAACCAATCTGGACAGCTTTCAGAGAATATACACTGAACTATCCTTAACCATCAGAACAGAAAAGTAAAGGGAGAGAATGCTTTCAAGGAAGATAATATGCGAAAAAAAAATAATTGAACAATCATCTATAAAAAGAATTTCCCCCCTGTAAAATGATGATTAATCAAAACAAAAAATAGCCTGTGAAGGGGGGAAAAGTTAATTTTGTCAAATCTCAGTAATGACCACTTTAAAAACTTATGAATTTTTTTTCTTTTGTTTTTACTTTAGCTGGAATCAAGTCATGTTTCTCAATGCTCCACAGCAAGAGTAACAACATAAATATGTAAGTTTCCCTGAAGATAATCTTTACATCTCTTTCACTATATTTCTCTGTCACTGTGAGGAGTAAAACAATCTCCTGTTATCAAACATCTACATTAATTGACTAGTAGAGACCACTTGCATCCACAAAGATTATATGAAAAAAGATAATGGCAGCACAAGGTTCCAGGCACCTTCTGCTCAAAAATCTGCTGCTCACCACTGTTAGCAACCATATCATAGGTTAGATGAACGGCTTTGTGAGGCAAAGACACTAAAACAAATGTGTGAGGGAAGTGTTTCCTGCATGCATTCCTGTGGTAGTTTTTGCAGAGATAGTTTTTGAAGTTTCTCTGAAAAAATGAGGCAAAATGTTGGTCCATCTCTTCTTCTCCTTGAGAACCATTACTTTTGAAGCAGTGTTAAACCATCCGTGCTAGATAGCATCCCTGGAATTTATCATCATAATGCCAAAGAACATATTTTAGTCCAGATTGCACCAAACCAAGATGGCAGAATGTTTTTTAGTTTCCCAGTGAAAGAGCTTATGCTTTTTCCCCGCTTCAAGTCTGCAAAAGCTATGCTGTATGTCATAATATCAATAAAATTGGTACATCACCAGTTCCCAATCTTTGTTTCATGTACAACATGTTGCCCCCAAGACTTTCTGATATTGCCTGTTGATACAGTAAATTAAAAACTTAAAACCAAGGCAAACTGAGAAGGCAAACAAAGAGAGCAAACCTGTCCACAAAATGCAAGTTGTGCAGTGTTATTCCTCCTGGGACCACTGTTTTAGAGTAATGTGCAAATATTCTCAACAAATCACAGCTTAAATATCAGTTTGTTTGCCAAGCGATTCTCCCAACTCCCTGCTTACAGCCATGAGAAAACATTTTATTTATTAATTATTATTTGTAATTTGGGAAATCAAATGGCTGTATTCCCAGTCAGTCAACTCTCCTATCCACATATGTGCATTCCAAGAATGCAAGCTTTAGCACTGGCTTAGAGAGGTATTTTTTTCCCTGGGATCCTTCATTAAAACATTAGTAGCACATTACTGCTTAGCAGGTGCACAGACCCCAGAGCCAAATGTTACTTATTAACTGTGGTGCAACATTATATGGTCATAAATGTCTAGGTACTAATCACATGTTTTGATTTGTATCCAAAAAGTGATTTATGCACTTGATTTCTAAGACTGCATGTTAAACTAACAAGGAAGACCAAAGGAATTCAGTTCAGTCAGTCAGCTGAATCACTCTCTGCCATGAAGTGGATATAGCTGTGAGCAGACAGGACTGTGCTGGAAGAGCAACTGGAATCCACTACATCAGTAATGGGGGAGGGAAGGGAAACAAAAGCCAAAAGCCACTGTAGTCCACTTTCACTAAATCTTTCTGCAGTGCTATTTATTCTGCTAAAACACACTGTGCTGCCATGGGGGTCAACACTAGAAATTTTGTTGTCATTGCTATACCACATGAATAAAGTGCTGACCCCTTTACGCTCCTGAGTTTCTTAGCTGTGTCAATGAAAATACATAGTATAGATTGCTCCAAGCACACCACCTCACATGAGACATGGATGCATGAGAGAAAAGCACTAAAGAAAGCTGTAGAAAAGTCAATAAGAAAAGGCCATAGAAGGATGTTGGCTTTCCATGCAACTTTGATTTGGTGGCCTTCTGTAATTTTAGGAGAAAGTCCCATATAATCTGGTCTGTAGTAAAGTTTTAGGAACAGATGAGGCTACTCAGATGTACTTTTGCAAAATCTTCCCTTTATCCTTTTGAACTTCTTAATTTATACTTTGACCTAAGGACTGTATTGACAAGGTCACTCATGAAAACAGATAAAAGTAGTACTTGCATCCCATTTGCACATGCAACATGGCAAATCACTGGCAACCAAGCTCCAAATCAAAAGAGGAAAAAAAGCATAGGATTCCATCCCAAAAGAAATATCTGAGACAATGTACTTCAAAATGTCTGAAACAGGATGAAAGCGTATCCAATGTCTCATGAAGATACCCAAAGACTGACCAAACTCCACCTCACTTCATAAAGACTCCCAAGTTTCCAAAGGATTCACTCTGCCACTATATTCTTTATCTTCCCCAGGCATTCCGAATCCTATTTACTCTCACTGATTTCATCTTCACCTCATATTTGCAATGACATGTTGTGCTATCTTTTACAAGGGAGGAACCCTATTGCTGGCCTGAGACATTAGGCAGGACAATGCATAGCATATACAAGATTTGGTATATCCTTCAACTTTGACTACCACCTTCCCCACTGTGATATCCACTTTCTCCCATAATTTCCAAGATCAGTTAAGCAAATCAAAATAATCAATTATGGTCTATGAAATTTTTTATCTGTGACCTCCCTTTTGTGTGTGTGTTGCTTCCTATTAGCTAATGCCACACAATTAATTTCTTCTTGATATTCCTTTTGTGCTCAACAAGTAGTCAGAGTTGTGGCCAACCCATCTTTTCAATGTAAACCTACTTGTTCTAACACGGGAATGAAATCACTACAGATCTATTATTTCTCGGAATAGGGTATTTCATTTGCATAAAATATTTTGCACTTGACACAGTGCCAGGAAGAAACACCTAATGTCCATTCTTCATTATGCTCTTGCTGCGGCCTTAGGAACAGAAGGAACTACCGTGTTAGTCACATACCTATTACTCCCACCTTCTTAGCCCCCTCTCTGATTTATACTCCCACGACTCTCTGAGAGCCCTGTCAAGTCAGTGACCAAGATAATGGACAAAAGGAAATTTCTTACATGATGTAATTTCACATTAAACAGAATGGTTCACAGGTTGTAATAGAAGGTCAACAGCAGATACTATAACCCCTAAATTGGTTGGGAAAAATGGTTATTTGAATCAAAACCTAAATAAAGTTCTATAGAAGTCAAGATAGCTGAAAGGAAAAGCCTTTGTACATGTCAGTGCCATGCCTGGTTTAATAACCTCAAAGGAAGGCAGACTCCAACCTTGTTCATTTTCATAGCAGTAGGATTTACTGGCAGGGAATGGCACTAACACTGTCTTCAAATGTATAATATCTCTTTTTACTTTTAAGTTGGATGGCTATATTCCAAATTTAAAAAATTATCTAAATGTCATTAGTCCAATGGGAATGCAGAAAATGTACATTTTGGAGACAGATCAACCTGTTAAGCAAGAAAAGGAGACCAAGAAGAAATTAATTAATTGAATGGATTCATGAGTCCCTCATTTGTTATTAATAAAGCACTGAAGAATAAAATGTTGATGAGACATAGTCATTCACCTTGGATCAGTATGCAAAAGGAAAACTCACCACACTGTAGATAGTTATCGAGGCCATATGCACACTTTTTTGTACTGAGTTATGGATGTTATAATAAATGGTAGACTCAACATCAAGCACATATACTTTGCCTAGGGATGAATTTTACCCTAAAAAATTCAATGAGGCAAATTTTAGAGGAGAAGAGAGCTGATTTAATACAATGTATAGCATGTAGTCAATAATGGACTTTTAGTTATTTCCAAAGATAACCGACCCCATAAAGGATTTTAAGTCATTCTTAACATTATTTTCATACACTTCAAAGACAGTCAGTCTTTTAAAACTATTTCTATAATTCTCCATATTACAAAGCTATATGCATCTTAGAATATTACACTATTACATAGACACACTGCTTTCTGCTTTCATGGACAAAAATGTCCTGTGGTAGTGGCAACCAAAGTATTAAACTTTCCTATTTCAGAAGTTGAATGTCTTCTGACTGAGCTTTCATGTCTTCTTTTTATGTTACTTTTGCTTTATAGATATATTATCTTATTTATAGCAGTCTGACTGTTGTTTTTTTATCCCTTACCAAATATTATCAAAATTAACATGATTTTAGCTATTGCATGGCATTGTCAAAGCCTGCTCCTGCGCAATGGTGTCCATCTGCAAGATCTGCTGCAGTCCATTCTTTGAAAAAAAAAACAACAGAGATTATAATTTATTGATTTACTAAAAGAGACTTAAGTTACTTGAAACAGCTGAGGGATAAAATTGACTCTTGAACACGAGGCCAGCACAAGGCCTGAGAAGTGCTTAAGCCTATTTTGAGGATATAGTGTGACTGAAGTGGTTGCGCAGTACTAGTGCTAGCACTCTGCTCAGGAGAGGAGCTGTAAGCACTTCAGGAAATCACACCAGGTCCTGATTTCCCCTCAAATCTCAGCAACTACACTAATAATTCTACCAGGCCTTCACAGCCATGCTACAGCTCAGGACTCTTTCGTTTTGTCTAAGTAACCACAGAGGAGTAAAACCACTCTAGGTAGAACCTCAAGTCTTCAGAAATACCTTCTAATAACCTCAGTGTCATAATGGTTCAAAAGGAAACAAAGCCCTCAAGACAATCTTAGAGAAAGGAAAGAAGAGGTAGATTAATCTAATCTACTTCTACCAGAGATTTAAAGAGTAGTCTGCTTTTTGCCTTTTCTTGAAACCAGATCTCTCACATATCCCTGCGCTGACATGTGATGTGACTGGTTAGGACCACACCTGTTAGTCTAGAAAAGTACTTTTTTTGTTCACTAAGTATTCTGAGACAGTATTGAGTTGCAAAAGGTAGAATAAGAAAGGGGGGAAGAGTTTTTTTCTCCAACATGGAACAAACTCAGAAGCTCCATTGCATTTGTTTACTGTTTTATTTCTGAATTTCTAAATCATTGGCAAATTTAAAGAAGGGCCAGCTAGTATTGGAAGAGATCCTGAATAGTCGCAGTAGTTTAGTGAGATCAGTCAGGCCACAAAAGCCTTGCCAGAGTTGCTCCTCCCCCAGAAATTTTAGAGTCTATATTTAAACATCCTTGATTTGGACACAAGAGATGTGATAGGGATGACAGCGAAGGAAGAGGGGCAAGGAGGAAATTAGGGTTTCCAACAGAAGGGAGGGTGGGACAGCACTTTAGAAAATCTGGGCTCTTTGGACATAATTGTCTGGCAGTGTGTAGGTATTACTAAAACCCAGGATTATTTCCAACACTACATCATCATATCCACTACTACTGTCTGCCAGTGTGTTAGCACTAAATCTGAAGAGCCAGGAAAATAAGTGGAGCCTGTCTGCCTGCAATGAGGGTCTGGCCTCTGCTCTGCAACAGTCAGTGCTTTTCTCAGAGAATTAAATTATCTGCTCAATATCTAAAATATTCCTGACACAATAAATATTCTTTGCTAAATTTCTGGGGGTGGAAGGTGGGAGACGGCTGGGATTTGAAGATTACAGCTACAGGTATAAATGGAAAGTAAGTGCTTCTGGAAATGAAAGGCCTGGTTGGCATCATTACACTGGCTTTACCAGCAGCCAGTCCCAATCTGGCAATGGTACACACTTCGTGCTCTTCTTTCTCCTCTGGCATAATAAAACTGCTATAAGATTTGGGAGGAAATCTCTCCAGTTGATTCTCTTTGAGGTTGTCACCCTTCAAGTCGAGACCTTAGAGGTGGGAAAATCAGGACTCTTCATCCAACCCTATGAAGAATTTCCTGTAGGAAGGATGCTCAAGAAGAGGATAAAGTGACACACAAATATCAGATCTGGTTGATTTGGGGTAAAGGAGGGAAGACAAAGCTCAGACTGAAGGCAATCCCATAACCTTGTGTGTTCAAATAAGAAATCCACCTGTTTCTGAAGTCTAGATTAGGAGCAAATAATTTCCTCATTTTTAACAAATCAGAACATCTTTCTTGCATAGTAGCAGCACTAGTGGAAGAGAGATTGGAATAAACTCAAAGTGAGCTTACTCTTGTCCTGTTTAGCCTGTTCTATAGGGCAAGTGGGGCCATATTGTGTCACGAGTTTTAATCAAAATTTTCCACATTGATTTTAAATTTTGCTTTAAAATCAATGTCACTCTCTTACCCTTGCATAATGCAGTTGGAAGTGTTAAGGTACTTATTGAATTGGACACCAGCTTCCCTGGTAGAAACCACTTGAAACTTGAAACATACCAGCTGTAGGTGCTGGTAACTGCAGGTGTCACATTGTCAGTTCAAGCTATTACCTTCCTCAAAACTAGATAACACAAGGTAGGCCTGTCCTTTCAAACCATCCATCCATAATGTACCGATCTGTCTGTGTGGGATGAAGATAATTTTCTTCATACTGGTTGGCATGGTGTTTCTTTTGGAATTATGATGAAAAAAGAGTTGATAACACACTGATGTGTTAACTGTGGCTGAGCAGTGCTTACATGGTGTTAAGGTCTTTTCTGCTTCTCATGCCATGTCACCAGAGAACAGGCTGCGAGGGATGCACATGAAGTTGGGACGGGACAGAGTGGGAACACCTCTTCAGCTGATCAAAGGGACATCCCATGCCATATGGCCTTGGGCTCAACAATAAAAGTTGGGGGAGAAATTTTCCAGGGCTGCAATTGCTCAGGGACCACCTGGGCATCAATCAGCTGGGAGAGAGCAATTGTCACTGAGTTTGTATCCCTTTTTTTTCTTTTTATTTTTTCCCCTTTTTTGTTTGTTTTGGTTTGGGGTTTTTTTTGTTGTTGTTGTGGGGTTTTTTGTTGTGTTGTTTTGTTTTGTTTTTTTTTTTTTATCTTAAACTGTCAGCTCATGAATTTTCACGTTTGTATTCTTCTGTTCATAACCCCCATCCTACTGGGGATGACAATGGTTTGAGAAAGCATCTGTGTGGGACTGTGTTGCCCACCAGGGCTAACCCACAACATGTGTCTAGGTCTGTTACATTTCAGTAGGCTCACCAGAACACTCCCAAGGGAGACCCTTGAGGCAAGGACCAGCCCCCTCACTCTAACAGGCTCAGTCTAACTGTATAGCATTGTTCCCAGCATTCAGACCTGAGTGTTCTTCCACAAGCCCATGACTTCTCCTTCCCATTTCTAGGCACAGTTTGTTCCCATTCCTTTTCATCTGTTTGCACACTGAAATTGTCCTTCAACTTTAAAAGCTTGACTCCTATATTGGTGTTTCTCTTCCCTCACCCAGGAAATTAGGGTCAAGAAAACCAAGCTCTTCTATCTTCTCATTTTGTATGCTCTGCGTGTTCCTGATCATCCTAGTAGTGGTCCTCTGAACTCTATGTTCACTTTTCTTAAACATGGGACACCACAACTGCATACAAGACTCTGTATGAAGTTATCTACCTGAATACTCTTATGAAAGCTAATAAAATGCAGAAAAATTTACTGTAGTAAAAATCATAGCCATAAAAAGCAGCTACTTCAAATATTTTCTTAGTATGGTTGATTTTTTCTATATGAATGATTGCAGACATATGAAAAAAGTAGGTGGCTGAAACCTGGAACTACAAGGAAGGTTTCTAATAAGTATTTTTCTTGGTATAATTGCAGTGGATATTAACTAACAGTTATACTTCCTCACATTAAAAATAATGTTTTGAATAAGCTTAAAATAGAACTTTCTGCTGAGAACATGTTAGTTACAGAACAGAGCAGGATTCTTGGGAATTTTGTAAGCCAGTAGTGAAGAGACTTGCAGGAAAAGCATGAAATAAATGGTTTGTGAAGAACAAGAACTTTGTGCCAGTTTCATGCAAAGCCTAATAAAGCCCTTTTGAGGAGCCTCTATCAACACACTTGAAGATAAATCCTGCTTTCAGAGAAAAACCATAACACATGTCATAGACACGTGGACATTTTATTTAGCACCTTAACATATCACTTTACCACTTACTAGTAAGTAACCATAAGAACTGAATAGGAATATTTTCACCTCTCTTTTAAAAACTCTAAAGTCTTGCTTTAAAAAACAACAAAACAAAACAAAACAAAGACAACTCCACACAAAGCACCAAATAGACCAACCACAACACAGCAACAAAATAATAAAAAAAAACAAACAACTCTTGCCACTTCTACACTTCCCAGCTGGACCATTCAGCCAAGAAGAGGCTGTGCCGACTCCAGCCCATTGGAGGGAGCAATGAAATGCTGCCTACCTTCTCCAAGGAGGTCTCACAGCACCTTCTCACAAACCACGTCTCTCCAGAATCGAACACTGAAGCCTGAGGCTGTCCTCTGAATCAGAGAAGGTGACTACAATATGATTTCATTCAGTCACAGAAGTGGTTTAATTAAGGTCTCTTGCTTCACGGGTGTAGCCTATGAATACCAGACCACAGGGCTCTTGGGGGCGTTGACTGCTCTAAAATGAAGTTCAGGAGCCAGGAAACTTTTCTTAACAAAATCCTCTTGAACTGGCTGTACTTTCTGCCTCCAAAAACTGGTTTCAATGAAATATGTTTCAATGAAAGTATTTTTACTGAAAGAACTTTCTGGTTAGCTTACATGAGTATGCCGAACCATGGACAGTGCCTCTCATAAAGAAGAAATTAAAGGATCAACACACTTTGTGCCCACAAACTGAAAGGAAGTCTCCAGCCACATCTCTCAATAACTTTGCTTGCTGGCCTTCTTCATCAGATCCATGAAATTCACTGGCTTTAGCAGAAGCCAAGGAAATTTTCCACAGTTCTCAGTGCCAGATTTCACTACCTTAACTCAAGCTAACTGACCCTTGCTCTAGACAAAGCCCTTTTCTTTTTACAGGCTTTACTCCCTCTGCTACCTCTCTTCATATGGGACAGCCCTGGGTCTCCTCCAGCTGGACAGTTTTCCTGTCTGGTTTGTGCAAGAGGAGAGACTATGGTCTTGCCTGCTCCTTTACACATCTGAGACTCCTTTCTTCCCAAGAACAATTCTGCCTGGCTCTCTCATGAGCTATATTAGACTGCAGTTGCCCTGAGAAGCCATGGCCACCACAACTGTCTTTATTTTCTTTTTATGGTATTTCTCGCAAATGTTATTCCTAAATCCTCATTTCTTTCTGCAGCCCACAAACTTGATGATGGTATAAGCCCTGCTGCTCTTTCCGGTTTAATACATTTTCAGCCTGAACAGTTTCTCTGTAGAAAGACTCTCACAACCATTTGAGGATGTGCCTGATGCCTACTACTAATGCTTAGGGGTTAAGACTTTGTGGCAAACACCTGCCAACTCAGCTCCCAGTGCTACTTACATAAATATGCTTTTGTTCTTAGAATATGTTATTCCAGCTTTCATAAAGGCACCAGTGTACAGCTATAAAAGATTTAAAAGATATAAATAATAACCTAGGAGTCATTTTAAGTTAGGATCAGCAAATTTCAAGTAAGGGATCAACCAACTTTGGTAATTTAACAACTGTTTAAAATACATTAGCAATATCTCGTTTAATCTGATTGTAATTTATAAACTATGAGGTTTTGTAAGAAAAGAAGTCACAGTACTATAAGAACACGAGAAATTAAGTACAAGCTTACAAGAGAGCTTTTATAGAAAAATCTATCATTCTACAGGCTTGCTAAAGACATATGAGCATGCACATAAACAAAAGAATGGGCACACAAAAATATGTATAAAAGCATTTCAAATAACTGCAGAATGATGGTTTGAAAAGAAGAAGGTATGTTCAATTAGTCCCTTCCTTTTTTATTCTGTGCCACAATATTAAGGAAGACCAGGTACTCAAAATTAGTGCATAGACATTTTTTCATTGTTGAAAAAGAATCGAGCAAGCCCACAATATCCCCAGTCAAGGAAGACAGGAAAGAAAGTGATTCATTGTATGCATACCTACTGTCTACTTGCATATGTACCTCATTATGTTGTGTCTGGGGGTTCAGGACTCTTTGTCAGCTTTTCTTACATGCTTTATTGCCACTAAGAGGTTGGTTTATGCAATACTGCATCTTTGCAAGAAGCTGAAGTGAGAGCTGTTTGGCCTTCTCTCCAAACTTGAGCAGAATTTGAAGTTTAGTGAGGTCAAAGATGTTTAGCATAGAAAACACGGTATAAGGACGTTTTTGAAAACAAAGCAAGGTGACCATACACCAGCTGCTTCCCGCTGAGGTTATCTTTCAACACACCTTGGTCACTTTGAGGTCAAAGCCCTCATCAGGAAAGTGAATGTCTGTTGGCACAACAGAGAGCAGAACTGGCCTTTTGCTCTGGGAAGGACTAGAAGCTGGGCTGGTATCTGGGAGGAATAGTTTCGTAGCTCTAATAGGCATGATGCTTTCATGTTCTGCCAGGTGTTGTGGGACTGGGTGTGCCCCACAAGGCCTGGGTAAGGCACTGGACCCTGGGTCTGTTACACAGCACAGGCTTTTCTTGCTGGTGGCTGCCAACACAGCATGGACTTCTGCTTTGAACAGTGCTTTCATACATGGACATACATTTTTGTGGTTGCCCTTCAAAAGTTTCCATTTTAAAACAAAAAATAGTCACATTTCATTGGAACCAAGGACTAAGGAACAATGGTTATGCTTTGGAGGGGTTTAATTAAAATCTTTGTCTTGCTTCCTCCCTTCTCACATAAGAAGAGAACTGAGTGAAATCTTAGTTATATAAGATTCATGGAAGAAATTGCACTCTTCAATTCCAAATTCTGTTTAAAAATAATTTTCGTTCTTGCAGGGCTTTATTTTACAAGTAAGAATGAGGCTAAATCTAATATAATCTTCCAATATGATTAGTGTTTATGATTTAAGTGATAAAACATGATCCTTAACATTGGGAACCATGAAAACTAGACCTACTTCCATTGTATGACTTTTTTACTCTCTGAACACCTTCCCTATTTTACCCTTTGTTTAGGCAAAGTTCTTTAAAGTAGAATGACTTTTGGCACCCATTTTCTCAGTCTTGGTTATGGTTGCCAAGTCTTACCACAACACAAGAGGTTAATTTGTATTCTGTGGATAATAAAAACAGCAAGCAAGGTAATACAGAACTGCCATTATACAAGTGGGCTTGGGACTGCACAAGAGGATTATCAATATAATTAAAGGAAGGACTTGCCTTGTGTTGTATGTTTCCCATTAAAAAAATTCCTTCGTAGAATTCTGCTGAGCTCTAGTGCTCTAGTATTATAAAATAGCCTTCCTTCACTTTAAAAAAGAAAATCAAGCAAAGAGGCAACAGTGAGACTGTGTTATTAACAAAGTCATGGAATGTCAATAAGAATAGAACATAGCAAAGAAAGCCATATAAGTGCAAAACTAGTAGTGCACATTTCACAATTCTATACATACGGATTTGCAAGGGACTATAATATTCCTGAAAAGGGGATAGTCATTGGCTTGGCTTTTGTGACTGCTAAGAACATCTCAGGATTGGTCCCCAGAGTTCAGGAAGACACAGAAGAAATTGCCTGACACAGCCTTGACATCCTACTTCAAACCTGACCTAGAAAAATCCATGCAGTTTTTGTCCTGAATCTCTCTGGAGCAGAGTTTGCCAATTGCACCAGACTGCAAGGAAGTCTGATGATGTGGACAAACAGTCATTTTATTTCTCCTGCGCTTGTTTGGGAAAATTTGGAAACCATACATTGTAATACCTTTCAGTGTTCCTGCAAACTGAATAGAGAGCTTTCCAAGGTGTAGAATAAGTTGCCAGAGGTTCAACAATAAGACAAAACCTTGCAGTCTCTTATTAATGTTGCCCACATGTATAAAAGAAATGGTCGTTTATAAACACATTTGGAAATTCAGGAAAATTGTTTCTCTTGCTGATATTTAGAATATCATTATAAAAGTAAAATTTTCACCAGATGTATTCATAGCCTAAAAACACTACAAATATAAGAACTTAGTTCAGCTCATAGATGTTAAAGTTTCTCAATTAGAATACATTGGAGATGTTTCAGAAAGAGCTCTGTTCTCCCCCCGCCACATCTACAGTTTCCTACATTTGTCCATGTATAACTTGATTGCCCTTATCATTTCCAGAGACTACAAAATATACTTTCCCAAATTTAGTAGTGAAAATTAGACAAGAAATAGAGAAAGGCAGAATCCAAAGGGACTCCTATAACTTTTATAAATAGTCTTTTATAAAAGATAAGAACTTACGAACTGAAAAGATGCCACTGTTTATTCCTGAGCAGTTTTCTAGTCAATACCATTTTACATGCTGACTTCTCATAATGGATAGTCCTCTCACAAAAGAATTGTTCCAAATATTGCTTGTTTACACAGTTTGCAAAGCACTTCATGATTTTTTCTCTCTGTTGTAACAGGAGCTGTGCCTAATCCTCTTTGCAGTTGACAATCACATTTCCTTCCCATTAGAAGTTCTCTTTTCTCATACTCATAGAACAAGATGAAGAGGAACTTTTCACAGGGGCATGTACTAATAGGATGATGGGGTAATGGCTTTAAACTGAAAGAAGGTAGGTTTAAATTAACTATTGGGAAGAAATTCTTTGCTATAAGGGTAGTGGGGCATTTGAACAGGTTTTTCAGAGAGGCTGTGGATGCTCCACCCCTGAAAGTGTTCAAAGTCAAGCTGGATGGGGCTTTGAACAGACTGGTGTAGTGCAAGGTGTCCCTGCCCATGGCAGGGGCTTGGAACCAGAGGATCCTTAAGGTCCCTTCCAGCCCAAACCATTCTGTGATGTTATAATTCTATGAAAAAAAAAGTGCATGAGGTGCTTCAGGTCTATCTTCACAACCCAGAGAAATCCCTGTTCATAACAGTGAGAATTTTCTCATTGGAAATCCTCTCACGTGCAAATACAACCTTGCCATTCAACAGCCACATGGGCAAGACACAGGAAAGGGTACTCAGCTCATTCAAACTTCAAGTGTTCTATTGCCTTAAACTGTATCTCCTACGTTTTAATGTTAAGTTACTGTTATTTTATGCATGGTAAATAGTAATGACATAGTTGTTCTGGTCCTTCTATTCTCTAATCTGGCTGTCCCTTCACATGGAATCATATTAGGAAGTATACTGTCCTGGTAGAAAAATGGATTAAGCGATTCAGTAATCTTTTCCAAATCATATCTTGTCTGAATTCATACCTCCATACACATGCGTACACGTACACTTCTCGGATCTCTGTTTTTGCTCCATTTTCCCTTCTGTTTATGCCATAGCTCCTTGGAACTGAAGCAGCAAATTTTTTGTTTCTTTGAGAATCTCTGATTGGCCCCTGTGTGAGAACCCCTGTTTTGCAACTCAAAGATATAAAACTGATTTTGCCATTATTTCTGTTGCTTTCCTCAAGGCCATCACTACACAGGATGGGGATTCACATATGATAATGCTGACATTCAAATCTACAACTGAACTGTCTAAAGACAATAACCCAAACACTAGTCCAATGATTAATCAGCTGTACATTCACACAGAAATATTTAATGTACTGCTCAACTCACTGAAGCCTTTTACTGTACAGTCAAAGGTTATTTGGAATTTATCCATCCCCACTAGGCTGGAGCCCACTATTATTAAGTAAAATTCAACCTGGAGGGCACAAAACCTGTGCAAGGAATATGGAGTGTTTTGATTCATAAAAATACTGAGAAGTAGGTTTGGGACATAGATTTAGGGAAGATTGTATCAGTCTTTTAAATTAGTCCCCCATAGTCACAAGTATCCAGTATGTGTGTAGTCCAGAGAGGTCACAAGAACATCTGTTCCTCCTGTCTCTATATACCACATATCCTACTCTCTTATAAAACATCTGAAGAAGGCCAGAAGTTACAGCTATAAATTACCATGGGAATGTTGCCATTATGATGGATTCCTATGATAGTGCAAAATTTTCCCTTCTACTCATCTTTCTTCAAATGGACAGGTGTTTTAAAACTTGAGTATACATTTTGAGCTCATGGAAAGGAAAGAAATGAAAGACAGAGAAATACTAGGATTGCACTCTAAAGACAGACTCAAAGCCCTAAAATTCACACTAGAACTCAGAATCGCTGATCACTGTTTTATTGTGGGAAAATTGTAATATCTTTTCTTAGTTCTTTTTTAAATATAGCAGAGAAAAAGTGCACTCAATGCCTCACAGAAAAAAAAAAAAAAAAGCATACTTAATGAAAAAATGTGCATTTCCAAAAAAAAAAAATAACTGACTCCCCTTAATGATCTCTGAAAGGAAGTTATAAATACATCTGGCCTTATGATTATAAACTACACATCTCAAAGATTTCTGAATTTCATAAAGCACAAGGACTATATGCTCACTGAAGGGCAGGAGTATTTCACAGTCCAAGCCCCCTCTGTGCTCAGAGATTACACTGCACTCCAGCTCTTACCATGCTCATGCACCTGTGTTTCTTTCCCAAAGTAGCCGGCAACTGCATACCTGGTACCAAAACTCTGTTCCTATGTTGAATGTATTGTCCTGAGGTTGCATAGAGACAAGAAGTCTTACATGGAAACCAATAAAAATGTTGATTTTTGAAGACCCAGTGTCTAAAACTACTTGTTTGTATATAGCTTCTCACCTCTTTCAGCTTTCACAGATTTTCAAGTTGCAGCTACACAAGACAACACATTTGAGGAGACAAGAGAATGTTACTGCCATAAAATGAGGACCTTTAACATCCTTGGCTTTCATTCTTTTGTTAAATAATATGAAACCAGAAATTTGTAGGGCATAACTCTTTCAGTGACTGAATAGATAACTGTTTTCCTAAATGGTAAAAGTTACCCAGTCTTGAGAAAGTTCTCTAGTGACCACCAGTCTTTTTGTCTTCCACAGCCTTGATACTGAAATCCACTCCAAGACAGATAGTTTGAGAACTCCAAGAAATTAATCTTCAAGACACCAATTCAAAACCATGAGGACAATCATGAACTGAAAACACTATGTGAAATGAGATACTGATCTTACTCATTTACTTATTTATGAAGTATTTTACACTAGAAAAACATTGGGAAATTACATACTAAGTTACCACACCTATATTCTCAGAATAAATGCTTAAGACTTAAGGAATCTTTAGGCATCTGGAAAGTGTCTCTAGAAAAGGGGTGTGACAGTTGCAAAATATCTCTCTATTGAGGGTATTTCAAGCTGAAGAGCTAGAAAGAGTCAGTAGTCAAAAACATTGTGCCTATCTGTCTCTCTTTCTGTGAAATTTACCTTTTTTAAAATGAAAGAAAAGTTTTGACTTTGTGGAATTTGAATTCATACGGTCTCATGATTTACCATCAGGAAATATGTGCTTCTACAATAACAATGTGTTAATTCTAAGATTCATATACTATTATTTTGGCAACAACAATTTTGTAGTTTTATTTGAGTTAAAAAGTTCACTGTGCTCAGTTTTGAAATGTCAGCGTTGTTTTAATAGCTTGCCTCTAAGTTCTTTCAGTCTCTCTTCTGTGTGTTGTAGTTGCTCATCCACACATTCCCAAGCCTTACAATATATATATACGGTGATAGAACCAAGACAGATCAACTTGGTTTAGTTAGCAACTACTTTATTGTCACCACAGGAAGAACTATAGTACTAAAAGCAAATAACACAGAGGTTATTTACATGGACAGCTGCTGGGACCAGGAAAATTGCACTTAAATGAAAAGTTTTTTTTCCCAAGGCCTAACATTAAAGTTCAGTTTTAACTCTCCTCTCCCTCTCCTTCTCCCTCTCCCCTTTGCTTAAACCTCAGTTGAAAACAGGTGTTTGCTGTGAAAGTAATCCAATCAAATGTCTTCAAAACCTTAGTAGACAAAGTGTATTGACCTCAGTTCATCTTTATGGATCTTAGGACCAGTTGATCAATTTGCGTCCTAAATAATTACCATTTGAATTTTGATTTTACTTTCCTAAGATTAGTACATTATAAAGCCTGTATTCAGGAATGCTAATGCAGTGCAGTTCTGTGCACACACAGAGTCTTACAGAAAACACAATATATTCTTTATATAGACAAACTGATTCTAGATAATGAGGATTTACTTATTCTTTTCTTGAAGCATGAGAAAAAAAAAACAGAAATAAAACAGAGAAATGGATATAGTTAGAACTCTGGAAGGAAAGACTTTATTTAGCATTTAGATGTTTGAGGTTAGGCATTAAGATTCCACGGATGCAACAACAGCAATCCAAACTATATTTGTTTAAAATAATCCCATGGAAGAAAGAAGGCAAGAAATTTCAAATAAGGGATCTAAAATGGGGAAATTAAAACACCATTTAATTATTTCATAAATGTTTTAAGTTGCCTAGTAAGACTCTGATGAAATACATCAATTGAGCAATAACTTTGGAAGTTTACTTGCAATAAATAGCAGATTTTTGGTTCTCCAAATGAGTTAAATATTGAAGCATGGTACATTCTTGGGTGTATATCTATTAATTTCATTGAGTGTTGGGGTAACTTAACTGAAATGGTTAGTTTCCCAGCTGTATGAAGACTCAGCAGTCCAGACACTTAGTCATACCCAGATAGGCTCCATTCCCTTGATCACTGTCCCTCACTGTCTTTCTCTTTCTCCAGAAAAGCTTTCTCTGCTGCAGCGGATGCAGACAGATCTCCCTCAGCATCTTAAAGGAAGAGAAGCAGAAGAATTTACTCTGGTTTGGCATCAGCTAGAGCATTTGCCCCTCTGAATGCGCAGCAAATGAGGAAAGTTAAAAAATATGTATCTCGATTTAATGAAGAAATTCTTTTTTCTCTTCTGCATCCCTGTCTCAGTTTCTCCCATTTCTTTTGGTATCAAAAGTTTTACCTTTTTTCCTGCAACACTTCGCATTCTGATTCCTCTCCGTGAATGTTGTTTATATCTCTCCATTCATCATTTCTTGGCATTTGTCTCTGCTGGAAATTCTCCATGACAGCTTTAGTATAAGTTGCCTTCTCTGCACTCTTTCTCATACGAAAGCTGAAGTAACTTTCTGTGCTTCTATTTAGAAGTTTGTGAGTTCTGATTCCAATCCCCCAGAAGCCTGTTTTTCCCCTCTCTGGAACAAATATAAGTTCTGAGGGGACCCTCAAACTCTGTATAATCTGATGAATTCTGTTTAGAGCCAGTCTCTTCAAGATGGGTTCCTGTCTTTTATTTTTTTCTTTATCCTGAATTTTTTAGAGTTCCCACAGAGACATCACGGAGACTATGGCTGGGCTTGTTATAAAACTCATGAATTAGCTTATAACCCAGGTAAGGATCTCTTAACTTCTCTGCTTTATAAAAAAAGCTTAAGAAATATTATAATTTATTATTATTATTGGTAATATTTTTTTAATTGGGAAATGAAACTGGCTACCCTCAGGCTCTGGATCAATTCAAGCTCATAGCAATGGTGTCTAAAAGTTGTCAGAAGATTGATAGCATGAATTAAGTCAGTCTGGTGTCAGTCTTGGCTTTGGGAGACAAATACCCATGTTACAAAAAGCCAGCAAATATAACACTAGTGGAAGTTTAATCAGATTAAAGTTTGAACAGACATGGAGATTGAACTAGACTGCAAAGTTATCCTGTGTGGATAGAAAAATAAGGCCATGACATGGAAAAACCTCAGGGGTAACTAGCCTTGATGAAGCTATTGTTTGCATTAATGGACTTTAAAGGACTTCTGTCTTTGGTGCTCTTGCTATGAGCACTGTTCCATTCTGTGCATAGGTACATATGTATTGTTCGAGTGGTTTTGTTCTTTGGTTTTCAGTAGCATCTTCCTAGTCTTGATTCTCCTTTCTCTTTTATGTTTTCAGTACTATTAGCATTTTATATAATGCAATTAACTTTTTATTAGTTGAAAATACTTATAATGCTTTAAAAATGAAGAAAACTAAACAGGTTAGTACTAAATAATTGCACATATTCTGGACCTGCCAGTTAAAAAAAAATGCCTTGTACCTGGAAGAATTCATGGAGAATATAGAGAAAAGTTGCGATAACTGAGGCAGAATTTTAATTTTATTATATATATTCTTGGTTAAAGGCTGGAAAAAATATAATTGTATGTGAGTTGGATTAATAGAACGTAAGTATTGCAATTGCTTTTAAAAAAATATTTTCTTGTTGTATATCTTGAAATTTCAAAGTTACTATACAAAATAGCTGAGTTTGTCACAGGCTTCAGTTCACTTGGCGCACTTCAGTCCAACACCCCAGGGAGTGTGATCCAGGGCTGTTTCTGCTCCATCACAGAATTTTTTTCATCCCCAGGTGAACAATTTACATTTTGACTACAATCTTCATAATTTTTCAGGCCAGGTTTCTCTGAGAGAACAGAAAATCTGATTCCAGCTACACACATATTTCCACCAGCAGGTGTTTGGCAGGAGTGATGAGGACACCTCACTTTTTCTGTGTCTTTAGTCCCTGGCAGAGTTCCCTCATGATTATATTCACAAATACAACCTTGCCATTGTATAGCAATGATACTGCCAGACACAAAGTGATGCAACAAACATCTGAACACAACACATTAGGTAAGTTCATTTTAATCTTGCTTCCTTTATACTATTCTAGCATCTAATCAGGCCTGTTTTCACATAGTCAAATATGCTATGTGTAAGAAATATGCGAAATTTGGAGCAAACAGCTTGGTCTTAGTCCTAAGAAGTAACACACTGAGTGAAAAATGCTGACAACCATTGATTTAGACAAATAGACTCCAAAGCAATATTTGTATTTTGCAATCATTACTATAAATACTTTGTCTTTTTTAGGGAAAGCTTTTCCTGGATGTTATTCTAAGAGGATCAGTCACAGTGTTTTTGACCTTTTACTATACACTACTCCATTAACATCCTGTGGAGAATTTTTCCTTTTATACGTAATTGATGCATTTTATGAGACACAAATCAAAATAGATAGTCAAAAAATAGATAGTATGGAACTCAGGAAGAGCTGCCTGCCTGAGTACTTTGTTGGCATATTGCCTATAGTTGATAGTGTCAACTCAACATATGGCCCTTCAAATGCACTGTTGAATCCTCTTCTGGGAATAAAGTCAGACTTGTCTGTGAAGTGTTTAAAGTTTCAAAGTCCAACAAATAAAGCAAGTTGTAGCTTTAGTGAGAAGGAGACCTTACAGACTTGTATGCAAACAGTGCAGCTTTCCACCACAACTATTTTTTAATAATTTCCACAGTGTGAACAGACTTGCACAAGACCAGAGCAATTGTTAAAACGTTACTACTTGAGCACAGCCAAACTATGTTACAAGCTGATTTAGGGGGATGAGTACTGAACTTTAAAAAAAAAAAAACAAAAACAATTGTTAAGTTTGTTCTGAAGCTGTAGATGTATCCTCAAATTAGGGAGAACTTGAAACAGTGCAGAAAAGAAAGGATGGCAGAATTATGCAATTAAAATTCTCATCTAACCTCCTGAACAAGATCCAACAACCACAGAGTGTCTGAAATTATATATTCAGTGTCTATATGTGGCAGTGATAGAGTAAAAGAATTTGTACTAGTTTGGCTTTTCACATAGACATGCAAAACAAACACAGTCTCCATGCCAAAAAGTGCAAGGGTATATGGCAGAGGACGAGGAACTACTGCCTGCTCATCTGAATTAAGTGATGGGCGCATGACCCAAAGGGTATTGAAATGTCTGAAATAATGACCCAATCTCTCTTTTTAGTGTTGCTGTTGTTAAAATGAAACAAACACTGCTGCAAAAGGATTTTCTTTCCATTATTTTTTGCTACTGCTTCTAATGGCCCTCTCAGGCAATGAATAAAACTTGAAGAAGGGCAGTCTGGTGCACAAATGTTCTCATTATCTTAAAGAGGTCAATGGTCAAAGGTGAAAAAAATTCATAGAGTAGTTATAATTAAAGGTAGAGTTTTATATGCTTTTGATAAAGGCTTGTGAAACAGCCAAAAGAGATCCTGCAATTTTAATGTTAAGTGGCTTTTGTATTGGAAAAATGCCCAAGGGCCGTGTCAAGCATGGTCACTTACAAATGACTGATGGGAGATCAATACAGACAGAGTGGGGATGTAGCTTTGTCACTGGGAGATGTAGTTAGTATGTGATTAGCCTTAAGTAGCATTGACGTGGATGTAGATGGGCAGTAAAGGGCTTAGTATCCAGTGAGCATGAGAGCTGTTTGTACACAAAAGTTAATGAAAGAGGAAAACCACATTATCATTAGACACTCAAAGGGGCTTCCCAAACCTATTCAGAGATTTTAGGAGCCTGACAATGAGCTGCTCAGAGCTGCCAGTCCCAACAGCATTAACTCTGAATTTGGTTTTCTTCTATGAGAAGCAATCCCACAGGCTTTGGTAAACAACCTAGTCAAGTTCTATGTGCAACCTGATTATAGGGGAACAAGTAAGCCACTTTGCCTTTCAAAGAGACAGAAAATCCTATAAAATAGGCATAAATAGAAACTAAAGAGTAGAAAGAGGAAACAAGAAGGTACTTTGAGGAAGGTAAGATCCTCTGGCACTGATAACATTGCACTAAATCTTCTCTGATCCTTTGAGGAGCATTATAGTTAATCAGATCCAGAATATCTCACTAGGCATTTCACTTTTCATCCCATTTTGTTCAGATGCATAACCAGGGATTTTAAAATGCATTTGATTACATTCTTGAGGAAGCATTTTTACCCAGGGATGCGGTAGAGTTCCTATGACTAGAGGTTTCCAAGGTGAAATTGGACAGGGTACTAAATGGGTACTAGATTTAGACAAATAGACTCCAAGGCTAAATGGGTACTAGATTGCCTCTCCCATGAAAGTTTGGATCAAAAGATCATTTGAGTTTCCTTCCAGCCTGAGTTGTTCCATGTTTCTGTGATGTTTCCAACCAAAGAAATATCACCTTCTTTTCTTCACCAACACACATATGTGCACACTCTTTATTTTCATAACACAGACTTAGTTGGAGTACCCACAATTTTAATTTATGCACATTAGATTTGTACCAATTTGCCTTTCTGGAGGGGTTTGGGTTTCCTTTTTTTCTATAGAAACCTCTGTATTGTTCCTCTGTTAAACAGCAAAATAACCTAAATTAGATATGAATCCCACTTGATATCAAATTATAAACTCCTTCATTTGTTGCTCAAAAGGATAGATAATCATACCCCTGAAGAGAGCGACTATGGAACTATGAACAAGAAGTTAGTAATTTCAAGTGTTCTTATTAATATTTCTTCTCCACGGACACCCCCTTGTCGTGGGGGAGAAGCTTGCGTGCCCTTATGAGGTTGTGAGCTGTGCTGGCGGTG
>JAWWEE010000074.1:91771789-91781801 GCA_035221455.1 Xenops minutus | reverse complement strand
TTTTAGCCACCAGCGTGCTTGTAGCAAGCGTGGGTAGAGCCCTTGTAAATCTTCGTTCGCGAAGCCTAGCCATGATTAATATTTACTCCTTTTTTCTTTTCTTTTTTTTTTTTTTCTGTTGAGAAAGAATAAATCACACTCCGAAAAAGCATCATCTGTGCTATCTCCTCTGACCTCCTACCCTGCTACTCATAGAATTAAAAGGTTTGCCTCAATTTTAGTCACATGATGTAAACTGAAATTATTTCATGGCTAACCTGATATTTCCAGGGCCATGGTGAAGCCGGAAATTTGTGGCCTAGGGTCATCACATGCCTTTCTAAAGGACCCTCAGTACATGGTTAATTACAGGGAGAATTTGGGTATCCTGCTGTCAAAAGCCAGTGCAGCACAGCACCAGTCAGAAAGGCTCCTCGCTTCAGCATCTCTGCTACATTCCAACCTTGACAACCTTTCAGGATTCCCACTAGAAGCGGAGATGACCCAGAAGAGACCAGAAGGCTTAATGTTGGACAGTGCACATGTAAAATTTGGGGGCTTTATAACAACATACATCTAAAATCATTACACCCTTTATTAGCAAACGATAGTGCACACATCATCAGCTAATTAAAATTGGGCCAAACAACTAACAGAGCCATAACCTGGGTCATTGATCCCGAAAGCATTTCTTCTTTTACTAGGCAAAAAGAGAAGCTCTGTAGTACAAATAAGGAAAAATCTTTCTTATACTTACTCCATCTATTTTAACTGCCTGAATTCACTGTTGACTAAAAGTCTTCTGAGGGCATTGAACTGAGTTAGTAGCTCAGCCTTTGCAATTGTGGTTATTTTTTGCCTGCTTAATTGTTCCTAAGTGAAATGTAAAAAGCATTACTCTTCTAATACTTACAAGAGGGAGACACAGTTTCCTCTCTGAAGAACCTATGTAAGCCTACTCAGAAGACAAAGCAATCTATTTTTCAAATTACTTTTTGCAATTTATCAAAACAGAATAGTTTGCTCCAGAAAGATTTGGCTACTTGTCAAAAGAAGCATGGTTGTCCAATCATTTTCCAATAGGAACAATGACATACTGGTGTCTTTTGGAATGCTTTGTTAAATGTGCAGTCAGCTAACACCCAAGAGTAAATACAGAGCTACAACTGAGGCCTTCAACCCGACATTTCCAGGTTCACAAGTCCCAGACCTGTCACACATTTCCTTTTTGACCCTGGACAAGATATTTAATCTCTCAGCCCTCCATCTATATAACAGCTAATATATTACTTGCTTTTATTGCTATAGACTGCAGAACAAGAGGAGTGCCCAATTACAAATACAGTGCTGGATATGGTGATGCATTGATAGTTAAGGCCTCAGAAAGCTGTTCTAACTAAAAGCGAACAGAAATTACAAATTATGATTTTGTCATGTAGTTTTCTGACTATGTTTCTGTAGTCTGCTTACCTAGATCTTCCTTACATGTGAAATTTGCTAAACTCTGCAAGGTTAGGAGGGCAGGTGAGGCTCAGCCAAAGGTGTTTCCCTCTCCAGAGGTATCTCTATGTATTTGAGAACCATGTTGATATAGCTATCCAGAAATTCATAGTCCAGAATAGTCCTGAAACTTGATACCTTTGACATAATGAAGGAGAATTATTTGGTCCGCAACTTCCATGGGAAGTATTCTGTTTGTTTGCATGGTCATATATTTACCCCACTGACTTTGTCTCCTAGAAATACAATGCTTGCCAATGAGCTGTTTCTCATGACCTGAGAAGCTAAGTGATGTCTAATATTGATCAGTGGTTCATACATTAATGGAAATAGCTAAATTGAAAAAGATCTTCTTTATACACACTGTGGCAAACTATATCTGTTTGACTGGAGAGGGCAACCTTTTATTGAACTGCATAGTGGTTTGCTTTTAGTTGACTTTATTCCTTTCTACAAAGGATTTTCCCCTTTCTGAATTGTTATTTTCTTCTCTGCTGACCATATTTAGTACATGCCTGTCTTAACAGTGACTCTCAATTTACCTTCAATCATCCTCTTGATGTAGGAAAAGCCAATTTGAGTTTCCTATGTCAATGAAGTACAGTGCAATAGGGGACTAATTTATTACTACCAACAACAAACAGGACCTTACTACATCCTTTCCTAGGCTTTTTGCCAGGGCTGAGGTTGCAGCAGGTTTATCCATATCTCCTTTCAATAGGTGATCTCCTCTTCTGGAGTAGTGCTGCCTTCCTCAGGCCTGGGAGATGTTACCTTGTGCTGAGCCTTAACTATCCCTCCTCTGGAAGAATTGTACAAACTGGAAATTTTTGGACCAGAATCTCATCTAGTTTCTTCCCAAGTCCAGATCTAGTATCTATGTCTCACTATTTTACATCAGCATGCCTTTATCATGTATGTCCTTGCTTCACTTCCTTCCACTATACTGCCATGGTTTAACCCCAGCTGGCAGCTAAGAATCACGCAACCACTCAGTCACTCCCTCCAGTGCAATGGTAGAAAGAATTGGGAGGTAGAAAGAAAAGTGAGAAAGATCATGGGTTGAGATAAAGACAGCTTAATAGGTAAAGCAAAATCCACAGGCACATGCAAAGCATATCAAGGAATTCATTCACCACTTCCCATGGGCAGGCAGATGTTCAGCCATCCCCAGAAAAGCCAGGTTCCATTGAGTGCCACAGTGACTTGGGAAGGCAAATGCCATCATTTTAAACATCCTCACTTCCCTCTTTTTCCCCCAGCTTCATATACTGAACATGGTGCTATATGGTATGATAAAGCAGTTTGGGTCAGCTGTCCTGGCTGTCCCCTCCCGACTCCTTGTGCAACCCCAGCCCACTCTTGGGTGTGGTGGGGTGAAGAGCAGAAAAGGCCTTAACACTGCTCAGCTATATTGAAAGCATCCTTGTAATTATCAACACTGTTTTCATCAGAAATCCAAATTATAGCCCTATACTAGCTACTGTGAAGGAAATTAACTCTATCCCAGGCGAAAGCAGCGCATATACTAATGATCATCAGTAAGCTGGTTGACAGGAAGACAAAAAGCAAGCCTTATGGGACAAGCCAAAGGATAGCCCTTTATTTAGGCTAGATGAGAAGAAGCCAGGTGAGGCTGACATTACACAATAGACATAGGAGATTTTTCAGTTTAACAGCTTTGCTTATGAAGAGACAGAACAAATGGAGTTTGTACAAATCAAGCTTAAGGTGAGCTGATAGAGCAGTTTTGCTTCTCAGGAAATGACTGCATTCTGCTTGGCATCAGTCATTGCCTCCAATCCCATCTTTGAAAGATCCCAACATTTTATATTTATTTACCAACACAAATTACTTTGGCAGCCAGTCACTTCAAGCAATCTGCCTCATGTGGTACAGCCAAGCATACAGGGTTTTAACAAAGAAAAATAAAAGATCTGTTTTTCCTATTCTGAGAGTGACAGATATAGCCTATCCCAGGCTCTTGGTCAGCCAGCTGGCACTGAATTACCTCACACTTTTAAAAAAAAGAACACAACTCTTTATTTCATTAATACTTTCACTGTGAGTAAATATTACAGAAGACAATTATCAGCAGGTCAATGTCTTTACTAGATTCAGCTAGACTAAATCTCTTTCTGTATCTAACACATTTTTTGACACAGCACTGAAATGTGATGAACTCAAATGAAGATATATCTCTGCTGTGGTCAATTTGTGTTCTCCTCATTTTGTTTTAATTCTAAATAAAAGAAGCAGCAGAGAAAAGGTCATATTGCGAATTTGGGCAAGAATGAAGCAGCACAAGCAAGTAGAAAGATGTTCTTTATTCTATAGGGCCTCTCATTTCCATACATTTTTAATTGGCTGTATTTGACAAACTCCATTAACACTCACTTTCTCTGTCCCATATAGAATTACCACCTAGTCATCACGCAAAACAAATAAATAAGAAAGAATCATCTCAGTTCATAATGGAGGACTGTTTAACAAAACAGGTAATTGTAGATTCTCAAGGAGTTCTGATTTGTAAAAAAGAAGTGTCTAGGGGTAGTATGATGTAAGGGACTCAGATTAAGGCAAGGATACATTAAGCAAGCTATTTAAAATGTTAGTTTTCAATTTCCCTATCAATAAAAGTCTTAATATTATGTACCAAAGGAATGCTATGGGGGTTAGTCAAGGAGTCACTTTCTTGCCTTTGCACTGTCTGAGTAGCCCTGTGGGTGCTGGCAGAACATTTTCCCTGTAAAAGAAAGGTTTCACTCAACACATATATAGTGGCTCAAATCCACAGAGCACTAAACTTCATGCAGATCAAAACGACAGCCACTTCTTACCATGAGATGTGAGGTTTGCTGTACATTGTCAAGCAAGGCTCATCTCACAGTCACATCTCATTACTTCCATAGCCTCTTTCTCAAGGCACTTCATCTTCGCCAGCTAGTAGGTACTCGCTCTGTTCAAAAGGTTAAACTGTTGTTTCCAAAGGATGCAGAAGAACAAGGCTTGACAAGGAAGAGAGCTGCAACTCCCTGATAAATCATGCACAGCACTCGGTCGTGGGGCTTGGGAAGTACAAAATTAAATTGTGTTCACATTGGCCCATGCTGACTCAGAAATACAATATGGGAATCATTGTTTTAGTCAAGTCACATGGGTCTTTTTGTAGAATAAAAACTAGAGTGCATTGTACAGACTAAGAATAAATATTACGGAAGAGAGAGCGGTCTGTGGAAATCAATCTCTCCTTTATATACTCCCAAATTATACTCATAAAGAAGAGGCCTCCAGCAGCTCTGTCAGTCACAATAAAGCTATCAGTCTCAGATTTATTACAGGTTCTCTTCTTGTGTTTTCAGTGGAAAACATCCTACAGGTGTGTTTGCATTACTATCAGAGCTATATAAAGATTAATTATGTGTCTAAGAGCTGAATTTCATTGACATATTTTCAAAGATCTAATTTGTAATCAAAGTCATACCCTAGAAAAAGAGGGGGACTAGCTGGAAAAGCCAGAATCAGAATGAAATGCTTCCAAGGATCAAAGCAAAGAGTAGTCACCATTTAACTGTTAGGCCCAGTAATGTAGCCTGAGCTTTCTCACTAATGCGTTAAGGAAGCTCTGTCCGTTGGGCTTGATCTACTACAAATTCTACTTTTTTCACTTTGGTTTCCCCCAAAAAGATCTGTATGTGTACCAAAAGTCTCATTTCCTAAAGTTTTTGGGGTCCTCACGTGGGACAGCTATTTCCTTGCTATTCCATCACACAGTGCCAAAACCAGGCTTTTAGGCAAGGTAACTTAATCATAGCTGTCAATATACAGTGTTGATTAGATTATTTTCCTCTGCAAGGAAATAGTGCGTGCTACTTAATTTCCTAGGATGGGAAACATTTGTTATTTTACATATCCTGGTTTCTCTCTCTTACTGAGCCCTGAAGAGCAGGTAGAAACTGGAGTTCACTGTCTTGAAGAAAAGCTAGTAGAGACAAGATCTCTTTTCTTCTGCACATCTAAGCTGTTCCCAGGAACACAGAGACTGTCCCTGTCATAAATTGTGGAGTAAACTTCCTTGGAAAGGGGAAATGTTTAAGGTCCACTTTGCCATGGGGTTAGACACATAAAATAGTAATCAGCTTTGCAGTAAAAATGCTGCTATGTGTTTTAAAGCCGACATCTTGACAAACATCATCTAAATAAGTTGCAGCAGTCCAAATGTATTGGTCCTGTCATGAGAACTGAAGATAGACCAAGAAAGGATTTTGATTTACTGCTTTTCAAGGTCTTAGATGAACAAATAAAAAGTGGTGCTTTTTATTTATATTCTTGCAATTGATGCTAAAGTAGCACTTAGGCAATGAAGTATATAGGTTGCAACTGAAAACAGAAAAACATAATCCCTAAACATTGTATATCTTTGCCCAAGTAAGGAAATGAAAAATCTAACCAATACAATCCAAAGTGTCTGGATCTTAGTCAGCAGAAGATCAAACTTTCTGAGAGCTGAATCAGTGGTATGTTTGGGGTGGCAATGCCCTGGTGAGAGAAATGAAACAGGGCCCACAGCAGAAACAGATATGTGCTTGTCTCACCACTGTCCTTCCCCTGCCTCCTTAATCCTCCTGCCAGGGTATGAGTCTTCTTACCCACCGAGTCCTCAAAATTGCAAAATTGAACACCACTTCTCCCTTCAATCCAAATAATCAGTAAATAAACTGAGAGGAAAGACACTCAAAGAGACAAAAATGAACGTCTGTGAGACAACTGGTTCATTATGAAGAATATTTTAACATGGGCCAGAAGAAAGAAAATATGAGTCAAATAGGAAATCCCAACAAAATCTTTATAGCTGAAAGCTGGCGACTTTTCACCTCCAATACTAATCTATTTTTTTTCTTTTAAAACAGCAACACTTCCAGATTTATTTCCAAAAAGGGATGATTGAACCTTACATGAAATGTCCAAGAGTATCAGCAGAAGATATTTTAAAACAGGACTACACAAGACAGAAAAGATATAAGTGGAACTTTCTTCTTTAATCTCTACCTTTAGCCTTTACTCTGTGGGCAAACGTAGTGGCAGAGTTTGTATATGGGAGGCTGACAGCTTTCCTTTAATGGAGAAAGAAGAAAGGTGTTTTCTAACAACCGCTAGCCCATCAAATTTCAAATACTGATTCCAAAGCTACATCTATTAGGACAAACATTGAACATGAAAACAACTGATCAAGACTTATTATCATGGAACTCCTGTCAGTACTGGCAAAACTCAGAACCAAAACAGGCACACAACAGCTTTGCAAGGGAAGGTGACAGTCATCCGGCAGCTAATCAATGAAGTCAGCAGGTAAATCCAACAGGCTAAATCTCATCATCCATTTGTGGGTTAAAATGATACAGGTAAAAATGTGAACTCTTACTAAATACAAGGGGTAGATTTTGATCCTTCATAATGGATTATGAAAAAATTCAAATACACGAGCCCTCTGTGTCATTAAATCACAAGTGCACATTTTAATGTCAAAAGCCAAGTTTTTGCAAGTGTAATGCTTTCTCAACTCCAATTCAGCAAATGCAAGTTTTCCCAGTAATATTCTCTGCAATATTCCCTGAAAGCAGTATTCCCTGCAGTATTCCCTGTTACCAAAGGACTATGCTGCCCACAGGACACAATGGATTCTTCCATCTCTACTGTCTAGAGTTGCTTTCCTGACAACTGTGTAAAATTTCCTATGTTCATGTGCAGATCTTTAGTGGGTACAGCTCACTTAAACAAATAAAGAATGATACATCCATGTCCAACATGTTTATCTCTTATCTTTATTTAAAAAAACCCAAACACATTTATATATGCAGTTACTAAAAAATGAGAAATAGAACAGAAAAATATTGTTTGATATAAAGTGTCACAAACTTTTTCTCAGTATTGCATATGACTTCACTGTTTTTCTCATGCAGTAAAATTCTTTTGTGGATGTGGTTCTTTCACATAGCAGAATGGAAGAAAAATACTTGTCAAATTGGAAAATCTGATTTTAAAAGCTAAACATCAACAGACCTGCTACAGGACAGATTGGGCATCCAGTATTGCCAAACATGCATGTTTATAAACCAAGACACTAACTTAATATCTATTTATTTTAAAAACCATAGATATTGTATTACTTTTCTTCTTGTGTGGGATTTAAATGTTTATGTTTCATGTCATAAAGCTTTTTTGACATCATGGTGTTTAGAAAAACATCACATTTTGTAATGAAAACCAAGCTTTTCAGGTAATTTGGTTAAAACAATTAGGCCTTTAAGAAAAATATAATTTATCACAAAACAAGCAATAATGTCACAAATACAGAAAAAAAAATGAAAAAAATTTTAACATGAAACCATGTTAAAATCATTCTTTAATCATTTAATTATAATCAAGATGAAATTGAAAGTATTTGAATGAAGAATTAAAATCTGAGTTTATAGTAATTTATTAATTTCTGTACTCGCAAGATAAGACATTATATTCCTATACTTCTAAAATCTCTTCAGTCAGAGCAATAAAGTTTAATCTAATAATATACAATAATTTCTTATTGTCTACAGCAGATTGTAACTCAGAAAATTTTGTGTCTTTTTCTAACTTTTCCTTTAAATAAAAAATTAAGCTCAGTAAAGAGAGAAGCTGGACATGAGGAATGAATTGCTAATTCTGATTAAGATCACAGGAGTTCTTCTAGAGTACCCAAGAATTTACAGCAAACACAGTGCAACCTCCTTGTACACAAATTGAAATCATATTAAACAAAGAGATGAGAATTACTAAATTGCAAGATTATTTCAAATTTTGCAGGGTAGTCAGGTTTATTGCAGTGTGAAGCATGTTAGTGACTTACTTTACATGTAATCAAAATTGTACTTTCCTCAGAAACTTTAAAAATGTATGACAAAAAGTTCCTCTTTAGAGAGTTTGGTGCACTGTTAGTAAGTTTACATGTGACACCAAGTTGGGTGGCAGGAGAGCTGATCTGCTAGAGGGTAGGAAGGCTCTGCAGAGGGACCTTGACAGGCTGGATCAATGGCCTGAGGACAACTGTATGAGATGAAGTGTCAGGTCCTGCACTTGGATCACAACAGTCCTATGCAGCACTACAGGCTGGGGGAAGAGTGCCTGGAAAGCTGCTCAGCAGAAAGGGACTTGGAGGTGTTGGTCAACAGCTGGCTTAACATGAGCCAGCAGTGTGCCCAGGTGGCCAAGAAGGCCAATGACATCCTGGGCTGTATCAGAAAGTGCGGCGAGCAGGACCAAGACAGTGATTGTACACCTGTACTCAGCACTAGAGAGGCCTCGCCCCAAATCCACTGTCCAATTTTGGGCCCCTCACTACAAGAAGGACATAGAGGGGCTGGAGCAAGTCTAGAGAATGGCAATGGACCTGGTGAAGGGTCTGGAGCACAAATTTCATGGGGCTGTTTATCCTGGAGAAAAGGAGACCTTGTTGATCTCTACAACTATATGGAAGGACATTGCAGTAAGGTGGGCGTCAGCCTCTTCTCCCCATTAGTAAGTGATACAAGAGGAAATGTCTTCAAGTTGCACCAGGGGAGGTTTATGTTGATTACGAGGAAAAATTGCTTCACTGAAAGGGTGCCCAGGGAAGTGATGGAATCATCATGCCTGGAAGTATTTAAGAGATATCTGGCATTTAGGATTGTGGTTTAGTGGTGAACACAACAAAGCTGGGTTGACAGTTGGACTTAACGGTCTTAAAGGTCCTTTCCAACCTGAACAACTCTGATTCTGTGAAAAATCTCATGCTTTATTAATTATAAAAGAAATTACATCACAACCATGTCTAATTGATAAAATAATTAAAAAAATAAATTTAATTATGCTGGAAGAAGAGCAGTGACAATAATAGGGAAAAAGTCTGCTTCTTTGGAGATTAAGCTAAGAATTTCAAATGCAGTTAACATATCACATCAAAAGACATTAAGGTACTGCTGGTCAAGAGTCAAAACTAGACATTTTCTGATAACAGAATCTTACTCCCTGGCAAGATAAAGCCAGTTGCTTTTGCTTGCCAGTGATATTCAAATAAAAAGATCACTTGATCTCACACACCTTCATCAGACAATGCTTTCTCTGAATTTTTCATTTCAGTGGAAGTTTTTCTGAATAAGAATTGCAACATCGAACTAATAGATATGAAACACTTGCCTTGTCTATTTGCTGTAGCAAACAGTTGCATCTTGTCTAATGTGTAGTTGGCAACCCTTAAGGAGAAAGTCTGTCACTCTGTTACATGTTTATAAACTGCCTCCCTTAGTGCAATTCAAGCTTTATGATGCTACCACAATAGTGACATCACTTTTTTATCTATGGCTATATAATCTATATCTATATCTATTCTTGCCATGTAAGAAAAGTAGCCTTTCGCCTGGCATGCAGTAAGCTCCAGCAGAAACTGCACTCTCTGAGCCTTTTCCAATTACTAATGGTGTGAAACAAGGTTGCGTTCTCGCACCAACCCTATTCACTATCT
>JAWWEE010000074.1:91672812-91771435 GCA_035221455.1 Xenops minutus | reverse complement strand
TCGCATTGGCCTATTTAGCCACCAGCGTGCTTGTAGCAAGCGTGGGTAGAGCCCTTGTAAATCTTCGTTCGCGAAGCTTAGCCATGATGATGATGATGATGATGATCTATATCATCTATATAATCTATATCTATATCTATATCCATATCTATATCCATATCCATATCCATCTCTATCTCTAGCTCTATCTCTAGCTCTAGCTCTAGCTCTAGCTCTAGCTCTAGCTCTATATCTATATGTATGCTTTCTCTTTCAACTTTGGGAAATGCAAAACATACATAAAAATCTATACCAAATTTGTATTCAATTGAATACTGGTTTTAATGTCACAGAAAGTTGCAATATCCAAATTATTTTAAAATTTGTCTCCCTGAAGGAGAGAAACCATGAAAGCTGTGTTGGTAGCTGCTGATTCAAGCACAGTTTAATGACAGTCTCAGGTAATAAAGGTTCATATGTCTATGGTGGTGAGCTGTTAGAACGACCCTTCATAGCATTATGGCGTCTCCCAAGTAGTACTGTTTGCTCTCTAAGGATCTTGTGCCATACTTCACATGAAGGTTCGCTAGGAGACAGTTCACTAGCAGTCACGGAGGCTGTGGGAGCCTGACTTCATGCCAAAGAATATTCCTAAATGTGTTGCATTTTCTGAACTAGACATAATTGATTAACTCTAGACCAGAAAGTAATGTTGATTCAGTAATATTTCTAATGCTGACCTGAACCTAGCAGTTTTGAATGTTATGGACACAAGTCCCTCTCATAACTTGTGCACACAGCCATGGGCAAATCATGTCCATGAGGAACAGCACAGTAGCCTCTTTGAGAGGTTTGAAAGAAAAAGTGCCATGACTATTGTCCCCTTTTCACACTTTCTTCCTTCAGCTATTTCTGACCTTTGCCAGTGTTTGGGACAGCTCAAAGGTTCAATTACACAGCAGCACCAACTCAGCTCAAAGACTGCAACATTTCACAGCATTTAACATGCTTTGTACTTGGTTGCAGAATTACTGTAGTTCCTGTGGATCAATTCCAACCTCATAGACATTTGCAGCATCCAAATCATGGATTCTGCATCAAGGTAATCTATCAAAACTAAAAGAAAAAAATAATAGCAATAATTAAAAATCAATTGATATGAAAATGGTAGTACTTTTATGTATCTTCATATTAAAGGCTGGTGCAAGTACAGCGTAACTAAATATTTTACATTCTATACCACCATCTTCAAATGAGGAATGCAGGACAAACTCAGGTTATCTGAAGATTTTAATGTTTTCATTTAGATCTTACATGTTTTCATGTCAAGCACTGGCAATCATTTTAGTACAAATCTAGACTTGTCCATGGACATCTGAAGGAGGAAGGTTTCTGACCCTGGTGTTAGTAAAGATTTCCATGAAGTGACATCACTTTATATTGTGTGAGGATCTTGACTAACAGTTTTAAAGGATGGTATAAAATAAGAAAGAGGAGAAAGCAAATGGTAGTCAAGGTTACATGAACTCTTGCTACTATTCTTCTGCTAATGAATGGTTTTCTTAATGATGAGGTAATTTGTGACTAGCCTGAATTTTGCAGATGAAATCAGTATTACCCCTGGTATGCAAGAAACTTACTGATAGTGGTAGTGTGAAAGGAGAAGCAGCAGGAAAGGAAAAGAAATTGCATAATTTGTAGAGATTCAAAACATACATCAGAGTTTAATAACTGAAACTGCAGTGCAGATACACCATTTAAAATTTAAACAAATAGTTCAGAGGCTTCTAGATATGTTATGGTCTGTAGTTATTTTGCACACATTCCTACATACTCTCAAAGAGTAAAAAAGTTACTAAAAAAAAAAATCAAAACTTCACATAAACAGAACCCAACTGCTTCATCACTCATCTCTGTAGCAATGGCATATTTCCCTTGAGTGTTTCAAAGCCATATGAACAAGGTAAGTCTGCAAGGCAGACCAATTTTATTGGTCAGCAATGAAGAGTTCATATCTACACATTCTGCTTCACACAGAGATGCTGGCAATGACCAGCCCCTAGCTCTGCCACGAGGAAGGAGAGAGATACCCATTTTATGCCCTCATCTGATCTGAAGTACAAAATGCCCATGATTAATTATCTTTTTTTTTTTTTTTTTTTGTAAAATTATTGCAACAGAGTACATGTTTGAGTGCAAATATATATCTACACCTATCAGTATCAGTCAGGGAATTAGAAATTGCTATCATGGGAGTATTTAAAAGACTGATAAACCAAGTTTTAAAATAAAATTTTAGTAGACTTACATTCATTAGTGACAGATGTGTCAATGTTTTTTTTCTTACAAATGACCAGCACGTAGCTTTACACACACAAAACCACTATATACTGAATTAACTGTAAGTATGTAATGCCAAGGAGATGATGCACCAGTGGCTGCAGTACTCAGTGGTTAATAGTTGAGGAGGTTAAGGTGTTCAGGCTTGAGATCCCTTTTATGGTTAAAGTTCCTCCAGATGTCTGATGCTTTTTGCAGCTTGCTTCTCTCCCAAAAAGGGATCCCATTTGCTCCCAATGCTGATTTTTTTATTTTTCTTTTGGCTTTACCAGCCATACTGATAGTTATCCATTCAGTAGAATATCCTGTCTGTTTGCCATCACTTGTGCTTATCTTGTTCTTTGTTCTTGATTTTGCAAATTCTGTTATTGAGTTGGTTTATGTGTTTTCCCACATTTCCCACTTGCAACTCTGCAAGCTTTTATTTACTCTTGTGTGGACACATTTTCACATACATAAATGTAATATTTATACATTGTTCTGCTATGTTGTGAGTGTTAAATATATATGTGTGTGCATGTATTGTTGGCTATTTTTGTATGCTTCTGGTTAGGTTCAAGGCAAGCAAACACGAACTCTAGTCTAACTATGCCTATACTATAATGTGCATCCTGGCTCTAAGTATGACAATAATTCATTGGTGTCATAACCTCCGTTTTGGCTGTAATGCCTACAGTTAGCAGTTGGTATGGTAGTGATCTCAGGTAAAACCATCCTCTGCAGCAGAAATAAGGAACTGAAGAGCTGTCTATTAGACAAGCTGCAAGAACAGAATAATTAGTACACCTCAGTAGTGTGCTTTAAAACAGAATTGCTATACTTGTAACATGATTTTCTTTAAAAAAAGTACTGTACTGTACTACAGTACAGTGTAGTGGTCAGTCACTGTAGTGGTGATCTGCACATTTGCTGAAATAAAGTCTATTTAAGAGCAGCAAAACAGATTGTGTGAAGATGACATCATACAAAGATTCACTATTCATAAAATGAAGTTATTCTCTCTTGTACTGCAGAAGCTGTTAAATTAAAGAACACAGTAGTTAGTATCTTTGATGTAGAAGAGAAGGCAAGAGAGAAGAGAAGGATAAGTGTTAGCAGCCTGTCTAAAGGAGAAGCAGAAATACCAGATACAGGAATAGACTGATTTTGACTTAAATAAACCACTTTTTTCAGCCTTAATGAAACTATTTTCTAGCCCTAATGTGTGCAGTGAAGCTAGCAGCAGAGGCTCTCTGCTTTGATACAGACCAAAAAGTGAGAAATGACATGCAAGTATGTTTAGGAAACCTGACATGACAGCTGGTTACCTAGTCTCTCTACTTCACAGATGTACTATTGCACTGGGGAAGAAAAGGCATCAGTCATACTCTTCAGCCAGAAGGCAGAAGAGGATCATTTCAAGAAAAGTTTTCACAGCTTCTCTGAAAAAAAATGGAAGCCATGCCAAGAAAAATTGTATTCTGGGAAAAGCCCAGAAGAGCTTTTTCTGTGAAGTTCACATGCAGGGTTAGTGATGGTACTTGCTGAAGAGAGCCTTGTCAGGAGCTGTGTCCAGGAGATAGGGCTGTCCCAGCCCATGGACTGAGTGAGCCAGGTCATCCACAGTGCCCTTCAGCTAGGGCAGGTAATCAGCAGTGCTCAGTAATCTCATTATCATTCCTCTCTTCTCTGGTTAAATAAATTCTGTGTAATCAGCGACTCAGACAGAAGACGTGTATCAGTAGCAGGAAGCCAGGTAGGGTGAGGGGGATGTTGGGTGGGGGATGGCGAAGGCATGTGCAGAAGCACAGCGGGGCAGCTGCAGCCATCCCATCTGCTTCACGGATGGCAGTGGCAGCGAGTCTCTAAGACCTCTGCTCCCTGAACACTCACTGCTGCAAGGACTTGCAGTGCACACACCACCTCATGAAGGTCCAAGATTCCCATTATTCACAGGTAGCAAAATTACAGAAGGGAAATTTGTCCCCAGTACCGGCACCTGTCAAAGGATGAATGAGCACTGCATGTGTCCTTGGGCTGCCTTAAAAGGCTGCCACTGACAGTGGTAGGAATTACTGACCTACCTCCAATATAAACTTGGCCTTCGTGGAAGGAGGGATGTGTAATGCACGCTTTCTGACTGCTCTGTTGGTGATCTCAGTCCTGACCCAATGGGTCTAGTCTGAAATTAGTGGGCTTCTAATTGCTTTTTAATTTAAAGCAATTACAAAAGGGGGCACTACCAAACATCATTTGTAGTTGTGGGATCACACATGGCATTTAATTGGAAAAATCAAGTTGGGCAATTTTTTTCACTAGAAATCTTATTCTAACCACAAAAAATGCTGGAATATCTGAAATTCAGAATTTATATGGCAAGTTGTATGGGCATTTTTAACTACAGATATTTATTTTGTTTAGAATACTGAAGGAAAATACTGAAGGACTCAACTATTTAGACTGGCCTGAAACTTATGATTCATGTTCTTAGTTTTGTGGCATTGTTCTTTATTGTTTTAGCCACTTAAGAAGAGACCATTGTTAAAGGTTAATTGAGCCAAAGAGGCATCTAGAAAGAAAATAAATTCCTGGTGGTCCTTTATCTTCCTTCAGAATTTACAGCAATATGGAACCTGACCTTGAGAAACCATGTTAACTGACACAATGATGACCATGAGCTTGTGGTCATTGCAGCCAGGGGTAAGCTGTGTCCTGCAACAACTTATGAGTCAGTTCTCACAAGAGTAAGGTTTCTCTGTGATTGAGAAAACACTTTGTTCCTGCCCAGACACACTGTGTAGTCATGGTCATCATTGCATAAGTTAACATGAGTTCTCAAGGACATATTTTAACTTGTCATGCTGTTACAGTGATGTCAAGCCCACTGAGAGGGACATCAAGAGGGTATTCACAATGTATGGGAACAGCTCCATCAAAAAGGACAGATTCTCCTGCAGCAGTTGATAACAGAGAAGTGACATCTCTGCATTGCCACTTCAAGCCCACAGCGCTATCCAAAGTGACATCTTCATGTTGCAGCGTGAAGCCCATAGCACTATGTGGAGTGACAACTCCACAGACCTGACTGAAGCCCATGCTAATTGCAGCTCAATCTTGAGAAAAGACTTTTGCAAAAACATTACAGGAAACCGTCTGAGGATGTCATGCACTAGGTAGTAGTGCTGCTCCCCAAGTACTAGAAAGTAGTTACTCCTGGTAAAAAAAAAAAAAAAAAAAAGTGGAATTTCCTCCCTGAGTTAAAAGAACAGATCAGCTTTGATAATAAGAATTTGTTGCACTATCTACCTGAAAGGAGAAGAGGCATTTCATTTTTTCTCTTGCAATTATGTCAGGGAGAAAGTAAACATCTTCCCTACACTTAAACCTGTTCAGCTTTGCTTAAGCAAGAGTAAACACGTGACTTTATTCCCTGAGAAAAATGTGGAGTTCTACCTGATTTCCACCAGCTCGAGACTGTCCTTGTGTGACTGCATCCTTAAGCAAGTGATCTTAAGCTCTTGTTGGTCCTGGAATCAGGGCTCACAGATTCATGTCTATCCTCGACAGCTGAGTAGTTCTCTTTCTTTGAAGGTCTCACCAGGGCTGCCTTTCTAATTCTGGCTTTGATGTCATTATCTCAACACACCTACCTGCCCCCAACAAAAGACCCCAGCAGACTACGAACAGCCAGAAAACAAAAAAAGTGCTGGCACAGAGGTTAAGACCTGAGGGTGACAGAAGATATACAACAGTGTATATGTGTGTTTGGGAGTGAAGTGGGTGATAATGAAATAGCATACTTCCACCAGCCTGGCTTCCAACCTTCAGAAGAGGAAGGGCAAAGAAGAGATTCTCCTCAGAATTTGAGTGCCATGACTTTATGTATTTGTAGATCCTTACGGGAGGCCCAGGAATCTAGTTTTGAGCACAGATAGCCAAATTTAAACACTTGACTCAAATCTTGCCTTAGTTAGTGACCCTTATGCTGAAGTCACCATTTTTTTGCTGGTTTAAGGCACTTCAGAATTAAAGAATGAGTTACCTATGTACACTTTGACCAAGTCAGATCTCAGCTCCTAAATATTTCTTTTCAGATGCGTTTTCAGCCTTAAAGTGATTTGATTTTTATCACACATTGATTCAACTAGCCCCTTTACTCACAGGGTGTGTACTTCTAGTAATTCTATGCATAGGGGAAGGAAGGGTTTTTCTCCTTTCAGAAATTCTCTTTTTGAGCCTATTTTACAGATCCTTGTATATGTTCTTCTCCCATACTAGTGGAAATTTTTTCTCCAGCTGGGGATATTAAAAATTCTTATATTTACCAGGAATCCATGTTTTGTTTTTCATATATTGGTCTGGTTTAAATTGGCAGTGACAGAAAAGTTACCTAATATGTAGTACAAGGGAATTCAAAGTTGCTGCACCGGTTACACTCAGCACTGACCTGATGCAATTTAAGGTGCAAGGTGAATATCCATCAGTAGGAAAACGTCATTATTCACCACAAATAAACAGAATTACCTGTTCTTAAACAGTAAGGTCATCTGTTTCACATTCTATCCACCTTGGGCTGATTAAAGTAAATTAGGTCTTGTGCTAATCAGCTCAAGACATGTGCTGAAAATGGAGAAATCTGTTATTTGATTTTCTTGCAGTAATTCTCAAGTAATACTTGTATGCCAAATGAAGAATGCAAAAGTATTTAACCTTGATGGGGCCCGATCCTGCAACTTTTTGAGACTTATGCTGAGTGGTTTCATCAGGTTAAATAGGACCCCTCACACAAGTTAAGATTATATAATGGGCATGAAGGAAAGATGATTTTACAGCCTGACAACAGTATCTTTTTGGCTCCTACTACCAGTACCTTACTTACTTCTTACCAGTACCTCCTGTACCTTACCTACCTTACTTTTGCAGAATTTAGAAATTAGTAGGTTTAGCCGTGTCTTTTCACTCCCATCAGGAATGAAGTGACAAGAGTAACACTGGACAATTATCACTTTATATTAGAAGAGACTCCATTTAGACACGAAAGGTCAGGGGACATTTAAGTCACTCCTTTTTTAATTTAAATTTCATTAGTTTTGCCCATTACATTTGTCATGACTATACTAAAATAAGTCCTAATTCAGGTCATCTATGAAGAATGTAGGAATGAGAGTCTAAGTAGATTGTTTCTATTTTTTGCTTTACTGTTTCTTCCCATATGAGCTTGGGCAAATCATATAAACTTCTTTTTCAGCTGTTAAATGACAAAAATAATGTGTAATGCCCTCTATGAGCTTTATTTCACTCATAGAATTGAAATGCATTCAGAGTCTCAATAATCCCTGTATTTATATATATATATATACTGAATAAATGCACTATCTCAGGATTTTATTCATTATCCTCCAAGAGATTCATATCTCTGCTTCATAGGTAGCTGCCTTAAAAACAATTCACATTTTAAAAAAATCATACTCCTACGATATGTTTTTTGGAAAAGTTTGTGGATAGTGCAATAAAATACATTCAGTTCAGGCCTGAAAGGCAAACTCACAAGGCAGAGATTGAACAAGTTTACAAGTCAGAAGCAGAAATTCTGCATGAACACATATTAGACCTTTTAGTTTGTGTCTAGCACCATACTGGTGAAATTATCCTTCCTTAAAATTTCAAATTATCCATATTATTCTATTATCTTTGCTGCATCACATGTGTGGGGAATTCTCCCCATTGCATTTATTTGCAGTGTCTGAATACAACATCTGTTGGTTGATTTGTGCAATAGTGTCCCATTGATAACCTGGAAATAATGAGTTTTTTAGTTCAAGATAAAGATGCTCTAGGTTTGTGCAACTAGGGATTTCCTTCATTACAGGTGAATTCAGGGCCACTCTGAGGGTCAGCACCAGGAGACCAGACACTACGTAAATTCCCAAAATGGGAATGAAAAAGAATTAGTGGCACTATGACTTGTTACTGGATTAATTTCCCTGTAAACGGGAACTGCTTCATTAGCACATACCCTCTCCTTATCACAAGACTAAAACCAAATAAATCAAGCCCTGGCTAGACTTAACCAATATTTTTTGTCATCATAATGTCTCTTTTTCAAAAGAGTTACATGATTCAAGTTCATTTTAATAGCAAGCAGTGAAGAAATTACAGTTGTTTCCATTCACACATAGCTCTAATGGGAAAAGCTTGACAGTAACTGCCATTGCAAGAAATTCTTAACTTTTTCAGGAAAGGCACTAGTGTTCCTACACAGGTAATTACATCATGATTCTGAGGTTTTCCAGAAAAAAATGAGACAATATCTTTGCCCCCTGGATTGGAGAGGACTAACTGGAAAAAAAACCCCAAACCTCCTCAGGTTAAAAAGTAAGTGATTGTGATGGAAACAGTAGATTACATCATTCATTTCCATAGAAACAAAACTTGTAAAATAACAAAGCACCTAAACTTGTAAAATAACAATAATGTTAGCAAAAGTTATTTGAAACAGCTTCCTTGTTAGTTGATATAAAACTCTAGATGAGACAGATAAATAGAAGGATTTACTCCTTCTACTGAGGGCTGATCCACTATTTGTCCTTCTCCTAGGTTTTTTCCCCTTAATATTTTAAACTTCTTTGGAACAAAGAAATACTCTTTTCTCTATTTTATAGCAAAAAAAAAAAGAGCAATTTTCTATTTTTTCATTTATTCTTCTTCAGCCTCTCACTCTACCTCCCCCATGCTCTTTTTTTGCCTTTTTATTTTCTTGTTTCAGCTACCTTTATCATTTTCGCAATCCAATTTTTTAAAATAAAGCTAACAAATGAGAATATGTAACATTGGAATAAAAACGGGGAGATAAACCCCAGAATAAAAATCACAAAATACCAAAATGCTGATGGCTGAGGAAATCTCACTGACAACCTGTATCAGCAAAGACTCCTTAAGTTTTACTTTTCCTCTCAAATATTACCATATTCTTCTTTAATCAAAGCTGGATTTAAATGCTGAGGCAGTCCAAGAGAAAGACGCTTATCTATTGAAATCAGAGGTTTTTGAATCTTCTGCAGTGCAAAAGCCTCTCGTTACTCATGATAAAAAGAAATATATTTTGTAAGTAAAACCTGTAGATTTCAGTGTGACCACTTTCAAAGTGAATTGCTACTCAGTAATAAAAAGGATACCAGGTTAAAACTAGTTAGGAAGTGCTGCACTGAAATAACTCCTAGAAATGTTATGAACTTTCCCTTACAGCCAATGGCTTTTTTTACAAGAAATGTGGAAAACATTAGCTAAAATTGTGTTGGTCTGTACAATTTTATTCTGTTAAAGACAGGTTTTATGATACGTTTAGCCTTTTAAATGACACTAATAGTCTCTGGAGACACATGGTCTTTCCTGCAGTTCAACAATTAAGTCTATTTAAATGTTATTTGGATAAGTTGAAACAATTCAGTTACTGTATGTCTGCTCAGTGGCATGTACTGTAAGGCTAATGGAAACCACCTAGATTTAACTAAATAATAAGGCTTTAGCCAGCTTTAGACATCCACCTAATTTTTGAAGGAAGGCTGAAAACTGAGGGAGTGGAAGGGGTCATTTTACTAGCAGAGAAAAGAGTGCATTTTTCACCTCTCATTCCACACATATGCACCCCTCCTCCCATCCAGCACCACACACACACTTCAAAAAATTGCTCTAAAATTTACACAGGTCATAAGTCTGAGTTGATAATGGGCATGATTAATCACAATTGTGTTTCTGTTTCTCCTCTCTCTCCTTTTGAAATGTGTTACTTGCTAAATTGTACCAGCAAAGTTTTTAGATGTGTATGCATATATACACACATCATACAGTCCTTACATACATATATATACACACATATTTATACACACATATATATGGCCTCTTCAGAATTGCTTACTTTTGTGTAGTAACCATATGTTTATATAAATTGTCTTATGTTGCTATGGCTAGACCATTTCCACTACCAAACTACCTTTTCTAGACCTAGCTTAAATATGTCCACAGTGAGCTACTATGTAGACATATATATAACCAGATTTTTACTGCATGATTAAAAAAAAAAAAAAAAAAAAGGTGAGAGGAAGTAATTAAGAGGGCTCCAGATTTAAAATCTTGGCTTTATTTCAAATCCCAAACCTTGAACTAATCAGACATAAGAAAGACAAAAATGTACAGAGGGAGCTAAGTCAATCACTGGTTAAACTGGCTAATAGCTCTCTACACAACTATGCTGGGAGTGAGAAGAAATGTAAAGGTACCAATAGAAATCTATTTCCTACAAACCTCAAGTTTTCCAAAATTTTGGGGTCTTAAGAATCCAGCTGAAAACCTTCTGTTAAGGCTGATTTAATGCTGTTATTTCTTTGGAGTCAGTTAAATTGGTGTTAAAACTGTGAGGCTACTGAAGCACAGAATGAACATTGTTGATACATAGGATTAACCATGACCTGATGTGTACATGAACTACATGAGGAGACTTGTCTGATCGTGACATACCACTGGAGATACAGATGAGAGAATAATAGCAATCTTACGTATGAAAATTAGACACACCATGTAGCCTTTCAGGTCTAGAGAACCTGAGAAAAGTTAAAAACAAAAAAAAGGTCATAGGAAACAGATGTGTTTTCCAAAATTATTTGTGCTGCCAAAATCTTGACTTTACACACATACATGCAATCCACTCAGGCATTTGAATGGCTGGACTCACCAGTGCCCCCAACATTAATGTCAGGTCCACCAGATCCACCAACAGAAACAATTGCAAATGCACCAGGCTCCAGATGAGAGGCATTGCATATATCCAGAAAACCAGTAGATTCTGCCCTAAGCAGACAAATGGTAGCATACAGCAAAAAGGAATGATCTAACACCAAATTCAGTAGGACTAGAAGGTCCGTAGTGCCCTTTTCAAGAGCTTTGCTTTTCTGAAGAGATTTGCTGTAGTGATGACCCTCCTGTGAACAGTAGCAGTAAGGTTTCCTCAGAAAACTCCTGACAAAGCATATAACCAGGCAAAGCCATTAACTACACTGAACATTGAACTTTGTGGTATTCAACACTGATTTTAACCTAGAAATTAGTATAGTATACTATTGCAAACAATTGATTCCTTTGTCCAGAAGGTGGCTTTTTGCTAAAGAGTGGAAGGTTATGAAGACTGGACTCAGCCTTCTGCATTTATTCACTAATTTTCCAGGGACAACAGGAATACAAAATAAGGTATGTGGAAGAGCTTTTCTTTGATCTAATACAAACAGACTACTATTCTGCAAGCTGCAAAGGTACATTTTAATTACCACAGTGAAAGCAGATGTAAAATCAATAAGGTGTTTTATTTCTCTCATTGATGTGTATAAATACTTACTTTACAGCAAGGTTAAACTGAGTTTTCTGTCATTAAATGTAAGGATTGATGCAGGCCATTCAAACCTGGTTAGAGCACCAGAGAACACAGTACCACTCTATGTTACACCATCATCTGAAAATACTCATCCAGTGCTTCAAAAACTATTTTCTGGGATATTCAGAAATTTCTGTCATCACCCAGCTGGGATTGAAGGCTATAATGGACAAAACTTTATTCCAAATAAATGGGTCAGCAATTCCAGTGTTTATACAACTGTGCTTGCTTGTCTTAATTTATGAAGTAGTTCAATTACAATAGAATTTCTTGGGGATGTCTCATTTTAATCGAATCATTAATTCTATGCTCAGAGGATGTATAGAAATTGATGGTCAGTTCCTGTTCCTCATTTTAAGCAGAGCCAATTCAGAGCCTCCCACTGAAACTCTCTCAAACTTTGAGGAAAATTCAGGCTGTATTCTTTCTTTCTTTCTTTCTTTCTTTCTTTCTTTCTTTCTTTCTTTCTTTCTTTCTTTCTTTCTTTCTTTCTTTCTTTCTGTCTTTCTTTCTTTCTTTCTTAGGGGGAAGAACCATAGTCTCCTATTGGTCTTGACTGACTGACTTCAAGCAGGGTGTCTCTCCTCTCGTGGTTCTCATTTATCTGACAGAAAACAGAGTACCCCTGAAAGTAAAGTCCCTCTGTCAAAAACACCAATAATAACTCCTATAAATCATTTTTTACTTCACTCTGAGTGGAAATAAGCTTTGAAAAACTCCATGGTGAGAAAGGCTGGCCCACCCACAGCAGGACCTAAATGGACTCTGCTTCTACTACAAATGCATATAAGACAGTAGATGGAACAACAAGCCTAAAAATTCAGAAGATTTTAAATATTTAAGTATGGCCTATCTAAGCACTGAAATCAAATGCAAAATTTTGCATTTTCCATCTTCACAGATTTTATACATCAGTTTTCTTTTTTAGAAGTCATTTCTCTCCCTGATAGCGGGTGCTGGGAATATGCCTTCAATTCTGACACATACACACAAGCATGTTAGTAATAGGTGCTATACAAGTACTACTGATTCAAAGTCAATTCCACATTATCCCCATAATTTTATGGCTTTGTTTAAAAGTTGGTTTAAATTAATATATCACTATTTACAAGACTTTGCAACCACACCATTATGCACATAGTGGCCAGATAACAGTCCAGTCTGCTCCACAAAAATCTGTAAGACTTCTGCTTTTTAAGAAGTACTTTCTGTATTTTTAAATTTAATTTTGGCGTGGTTTATGACCTGTTTTTACACATTCCTCATGCATTTCATTTTAAGGGCTCTTGGAGAAATCTACAGGAAAGAGGTACTTGTAGTGTCTATTCAATGATGTGCAGAGGGACCCAAACTACAAAACATCTGGTTATACTGTACAGACAGGGGAACCATGGAGGCAAGTTTGCCAGTAGCAGAATTTTAGTCTTGAATAAATTAGAAGGGAGAGATCATTCACAGGCTCTTTTCTAGCAAAATTATATGAATATCAGATTAACATGGGACAAGAGCCCAATGAGAATAGAACCCTTATGATTCAAAATGCAGAAATATCAGAGGCAACATGTCATAGAAATAAGGAAGAGTAAGGATAAGGATGTTATGATTCTTTTTTCCCCGCTTTTTTGCTGCAGTCACAGAAGACAAAATGCCTTATCAAGGCATATGCTTTAAGGGGCCAATTTTGCACCTAATGAAGTCAATGGAAAAAACATTGAGTTGAATGATGCAATGTAATGCCCTTAATGAAAAAAGTAATCTCATGTTAAGACCCAGTTTTGAATCCATTTAACTTGATGTAAATCTTTCTTTTGATTTCAAAAGCATCAGATTTAAATACCAAGTATTCAAAAAGGAAGACATCTAGAAGCTCTCTTTACGAGGAGTGCATCCTATCTATTTAAGGTTTAAATTAAGTCATGGAGAGACCAGTTTATTATCCTACAGATATGGTCAACTACCCATGTGTCTAAAAAAACCCTGGGCTCAGACACTGCAGGACAATTCTACCTAAGTGTCTTTGTGTTTAACTCTTTCTGTCAATAAAATTCTCTCTGACATTTATGGACTCTGCCATTTTGACTTACTGTGTGCTTATGATAAAATTCCAAGGAAAAGGCATAATTTTTTCTCTCCCCACATACTCTACCTTAATAAGGAACAATTCATTTTACTTAGACTTTTCTTTTTTAATATCAGTGTAGCCCTGAGACCAGGCAGAGAAAATATCAACCAAAATGTTTAAGGCAGGAAATGCTGGTAGTGGGGGAAGGACACAGAGGGAAAAATAGTATGTGGCTGGCTAATTTTTAAGCAAGAACAACAGCATGGAACATGACTGTCCTCAGCCCAAATTAGGAAAGCACAATTTGGGGAATAAAGAGATCAATACTTCTGCTGTTAGGGTAAAACTTACGTCAGAATAACAAAAAAAAAAAAAAAAAAAAAAACAAAAAAAAACAACACCAGAAGTTCAGGTAGATCCAAGAATTAGACAACGCTTGCTTTGCTCCTGAACTAAACAATTAAATTCAAATTAAAAAAAGGCAAATTCTTATTGGCACACATGATTTTTTCCCCAAATCAATAGGAATAACGAAACACATGAGAGAAAGCCATGAAAATCCAATTAGTTTTTACTATTGATAAGACCCTCTCACCAGTGTGTGATGGGAATGTCAACAATCCAGGGCCATCAAGGTTGGGCTTCCACACTGATACACTAGTGGTGCATATTGGCCACAACACATCCCCAACATCAGTAGGGAAAGTGATGGCATTGGCACTTAGCATAAACATGCAACTTAGATGTTTCAGTACTTTCCCCTCCCTGGTACTAACCATAATCTGAACCCATTTCAATCATCTAACTACTAAGAGGACTCAGATTATTTAATAACACATCTGAAGCTTAGAGGTCAGGAAACTGTGGTTCTTCCATCACTAGAAAGAAGGAGAACAACAGAACTTCTGTTACAGACACAGCAGAAAAAGGAAGAGGAACACTCCTTCCACACAATGCCCCAAGCTGTTGATGCTGAAATCAGGAGAGGGAACCTGAATTTTAATTGCAGGGCTGTGTTTCCTAGATCAATAAGGGACAGGGGCATCCCAGTGGCAATCAGGTCCTTCAGCAGGAAGGGCAGAGTATCTGTGGGTATTACTTAACTCGGCCCATTCCACTTACAACCTTGAGCTACCTGAAGCAAATGTACGGTGAAGTTATGTGTGCTTTACTTTTAAGATGGGAAATTTGAGGGCAGAGACTGTCTTCTTCCATATATTTGTACAACCAGACAGCACTAAAGAGATCTATTTAACATTAGGGCAGAATATTCATCCTTTTATGCATATTTAATGTGTCAGTTATACATCAATGTTAGCTCAGTATATAAACACACATATGCTCTTGGACAAAAGCATTGATGCATCAAAACTCTGCATCTATACTTTAATGTATTTAATTGAGTAACCCATTATCACTAATTATGGTTTATATTTTCATAATACGGTTTTATGGTTATTACCCATTCCCTTCCATCCATCCATCTATAAGCCTTACATGCTGTCTAAAGAGCTCTTTGTTTCAGACAAAGCCAGAAGTCACTACCTAGGCTGGTCTCAAAGCTTTGACACTGCCCATTCTGCAATATCTGGGCTGCACACAGACTTATTCAATTTCACATGCAATTTTACACTTTGTGAAAGGTTCACACATGCATGTGCACACTTCCCAGCAGGATTTCCCAGTGTTATGATGCCCTCCATATGAAAAAACACTATAGGCAGAAGAAATTAATTCCTGCTAAGAACATGAAAATAATCCATCAATACAGGCAGAATAGCTCAAAAGAGTGAAATTATATACAACCCAGACAGTTGCAAAGAAAAATATCAAAAAATGAAGTTTTGAAATGATAACTAAATTTTGAAGAACACTGATTTGAGAACACTTCTGATTCTCTTAACTTTTCATTCAAAGAGTATTTACTGGGTCTTTTTAAATGAAGGAAAAAGACTTCACCTCCAGTGGTGTCATCATTCTATTCACTGGCACAGCCTGCCTCCTTCTGAGGGGTTACTTCAAAGGCAGAGGCACAACTTGGTCAGCAATGTAAGTATATAACAGCTTCTGGTTTCCCCACCACAAAGCAGTAACAGGATACACCACAGGCAGCTGCAAGAAAGCCAACAGTGTGCAGGGATATAGTGTGAAAAGAGTCACGTTAGTTCACCATTTATGATTGGTTTTTAAAGAATGCTTTATGCTATTTAGATGTAAATATTTGTATTAATTGGAAAATCTGAGGTTGAGAACCAGCTGCCTTTCAATTTATAATAGTACCATCAATAAGAAGTGATATCACTAAATAACTACAATATTTTTTTGCAAAGACAGTAGAGCTATTAAGCTTTCACACTGACCAAAAAAAAAAAAAAAAAAAAAAGAAGAAGAAAAAAAGAGGAGAGAGACTAGTTTTATAGAGTCATAGAATATCCTGAATTGGGAGGGACCCATAAGGATCATAGAGTCCATCTCCTGGCCCTGAACAGCACAACCCCAAGAATCACACCATGTGCCTTTGTTCAAACAGGGTCATGCATTTTAAAGTCACTGCCTTTCTGGAGACACACCTGACTCACAGTGGTGTGCACAAGACCTGCTTCAATTCCTCCCAGCCTTGGGAAACTGCTGTGGGGCATACAGGGAGAAGGGCCCCCTTCAGGCACATATGTGACGGGATCCTGGTGTTTGCACACAGCAGTGTGGGAGTGAATCCCACACCACACTGACTACACACGCAGCCCTGCCGTGATACTGATTTTTTTGAGCACTGTTAGTGGTGTGGAGGCTACAACCATGGCTTGGTGTCAGAGCAGCACAGGTTCCTCAGCATACTGCAAGTAGCAAAGCTGCCTCCATGGAAATCTGCCTGGTCTCTCAGATTTTTGACATATGATGCGCAGCTTTAGCTGGGGTGGTCTCTCTACAAAATACATTGCTTTTCCCAGCCTGTTCCAATGCCTTTGGTTCTTCACTGGTTTCATCTGACATCAGGCAAGGAAGAAACAAGGTAGCATCTCAGTTGTCAGTTCAGTGGTGCAGAAACTCCACAGCAAGAAAAAAAAAATAGCATTATAAACTTTTCTGGTTTAGTAGGATTTGAAACCCCCATCTCCTGATGAAAAATTCTCATCAGGAATCACTGCAAGTTTTTTTAAGGACTCAAACCAATCCATACAGACTTCAGCAACAATGGCAAAAATAATTTAGCAATATTAAAACACATTAAATAAACTTCACTTCTCAGAAATAATAATAGCAATTTTTAAGCCACAAATAAAGCAATGCATGTTAACATATGTTAACAGCAAAAGATCCACATGTAGTTCAAGTCATTCTGCTCTATGACTGTAACAAGCACAGAGGTAAAGACAACTCATTACACCGCATCTCAGTCTAACACATGTTCAGCCTGACCCTCTTATCACTAATAAAATAAATACTATAGAAAAAAGTCAAGAGAATAAAAAAGAAAAATAAAGTAAAAAAGAAAAGGGTAGACAAAGACACTAAGAAAGAAATGAAGAACTATTGAAAGCCTGTGAAGACAAGTATGAATCAACTATTCTAAAAAGCAGATGTAAAATGAAGCTGCTTAAACATATAAGGCACTTCTACATTGTATTCAAATAATGCTGAAATTATAGAGCTGTCATTCGCAGACCTGTCGAGGGTGCCTTTCTTACCACATTATGATTTAGCATTTCTCTTAGAAGGCTGTAGCAATTTTGACACTAGAGTCATTGGACAGAAAAACCATAAAATGTATGCAAAACATCACCTCTCTTTTTTGTGGTCTAAAGAATGGCTCTGAGAACTGATTTTGCCACTAAAAATTTAAAAAATAAATTACATAAAAGTATTTGTAAAAATGCAGAATTTCTAGTCTCAAGAGAGGGAGCACACATGTCTGTAGAACAAATGTAACTGTAAAGATTTAAATAATTTGATGGCATGTAACCTAATCTGACATGGCAGCAGGTTATTCTAGAAATTGTGAAGGGCTCTGCCTTCTGGTGTCATAATAAGAGCCTCTTTGAGAGGGAACTCAAAGACATGGCTTTTTCTGGAGTCAAACACCCAGGTGATAGAAACGGAGATTGTGAGAGCAAAGTAACTTCTGATGATATGCTTCCTAGACTGTTCAGCTCCGGGTGGTGCTGCGTGTGCAGCATTTAGACACAGAATCCCCAAACAACTGATGGGCAGATCAAACCTAACACTAGCAGTAGAGAGCTGCACACTGCATGGCTTCGTAATTACTTAAGAGATAGCACTGGACATCAGTCTGCAGGGTCCTGTCCTACACAAAAGTGAATGGGGAAGGGTTACAGACCTCCCCAGGGAAGGAACACTCCCCTCTGCCCTGTGCTCTTAGGGCTTCTGCCCTGCTACTGTGTGCTACTGACTTAGGAGCTGACTTAGAGATAAATGCATCTCTGTCAGGGGGCCTGAATTGCTCAGAGGGAATTGCTGGCCCTCACGGGTCCAATTAGCAGGTACACACTCCCTGACACAGCCCACCGACCAACCCTTTGCATATTCTATTTTATGTAGTAGCTTAGCAGTTGGTGTTCAACAACTAGAAGGTGTATCTGTGAGAATGAATGCTGAACTGGCTGTGGACACAAACAGATTTATGGATTTATGCATACCACCAAAAGATAAAACCTGGAAATACTGATGAACTAAGCAATTTATTTAGGGGGGTATTTTCAATTACTTTGTCTGATTGTTATAATTTGATGATATAATCCTGACCATTTAGCTCTAATAAACTCACAGATCACGAACAATGGTTGCATTAAATCTATTGTCACTAGCAGTAAGATGAGGAGCAAACGCTCACTGGCTCTTCTCACAGCATTTGATTTTATTCACTGAGTCTCTGATTCCACATCAGCTGCCATCTGGACGAAAATTCAGAAACCATGACACCTGCTTGAAGAATAAGATGCTGATCAGATGGAATGGGCTGGGACTTTATCTTGAGAGCAGAAATGTGAATTATTGGTAACACAATCACTTAAAAGGTTTGTAAATTACATGCCTTCAGCTCAACATATGGCTCATGTGAAATATAGACTTCTGAACTTTTCTCAAAACTTGAGTTTGGATGATATAGTGGTGGTTGTTTCATAAACACATGTGATAAATATGTACAACTTATATGTACACACACAAAAGAGAGTGTCAATGGCTCTCAGCACCCTATAAAATAATGACATTTGCTTAGCAGCATGCAAACGTTTATTTCACTCAAAATATCCACAAAAGCCTCACAGTACTGTTGGAAAATCCATTCAAGGAAACCTGGGGCCATCTGGCTGTCCTGTCCTGGTACAGAAAACAGCCCCTGCTGCCATTCTACCCAGATAAAGGGTATAGATGTGGGCCCTCCTTCAGCTGGGTGTAGCACAGCCCCTCAACCCCTCCACTCCTAGCACAGCTGTAATTTCTGCAAAGAGAGGTATGGTCAGCACAAAGAATATTCTATCTGGAAGAGGTGATTCTTTCTTTAGAGGCTCAGGAGTCAGCAGAGAAACCCATCTGGACGACCCTGCCTTCCGCAGACCAGCAGTCAGAGAAACTCCTGGAGTCTATTCACTAATGAGTTTGTAGAAGCATAAATATCAGTTTTCACACATAAAAGTGGGCAATGCAAGTGTTTCAAGCCCACTTCTGTTGTTTTTTTGGGATTTTTTGTCTGTGTGGGCTTTTCGCATGTCACAAGGGGATTTTTGGGTACTGATAGTCAAGAACTGAATCTGAAGAAACATGGCTTCTTATTACGCTTTCTGACACCAGCTAGTGCTGCTGAGAGATTAAGAAATTTCATTTCTTTCCCAGTTCTGAAGGAAAAACAAACAAACAAACAAACAAAAACAAACACAACACCAAAACTATTCAGAACTTTTTCAGGAAGATGATATAGATTTTTAAAAATTAGTCCCCCAATCTAATACTAAGTTATGGTGCCTTATAGCAGCCAGCTTTGCAGTGCTAAATGGTCTTCTGTAGCCTCATCTTTCTGCCTGCCTACAAGAAATAGTGACAAATTACAGTTGGGGGTGGGGGTGGGAGATGGAAGAAAGAAATATTCCATTTTTAATTGCCTTTTCATTTTCTTTTTATAGCCATGCTTAAACTGTGAGTTATCAGAAGCTGTTCAAAGTCTTTCTTTTACCATTTTAAAATATATTCCTCCTAAAGCCAGATGAAAAATACGGTTAATGGGGTTTTGTGACTCCCACAAAGTCCCCTACAAATTAAGGGACTTTGAAAAAATGTCAGCTGCCCAGTTCCCAAGAAAGAAAAATTAAACAATAAAGGCTTATCGACTTGTTCTTGAGAAGATAAAGCGCTTATGAATGAGACCCTCTCATACTCTCTGGTTTGTGATCAGAGTCTGCAATTTCCAAGATTCACAGAAAATATTCTGATTAGCCAAAAAAATGCTCTGATGAAATGAGGTTTAAGATTTTATAACTGAATCTAATCCTCCCTTCAACCTGTTTTCATACAATGTGCTGTCTCGTTCAGTCCTGCTGCTATCACTTCCAATTATAACCAGTGTCATAAAAACATCACATTCATGCAGATCAGCTGATTGTGCCAAGTTCAAGAAAGGACAGCAGGATAGAGATGACAGCAGCTTCTGCTGGCTCTGCTCCAAAGTCCCTTCCGGCTTGTTGTTGTTTTTCTCTTTCACAGACCCCCAGGATTTCACTCTCTCAGAAAAAATAATGCCAGGCCCCTCTCTGAGACGACCTAACTCCCAGTCTACTGACACCATTGAGGGTATTTCTATTGACTTCAACATGTCATCTGCAGAGCTCCTCATCTTTCATGTCTTCCTCTTTTACACTATTTTTGATCTCCCTGCTATGTGCCAGCCTGAGCAAAAGCCTTAAAGTGCAAACTCCAGTCCCTCATCACATATTCAATACATACACTCTACATACAGCTAAAAGGCTGCTGCCTTTGCTGCTCATGTGGTTTCTAGATGGTCTAAAAGACCTTACAGCAGAGGGGGGAAAAGCATCTGTGGAAAACTTCCAATTTTAAATTTTCTGACTTGTGAAGTCCTGCCCTATGCCAACTAGTGAAACGGAGATAGCACAAAAGAAAAAGTAGGACCCGTACTACCTCTTTATTTTCCAAGCACTGTAAACAAGGCATCTTTCTAGAATTTTGCTAGATTACTATTGAAAGCCCAGGTGGATTTCTGAATTTATTTCTTTGGAAATTGATAACGGTTTCACCTGGAAAACTATAACATAGCTAGCCAGCTATATGAGTCAGTATTGAAAATTGTTTTAAAATTTTCTTATTTAGCTAATTCCATTAGCAAGAGTAAGCTGAAGAAACCACCTCTTCTTACACTGCACAAAGGAAAATGATAATTTAAAAACATCTTTTTCATTCTCTTTTCCTGTGTCTCTCCATTTTCCAGACATTAGAAATCTGAGGGCAATTTCATCAGCAACAAGACAGTGGTTGGCTGCAGAAAGAAAGATCCTTCACTTCTCCTTATAAGCAGCAGCAAAACCTGGCCTAAAATATGCACAACAGATTTTTTTTTTTAAATGTTACATAATAATTAAAGATAGGTAAGGCATTTCTATCTTACTTATTCTAGTCTTTAAAAAACAAATCCATTATCAAAGCAGTTGAACACAATGTTCAACTATACTTTGGGCTCCTAACCTGCCTAGTGTTGCATATTTTTATCATTCAGCTGATTTGGCTCACTATGCAGAGAGAGCACTAATTGCTGCAGGAGGCTAACGTGGAAGAAAATAGTCACATTCTTCCTTTAACACGGCACAGTCTGACATGACTCTGCAGGGTGACACAGCGATCTCAGAATATCAGCTGAACCAAGTGAGTCTTCCTAATGCCAGACTGGGATAATAGAAAATGATGGAGTGTCTTTGAATTAAAAACAATAAGCAAAAACTATGCAAAGTCTGTAAAGGCAGCTCATGCTGAAGGAGTATTTGCTTTGATTTAATTGATGATAAAAGAAAACCCAGGAGAAGGGTGAGTTTGGATGACATTCAAGTGTGTGTCCTGCGTTAGGAGGAGGGTAGAGATACCATCTGCTTACATTACCCTTCATTGCTAGAACCACAATGGATATGTACAACTATGAAAAGAGCCTTTGCAACACAAGAAGAGGCCGTGGCCAACAAAGTCAAAGATTTGCTGTTTAACCAACTGCTGGCCTCTGCTAAGGTATCTCCTCTGGTGGAAGGCAGAACTAACAGCTGTGGGGTGCAGCGGGAAGGAGCTAACTGCTCCCTTAGGAGTGAATTTTCCCTGTACTCATTCTTTTCCACTAGAAATACTAGTAGAGAAATACTAAAGCAGCACAGTTATCTTTCATTTGCTCTAGCAAAAGTGACTCTGGACCCTTTGGTCTGTTTGTTACATATGGAAAGTGATGCATAGAAATTCTGAAAAATGAAGGCGTGTTTTTGTCAAAGGTGATAGAAACAAATGAGGAAGCAGAGAAGACATTCTCTAAGCTCCAGAAACAGAAAATCCTTTGTCTCTTCAAACAAAACCAGATTTAGAAAACAGTCAGGTTTTCCACATCTCATAAACCACCCAATGACCATACCTCTTTCTCACCAGTATGAGATGCAGGAGGTATACAATCATTTTCCTGGTCAAATTCTAAAGAGGCATTGTATATAAAATGCACAGACAAGCAGAATAGGTTTACATAATGTTAATACAGACAAATGACATGTACAACATATCTAGCAGCAATTTAATTAGATTAATTAGATCAATATAATTAGCAGTGGTATATTACGCTATCAGGACTTAGCCTTGCACAGAACACCACTAAAAATGGTTTGCAGTCTTAAAGCATTGTAACAGCGTATGCAGCATCCATGCTATCACACATCACTATCACCACTAACACACTATTAATACTGGGAGTTTATAGGACACTCAGGAGACACATAATACGCTACTCTTGCAGAGGAAAATTTTGATAATGGAGCCTGTGAAATTATTTCAACTGTTGAAAAGAGCTCATGGAACTTAATTCCAAACAACAGCATGGTCATGATTATATAGCAAGATAATTTAACCCATCGAGGCAGGAGCAGACATAATGAACAAAACAGACTGAGGTAGCATAACTAACCAATGAACATTCTGCTGAGAGTTTTCCCTAAGTTTTATACACATAATAAATCACAAGTGGCTGTTTAACTATTGCGTCACCTACTTGGACATAGACTAGAAGTCATACTTGGTGGAATCTTATACAGTTGTTTTTAATTGTGATTTTGCATTAAACAGGTCTGTGGGAACATCTAAACCTCCACAGTGGTAAAAAATGTTAATTTACATCTGCTAGCACTCTCAATACACTTGGGCTCAGCATTTACCAAAGAAAAGATGTCTAACATCTCAAGTCAACTACTGTAACTTTCTAAAAACTGAAATCATAGCCCTTGCAAAGGGGAAAGAACAAAAACTCAGTACTTCCATCTTCTTCAAAAAAGCAACAACTAATAAAATTTAGCAACACAAAGTGGTAATTTCACCAGATTTTGTGTTTATGATTTCTCCCACTAGGAAGAAAAGATAATCATAAATCGTCAATCTGCACTTTTAATCTGAAGTTTGCACCAAATTCTACTAAGAAAAAGACCCCTTGCACATAAACTACTTTGCTAGAAATTCTTTTTTCCCTGTGTGTTTGAACACATGTAAGAATACCTCTGTAAATGGACGAGATATAGTAACAGCCTTGAAGCTGCTATCTGTGCAGAAGATACACAGTCAAGGCAAAAATATCAGAATGCATATTTCCATTCTTTAGCCTTTACTGGTGAGAGATGGCTCAAACTATATTTCCATTTGGCCATGAAGTACTGAGGAAATAAAATCAGCCCATTTCATAAAGATCACCTCATAGTTCAACTTCTACCACCTTCACCTCCCTAGATGACTGAAGAATCTAGCAAAAAAATGGCCAAGTGTAAGTCTGTGTGTCTTGACTGCCCACAAAAATTAGATTCCAGCCATCCTCAAGCATATTAAAAGCTCAAGTGCAGAAAGTTTAGATGTGGCTCAGATTTTCTTTAGAACAGATACAACTAAAATGTATGTATCTTTCTCTAACTGTCAAAGGAAGTCACCCCATTTTCCATAGCTTTCAGCGTTGTAATGTTCATTGTCATTGATACATTAAGGTTTGCGCTAGTGGTACTCCAAGTCATCTGTCCTTGATCATACTTTTTATTTCAAGAAAAAGTTAAATGCAATGTGAATAGTTCGCCTGCCTGTCTGTTGGGAATATACATTAATATTTAACTGAAAAAACTCCAGCATCATTCTGGCTCTATCTGTCCTCAGTATCGTGTTGAATATGCACTACCCAATCTTGACTTTGGTTAATTTTACATCCTTATTACCTACAATCTATAATGTAGTCTTCACTAGATTTACACGACTGAATAAATTGAATAAAGCACAGAAGACTGAAATAAGGAGTGCCTTATATCTGGAAATAATCACCTATATTATGGAAATTGTGAAAGCTGAAAACAAACATTATAGCTTTCCAGATTTTCTAATGTGCTGATGATTTCAGTTTCTCTGACAGAAAACTTTGCTTGCTCACTTTATGTGTGATACATTCAGAAGAGCATGGTACTATTTTCAAGTGTGAACGCAATTACTAAAAAGCAAGTAGGTAGTCCAGATGATATTAAATTAAAAACTTGGGAGCAGAAGCCATTTGTGTCAATTTTCCATTTTGTCACTCTCCTTTCAAATAGCTAATTTAGGATACTCCGTCACAAGCTAGTGTTTTATGGTATGTATATTTTATGACAGCTAAATGACAAATTTGTCTGAAACGAAGCTATTCTTTGAAGAGTTAATTATAACCTGTGTAATATATTAAATAAAATCAATATGTATTTGGAAGGAGTCACTATTGAGCCTTATTCCAAACAGAGCAAACCTATGCTAAAAATTAAATCTCCATTTTTAACTCAGTTTTTGCTAAAATAATTTAATTTGAGAGTTAAGTAGTAGAAAGGAAATACTTTGGCAATGTATCTGTGCAACAATGTCTTTCTAATGTAACCTTATGTAGACTGCTTGTATGATATACAGCTGAAAATTTCACGTTTAATGTTGTTTGACAGCCAAACAATGGACCAGACTGCTCTAATTGCTGAACACCTTGACATATGTGATATTTGGACTTTGAAAAACATCATGAAATTTTGGGTATCTGTTCCAATCTTTCAAGCTCTTTCAAATAATTAGACAGAGATCTGAGAATTTACTCTGAGAGCTTCTCAAGGAGTAAATAAAGAAAAACGCATTACATTTTTCCAGTCATCTCCACAGCTAGGATTTTTGTTCTCTGGTAACTACCAGTAATTTCAGCATAGGGGTTTTGTCATTATAATTTCTTTCTATGTGTAACACTTACTGCAGCAGTAGTATCTCAGTTCCGCAGCTACAGCCATCCAAAGGATAATTAACAAAAATTTCAACATGAGATACCTTTAAATGTTTTGAGGTTGACCCACCATTTTTAACAGATTACAATGCTTAGGAAACAGACTTCAAATTTTTCGTTTGTACAAAGCAAGGGAAAAGGTGAAAATAACAAGGAAAAAAATACAGTAGTAAGAGAGAAACCAAAAGACAAGATTTATCATATTCATTGGTTTTATTGTTCCAAAGAAGTTTGAAGAAAATGAAGGACATACACAGAGCAATTGAAACTCTACTCAGAGAAGTGAGGTTATTAGTTACATGTGTTTGCTAGCTTCACATAGGATTATCTCTAGACATCTAGCATAATCCTGTCTCATCTGATCATACTTTGGTCAGGTAGGTTCTGAAAATGCATATTCATTTTAAGAAAACAAGTTTTATCCCTGTAGATGCAAAGAAGCCAGAGGTAATGTAAAACCAATCCATTGTTTGCAGGATTATAGGCAGATTATGACCAGGATTACAGGAACAAATCAATATATCATCTGCATACAACAAACTGAAATTCATGGAGTTTTCAATTTTCATTCCTTGAAGCAGTTCTTAGTTGCTGAAAAATAAAGCTAAATGTTCCATTACAATTGCAAAAAGAAAAGAGGATAATGGACAGCCTTGTCTAGCTCCCTAGTGTCATTTTAAAAAGGGCGAGTTTAAATTGCTAGTATGAACAGACCTGGTCAGGATATTACACAGCATTTTTAATCCAATTTTTATGAAGGTCTTTCCAAAGTGAGAAGTGTGAGGTTTTGGGGTGGTTTTGTTGGATTGGTTTTATTGCTTTTGGGTTTTTTGTTTGTTTGTTTGTTTTGTTTGTTTGTTTGTTTGCTTGTTTGTTTCATTTTCTTTTTTTTTTTTCCTTTAAGAACAGTTACCAAGTATTTTCATTTTAATGAATCTGAATTATCCAAACTCTTGTTTGATATACAAACACAAAACATCAGAATAACCCTCAGTGAAGCACAATGGAAATAAACCAGAGTGATGTATGTGGAAATCATTTGCAATAAATTGGAGAAGTGTCTCAGAAAGCCTCTACACCCCTTTAAACCTCCACTTGAGGTTTTCTAGATATTTGAATGCCTGTATGTATGCTTTGCCTGCAGGAGTGTATTTCAGCACTCATAAATAAATGTAGTCCAACATTTGAGACCAATATTCAGTGATGCAAAATGATGGAAAACCAGTTCATTGGGATTATTGAGTTGTGTAATGACTGCCTTTTTGATTCAAATGTTTGGTTAAACACTTCCAATAACAGTTCAGTTGTGTATCTATGATTTCTCTCTGAATGTTTACTGGCAGCTCATCTAAGCATGTATCTTTCCCCACTTTTAAGACTTGAACAACATTTATTTTTTCTTATTAAGTCTAAGGTTACACTTTGATCTGGTGAAAGTTTCAATAAAGTGCTTTTGTTTACAAACTCTATCTCCTGTTTAAAGCAACTTATAAGATGACAGTGTCTGACACTGCTCTCTGAAAGTATTATTTATGATTTCTAGATCATATGTCAAAGTTTGAGCCTTTAGTTTTAATAATTGACGGAGTTTGGAGTACTTCATCTTATTCTTTACACAGAACATGTGCCAGCAGTTTCTCATTTGTATTCTTGCTGGTTTACTTTATACAAAAGCTTTTCTGCAGCCATGGCATGATGCCGTTTGTTCACTTTTTGTCAGCTAATTCAGTTGAGGTTTTTTTACTACACATATTAGTATTCATTGATTTTTGTCATTTTAAAACTATTATTCAAAATTACTATTGTTGTATCTCTCCTTTTTGGGGTCTGCATCATTGTTAATTGTGGTTTTTAATGATTCACTTCTTGGATTTTATAGCATATTATTACCTTCACAGAATCAAGTTTCAAATTAACATTTTGGTCTGAAGAAAAGCATTCCTTTTTTAAAAAAAAATGCTTGATTTTTTTCATACCATTTCTTGATTGTGACAATTGTAAAATTATTTTTTGCTGCTACTTCTATGGTGGAACACTACCCCAAATATCTTACTTTAGTCTTTAAGTCTGTGAGACAAGGATAAGACAGATTTTGCATGGCCTTTGTTAATGAAAATTTTCTTTGGAGAAGAACCCACGTCCATCTCCAAGATACATACTCTTAAGGTCTATCATCTGCAGAATCCTCACCACAGTGAGCACAGGACTATCTTTAAAATACTGCAAATGCCAGGTTGGTTTGGAGGAATGGCGTTCCAAAAAAGAAGCCAAAAAAATGCATGTGCAACACTTGTGTGACATTTTCATTTTGGCCTCTGTGAGACAGATCCCAACATATTAGTTGACATTCCATCTGCTGTTCATAGGTGGTAAAAGACAAAATGAACTGAAGTGATGTAAGCTAGAGACAGCTTCCAAGCAGACCATTGAAATTAGTCTACCACTCAAGGCAAATGAGCATGCACTTCTTGCTAACCCCAAAAGAAGACCTTCCTCAACATTGCCACTGTGTGTACTCATGACTGATGTCACTCCCAGATGAAGCTTGGGTCTGTGCATCATGCTGACAATCCATGGGGAAGAACCCTCAACAAAAGTTGAGTTCTTGAAGTAGTGCCTTTCCCTGCCAACCTCACATTGTCTTATCAACAAAAAGCTGGATCCTACATTTTTTCAACTGTGTAATTATTTCTCAGTCACTGGGACATCTGGGCAATAGCACTGACTGCCTCTGCAAAAGCAGACAGATAGCTGTGCAAGTGTGCTTTTGATGATGGATCCCACAAAGATGTCGAAAAAGATGGAAGACTGAAACTACATAGCCCACAGGGGAAGGTCTTTGCTATTTGTCCAAGAGTAAAAGACAGAGCCAGCTCAGAACTTCACATCCAGTCCAGCCAGGTCCTGTAAGTGAATCAGCTGCACCTGAGAGACTGGGAGTGTGAAAGGCTGTTGATGGATCAAGCAACAGTAACATAAATGTCTTTCCTCACTCACCAGGATCACTAAAGCTGTGTTCATGCTGTACTCCAGATAGGCACTTGATTACGAAGAGCACTGGAATTTGGTAGCTGGGGTTCTAGACACTCTTTTCCAGTATTTTTCTCAGACATAAGATATCTTAGGTATTCATGTTTCACAAACTTGTGGAGGTGAAGATAGATGGCACGGAGAGGTCTAAGAAGCTTTAAGCACCCTAGCTTTCAATCATTTCTCAACTTAGCTTTAATATAAAAATCTATTCTTTCTAAATTTGAATCTTCTGTTAGAATTTTAACTTTAAAATTAAAGGCTTCTTTCTCCTAAGAGATTTAATTTCTTTATGGATTCTTGAATTAAAATACAATCTTTTAGTTGGACTTCTCCTTAATTTTATTATTCTTACTTAAATACCAGTTTCTTGGTCCTGTAAAAGAAACGGAAAAAAAAAATAAAACTGTACTTGTCTGGCAGTCTCACACAGACAATATTTTCCCATAATATAGAAAAGAAGGGAAAACAGGACAGCAGTTATATTATGCATAATACTTATTGCTAATCAAGAGAAATGGTGATGTAGTTTCTGCTAGAGTGGTGACATGTACACCACAGTACCAGGGGAATTATCTAAAACTCTTCTACTAAATTTCAATATACCTCATGTATTAATTGTCCATACAACTTATATTACAATTACATACCAAGAATGGACTAGTAAATTTACAAACTTGAGATAACTCATTTTGCCTATAGATTATGAGAGAAATTGGTAAGAACATGAAGACGCTTAAGTTGGTTATCCTATATCAGTGTCCTGAATTCACATTTTAAATCAACAGAATTTCCCACAAAATCTCTAATTAAATGCAAAGAAATGCTGAAGGACTCTCATTTATTTCATCTATGCCAAGATACTGCATATAGCTGATACAGCTGCAGAAGCAGTGGTAACCAAAGTACTGATATGCTGCTTCCAACTATTAACAAGGAACCACAAGAACCCTAGGAGAATGGTAGATATTCCATTAGCCTAGGACAGGGTCTATACCCTACTTTTTTCACGTTAATATAGCAAATTAAACCAGAGAGGTCTTGCTAACAAATAGCTCCTGGTTGGGCAGGATATTAACTGAAGGAAAAATTATACAAAGGCTTAGGGTTAGGTTTTGATTGAAGATTTTAGGCTACTGAGTCTATTTAGTAATTAGATGAGGACTAAAGGGAACATTTTATCTCAGAATGAATACGAGTTATTTGTCGGGTCAAAGAGCCAAAGTCCCGGGTGTCCCGTTTTCATCTACTTACGGCAAATGGAGGAAACTTGGCTTCTCAGCAGTGGTCAGTAATCAAATGTGAATATTCCGTCAAGTTAGTATTTTCTCAATTACAAAGCTTTTTAATGTATTGTTTTAAAATAATTGAAAATATGAATCAATGGGAATAAAATTCTCATTTAAAAAATGTTTCTCTACCAGGAATGTCTAAACAAAATAGAGCAAATAGGCCCATCCTTAACAGTTTCACTCCATTTTTTGAAAGTGCTAATGTAAATTACACCAAGGTTCAGAACTACATCATTTTCTTTAATGTATTTTCCTATTTTCATTCCAAGAGTAATTTCACATAGGAAAGGTGTAAAGTCCTACCAAGAGGGGCCAAGTTTGCACAGGATGAGGTTTGTTCCACATTAATTTTTCTCTCAGAGTAGATATCCATAGAAACATTTTTAGAATTTTCTCTATAAAGAGGTGATTTCTTAAGGTTTAATTCTTCTAGATTATTTATGGACATGGAAACTTTGCAGTCAGTTCTTGTTCAGTCAGTATTATTATGTTCACTATTGTGATGAAACAAAAGAATGGCAGGAAATGATATCACAAACTATCTAAAAATGACACAGAAGCAAAAGACAACCCAGCTTTATATCTTCAGAACATGTGCATGATGGCAAAATCTACAAAAAGAAAGATGCACTATTCAGCTGAGAGATATCAGTGTTTTCCTAAATCACCACAGTTCTCCATTAAATTTGTTTTCTGGGTTTTCAGGTGTTTCGATTTTTTTTTTTTTTTGCCTTTGAATGTCACTTTAAAAGAATATAAATTCCATGCAATATTTAATTATGAATTTTTGTTCAGAACTCAAAATGCATTAATATGCTTTTGCCTTTTACTAGAGACCAATTTTGGATTTTGGAACTGTTTATAAACAAATAATGTAATTAATCTTGCTCTAGTTTCTTGAGATCAGTCTCTCCAGTGAAATACTGAAGAATTAGATCACTTACATTGATCCCTTCATCTTTTGTTGATAAAAGAGGAGATAAAAAGTGACATGATTTGCATATTTGCTACTAAAACATCCATTTTACTCTTAAGGTGTCCAAGCAGCAGTGCCAAGGTAAAGCACAGCTTTGCCTAGGATTCTTGAACAGCTTTTGGACAAGGGAGGCATCCAAGATCCTTCACAGACAAGCCTCGTGGGGAATAGATTAAGGATACTAAGAGGTTGTTTGTCATATTTCCATCTGAAATCTGGGAAGCTTCAAATGGTGCTATGCAAAGTAAGCCAAAATTCCTGAGACAATCATGAAAGTAAATTCAGATCTGTCATCTGATTTTTGTCTCAAGAACCCATAATTTGAACTGAAAGTTTCCAGGGCTTAGCCCTGCTGAAAAATCAGGAACAGGTGGATTGCATTTGGGCATTTAGAATGGATGCACTCAAGAAGAAGATGAGTTTTTTCAACTCTGCTGCTTAGGCAGAAAAAAATTCCAACCATGACACTTGTCTATGAAGACAATCTTAGCCCATCAAGAAAGAAACAAGAAAATCAAATACCACAGGACTTCTGTCTGCATAGAAAAGAACTTTCAAGATGTGTATGCAGAGATTTCAGATTTTAAGTATTTTAGAAATTTGTTTATTAAGAAAATGAGACATCTCCATGATGCACACACACACAAAAAGAGAATTTTAAAATTATTTTCTACTTTTCTCTGTTTTGGATATGGGGGGATGTGACTATTAAAAACCTTCAACAAACATACAGCTAAATCAATCAGTTAAAATTGTGATTAAAGAAAAACAAGCTGTAAGTGAAGCAGACAGAACTGCTAATATCAGGCAACAGGGACAGAAAGTAGCATAATAGATTGATCAATTTAATGACTGGCTAAAACTCAGTTCTAAAATTAGCTGCAGGACAAATAGGGGTAAAAATCCTTCCTGACTACACAGTCGTTTCTTTATGATCAATTTCTTCATCTGCATTGCATAGTGTTGCACAAACTGGTTGAGATTAAAATCTTGAGGCTCTGTTTTTTTGGATTTGTCTCAGCTGGCAGCTTGTTCAAGGTTATTAATCAGTTCTGATTTATAATTCTCAAAATGTCATAAAGAGGGCTCACATTAAAAGAAAAAAAATAATGTATATCTTGCAAACATCTTTCTGGGGATGACTCAGTCAGCTGTAGGTTGTGCCACAGCTCTGTTGCAGTGTGTACTGCTTGTTTGAGTCATTGATTTTAACCAGACTTCTTTGAACCTAATTTTTCCTGGAAATCCTACAGATTTTTTTTGCTTTTTTCCCCTACTCAGAAGACCAATAAGACTAAAATGAACAGATCTGCTGTACATTACTGTGACCCTGCCATACCTTGAACACACCCCAGTAATGGAAAGGAGTAATTAAATATGGACACAGTTGTTTTAAAATTATATATTGGTTACAAGCCACAACAAAAAGAAATAGAATCAGGAATCTGGGACAGATAATTTTTGTTTTAATTAAGCATGAATCAGTCACCAAAGGACATTCTTCAGGACAAAAAGACCTTTTCTCATGATATTTCAGCTTCTGGACAAGATGCTCTCTGAAAGGGATACAACAAATACAAGGGGAAAAAGTCAGTGTGGAGATGCCATCCATGCTGAAGGCTTTTCCAGAATCCTGTGGATTTGGTTACACACATTAAACCCAGCTGTCAGACTAAATAGGGAATATAGGCATGTTATGTTGAGTTAGTTCAGTTGTAACTTCAGACATTAAGAAACTGAGTTGCAAACTGTGGAGCCTGACCTGGACAGATGAATCATTCTACAAAGTAGAACATTATTTAAAGACCTTTTCTGAAGGTAACAAACAACCCTCTGGCTTAAGTCCTGAATACAACTCATTAAAATTGTTTCTTCAATTAGCGTTTTCCAAGAAAATTAGTTGCCTTTAGTAGCAATTCAAATAATGAAAATTTTCTTTCAAAATTCAAAACATGCTGATATAGAAATACTCCTTTGTTGAAAAAGAAATATAATTCAGACGGTGTCTGCTCTCATTCTTTTCTGTTGGTCTACTTTTCCAACAACTTTCACACCTAGAAAGTCATTACAACCTTCTCTCCCAGAAAATGCAAAGACAATGTGCTGGAAAGCATCACACAATGTATGCCTTTAGAGTTAGTACACCCGTGATAAACCCTGAGTATCTGGGAAGACTGTCCCTGAAAGGGAGTGGAGACAAGAAACAATAGCCCCACGACTCTCACAAAGTCTTACTTGCAAATCAAAATAGTTTGTTCTTTAGCCAAAATTATATATAAATTCTGTCATGCTTCAAAGAAAACGCATTTTTTGAATCTCTCCTAATGAAATCTGAAATTAAAAAATAATAATCTTTCACTAAACGAACAATATCTGATAAAACTAATTTTACTATATAATTACTGATGTGCTTTATCTTTCCTCTTTAAATAGTCACAATTTCGGCTACAACAAAAATGGCTATTAGAAGAATAACTATTAATAAAACAATCGATAGAGGTTCAACTAAGACTCATACAAAAAGGTTCATATGCTTCTGAGGAAAAAAATCCAGAAATCATAAAGGATATTTCAGAGTTGTCTTGTATGAATAAGCCAAGACATAATTTTATATTGTTTCATTTTTCAGAACAAATTAAACTTCATAAAACATAAAATCCATCTTTTACCTGTCTATTATATAGTGTCATGAAAGGTAAGAAATAAATGTTTTATCACTGGCAACTTGGATATGCAGCTTAGGCCTTTCTTGCTCCCTTTTAAGAATATTCAAGATGGAAAAATTATACCAAAAGTTGACTAATATGCTCTATACTGAAAAGGTTAAAAGGCATATTTTGGCATCTTCTGGGTTAACATATCCTGGAGTTTTACTATATATTTCTAAAGCACATTTTGTTTTTCATACTACAGCTTGTAAGTCATCAAAGTTCTGTTTATTTCAAAGTGCCAATGCAATCTTCTTGTAAGTATTTTCTAAATAGTTGTAAAATGTAAAGCCTTTTAGTTCTAGTTAAAACTACTTGTCAATCTATTTCAATTTCACAGTCCTACTCAGGTTTCTTAAAAAATAACCTTGTATTCCTCCAATTTGAGTAATTCTAACATACAGTCCACAAATCATATTGATTTTTTTAACTAGCACATTAAATCACCTTAATGAGATATGTTGCATCTACCCAAGGTCTTGCATGTCACCCAATGTCACCGGATTCAATACCATTTTTCTCCACTTTGTCCATTACTTCATTCAACTGTTATCAAAGACAAAAAGAATTATTTTCTATCATGGTAACACAGATGTAGTAGAGAACACAGGACAAGTCCATAAGAACTTGGAATAAGGCCATCATGTCCTGAAGTGGGTTGTCTTGCTCTTAGGAGAGTCATGTGAAACTTGTATTCTGTTTCTTTCAGCTGAACAGTGGAAAGCATACACATATATTACTACATCATTACATGAGAAAATTCTGAATATCCCCCTTAAAATATTATGTTAATTTATGCTATTATTATAGTCAATATTACTAGTACTAAAACTAATGACTTTTTTTTTATAGTGTACCTATTTTCCCGAAGTTAAATACGAAGATAGAGCATTCAAAAATATGGAGAGCATCACCATTACAACTGGATAAAAATACTTCTGATGGATTAATTTTTCAAAGGAAAATTCAAAAGTGTCAAAAGTAAGAGGGTTTGGAAACTTACATGGGGTTATGCCAAAATTTTGTTTCAGAGAAAAATGAAGAAAAACTTCCTGCAATGAAGAAAAATGTACTGTTTGGATCTATTCCAAATGAATCAGTTCAGGGTTTGTTTTTTCTTTAATGTATTACAAGCTTGTGTTTTTCAATACAAAAGTAGCAAGAGGGAAAATGGTAGTAAAAGGATGGGATTTTTCTAGTGACATACTTTTATTGATCAGCAATATTTTGATATGCATGGAAGATGGGATCTGAAATTTTTCACTGCAGAGATATTTAAATCTTGCATCTCTTACATTTTCTTTCCTTCACCTGCATTGTGTCATGTAAGCAGCAGAACAGCAAAAATTAGGTTAAATGTGTGACACTGAAAGTCTTTTTGCATAAGGTGATCTTCCTTTAAATGCAAGCTGCAGCATCAAAATCTTTTATAAAACAAGCTGAAGTGTTTTAATGTCCAATAAATGGCCAAACAGGTCCTTGTGTAGTTTCATCTACAAAAACCCCAGTAGATGTTATTTCCCAGGGCCAATTGCAGACCATGACACATTCCGGAAAAGGTTCTGCATAGGTAAAATATCTCCACAAGATACACAAAGCATTGCCAGTAGCATTGCCAATAACACAGAGTTTCTCAAATGATTTTTGTATAGTTGCAAATTAAGAAAAAACAAACATTTATATATTTCAGTGAAGGAGAATTCTGGGTACAAATTCAAAAGCTTCATTTCTTCCAGTGTATAAAAAGAAACTTGCATGTCTACACACTATTCACTCAAAAAAAAAAAAAAAATTGCATTATGAATAACTCCTGCACAGATTTTTGGCTAGCACCAGTACTTTTGTCTACGGATATTTTCTGTCTAATGCTGGCTGCTTGCTGCTTCATAACATTTGACAAATTCTTGGTTCCTAAAAGCAACCATAAATGTTTTGAGAATTGCTCCATTTAACAGGGAGTTCTCAGGACCTCACCGTAGTATTCAGTGTGATTCTGTCTTCCTCCTTTAGCTTATCTCTATTTTCATACATTTCCAACTCTGAAAACTTTCTTTGTCTCCCGCCTCCCCTGGGTGAGATTTACTATCTGTAAACTGGAATGTCCCCAGGCATGAGAATTTCTGTTGGAGGGGGGTCTATTTTGGAATGGCTAGGGCATACAGGAGGAGCACTTCTAAATCTGGTGCTTAGTTAAAAAAGAAGACCATATAGCAACTAGGGATTTTTTGCAAGTGCACAACTGTTGTGAATTCACATCAAAGTAGTAAAAAGGGATTACAAAAGTAGCTATAATATAATCTCTCTCCAGAACTACAATAACATATGTTTTGAATAATAATCATTCAAGAGACTAGAAATTATATGCATTATAAAAACAGGGAGGAGGCCAGTGAAAGAAGGAATTTAGATAAGTAATCTGGCAAAAATCACATACAGAGAATCCAGTTGAAGCAGAAAGCTAAACTGACAGACCTCCTCCAAACGCTAGCCTTCAGAAAGGCAAGATATCAGTACCTGGTTTGTAATATTTTGCTGAATAAATTCTATTAAAAATGAGATACCATACTGCAAATATAAGATCATCTGTTCAATGGTTGTGTCAGCACTCAGAGCTCTAGTTTACTCCCTAAAGTACAGTCTACCAGAAACTATACCAAGGTGGTATAATCCAGGTTTCCATCACTCAAAAATTCTGCATTTTGACCAGAGAGTGTAAATGAAATATTTTACACTGAAAAACTAACCTTAGGACTAGTGTAACACAACCTTGATTCACTGCTATCTGTAGAACTACTGAAGGTAGAAATCTTAACTTGCACTAATGAAAAACTTATACCTCATTTTACTATGCATCTAGGCAAGCACTTACATAATAATCCTATGCTTCTAGCCAGATTAGCAAAGCAACACTCAATTCAAAATGAAAAAAAATAAAATCAGAAAGCTCAAAGTGTATTTTATTTTTGCTCATGAATAGCTCCAATTTTGCTTTGATTGTGTGCTTGGAGCCCACTTTCCAAGAATTCTGTAATAATTGCCTGTATAACATTTGTTTTGCATGTGACTAGAGAATATAGCAAACAAGCTATTTTCTCTAGTATCTTTAATTGGTAGCAACGGTAATGCCCAAAGCATATATTATTTTTGCAGGTTTCCTGAGTCTTTGAGTTCAAAAACTGTATCAGAGGACAGTAATTCCTAAGCACCACAAGCAGAGCTGATTCAGCTACACAGGCAATATATTTGCCAGGAAATACCACGGGAATCCTTGGAAATGCTCCTAGGATCTCCTACTCATTCCTAGGACAGCCCTGGCTACTGTTTTCCTTCCTATGAAAAAAAAAAAAAAAAAAAAGACAGATTAAGGAGAAGGAGAAACCTCTTGAAGTTCCCCTTTTAATGTGATACAGTCTATCCTCCCACAAAACAAGAAACCAGCCTTAAAGAATAATTGCTTTATTTGCATCAAGGGCACAAGTAGGATTCTGAAATTTGGGATTGTCTGGGCATTGAAAGACAAAGAGGTTGATAGAAAAAGGAACCAAGTGTCTTGCAGTTCATGCAACTTTTAAATAGCAGGGTTTGGGGAGGTTGTTTGGAGGTGGTGCTGGCCTTTACTTACTCTTTTACTGCACATAACGTCCCAATCATGCAAATCAATATTTGGTTATCTTCCCCCAAGTCACTACTGTGCATGAAAAGCCATATGAGACTAGACAATATACAAAAAGAAGGAAAAGAAAATGTTTTCCAAGCAGCAAAAATTTGTCTTTTATTTCATCACTTTTCCCAAAAGACATTTCTGAAAGACTGTTCCTTCATTTTTCCATCCTTTGTTGATTTATAACAGGTAGAGTCTAGGAACATTTCCTACTCTTTTAGTGTACTGGTTTGGCTATGTGTGCCCAGCAGTCTGCTTCTACCCCTCTATAGTTTTTCTAATCCTATATGCAAGATATATAAACTTTAAAAAAATCCAAAAGGTAAACAATGTAAAATAAGTTTCATAAAGAAATATGGTACTATAGAAATTGTGCACAAAATCTCACCAATGTTTATCCCAGTATAATAAGCACTATACACCACTTGCATCCTTAATGTATATTTCCAGATATTTTTGAACAACAGAGTCACTCATATTTTTCAACCATTTCAAGTCTTTTCAAGAAAATTCCAGTGTTTCAGCTAGAAATATGATTAAACTGCAACCAACACATAGTAGATGAATGTCAACACATTTTTATGTAAACTTTTTATTCTGTTGCTGTGCATTTGGAGCAGTGGCAAGTTCAAATATGTTTTATGTTTCCAGCCTTTCAGAGTAGTTGGATTCCCACATAGACTGAGCAGCTCATGGCATGACAATGCAGGTGAAAGCCCTCTGATCCTGACCTTGACCTCGAAAGACAAAATTAGGCTTCTCAGAAGGTGCCTCCTTTGTTCCTCTAGAGTATACATCCCCCTTGCCATTTTTCCAGCACACTGCAGCCCAGCCCTGCCTGGTTTGCCTTGTCCTTCATTACTCTTTAATTTCCCAAGGTCTTCACCTCCTTTCTCATTCCTGAGCTGCCTTTTTTACTTGCCACTAGGTAAGTCCAAATGCTTCTGGAAGATCATGGGATGACTAGATAAGATCTACATGCCCCATCTCCCTGTATCTAGACTACATCACAGTGAAGCATGTCTGTGATGTCTTGTCATGGTACAAGGCTACTGGGTACTTACCCCTGTATGGCTCTAGCCACTTTAGTGTAACAAGGGACTTCTCCAGAATCAGGAATGTGCTCTGGACAACAATTCTGGCCAGTATGGCCTCTGCAAGCCAATCAAGTACATAGTCGTGCCAGTGCTTGTGCTAGAAACCTCTTGGTTCTCAAAACTCCCGGTAACCAGAAAATACACACATTCTTCTTACACTATTCCCTTCTCCCTCTTCTTACTTCAGTGAAAGCCTATGACACATTTTCAGCACAGGTGGTCCAACAGGCTAAATCACTTAAATGTAAAAAATTTATACAATTACCTTCGGACAGCTACACACCAGTCCGTTGTCTTCGGAAGGAGAATATAGGTGCTACTAAGCAGCGCAGACATCATGAGGGAGATTTCCTGTTTAGGTAGGCCCCATGGATGTTGGGTTCTGTAGGGCCAGCCTGCTTCTTCTTTTTCCAGTCACATGGTTGAGGAGGTGCTCTTAAACATGTTAAAAGATGTCCTACTACATGACAAGTTCTGCCACTTATAGTTCAGTTCTTCTGTCTCTCTGACAGATGCCTCCTGGGTCATGGCTTTGAGTGGCACTGATGAAAATAGGCAACTGAGCACAAAAAATGTGGGTCCCTGGCTTCATAAGGCTCCTCAACAAGAAAGCATGTGCTTCAAGTCTTAGTGAATACTTATCGGTATAGAACACCGAGGTCTACTGAGCTACACCTGACATCAGTCCAGCCTCTGGTGCCTAGAGATATGTACACATTGCCTGATTTCAGATTTACACAAGTACTGCTGGGGGTGACCTACTGGAAAAAGGAGACTGATTTTTTCTCCAGTTCCTTGGAGAGGTGTGGATACTTTGCATTACCAAAATGCTGCATTTTGCAGTCATTCTTTTACAAAGGAATGCCTTGGAATGCAAAAGCAATCCTATGTGATGTCATGGCCTGCAATGAGTAAGGGCTGGGCATGATAAAATAAGAAGGGCCTTTTTATTTCCATTTCCTCAAGCATCCACACACGAAGTTGAACCACAAGATTTGGGAATCATAAGAATGGAATGTGGTGAATTAGTGGTTAGAGTTTTGGGTGTTTTTTTTTTTTTTTTTGTACTAGGTGTATAGGATAGAATTGAGTAATGGGAGAAATAAATACCTACATAGCCCACTGTTGTAAGGATGGCAGACACTTCTTTTACCATGATCCCTTCAACTAGATACATTAAGAGCAAGGAGCAAACTAAGTCCATTTATTAATCAAATGACTAGCCTTCACCCTAGCTCTGAAGGAAATCAACACAAAAGTAGAAACACTGACTACAAGAGGAGGAAAAAACCCCAAAAAAGCAAAACCTGATATCCATGTTTTTATAGTAATTTTGGAGAAGTCAATAGTTCACACTAGCTAATGCAACATGAAAATTCTGTGAATAGGTTAGGTAGAGCCAAACCTGCCCTTTTTGGCAAATAAACTATTATCTCTCCAAATTTTCTTTTCTTCCAATCATAACAAAACAGTTCTGGCACTGAATAATCTCTGGGAGCTCTGTGAGTTTGAGAACAATGCTTACAGAGAAAAAAAAGTTTCCAGATACCGGCTATTTTCTTTGCAGATGGAAGAATTCACACCATTCAAACTTTGATCATCAGCAGACCCGTACCATTTTGCCCCACATGCTTTATTGAAATAGAATAAAATATATTCCAACTTCTAGTTAGCTATTTAAAAAGAAGTGCATACCTCATAAAAGCATTTTTTTCATCCATTGCTGCATTTTGGAAAAGCTGCTACTTTGCATTTTATTTTTTTATTGATCCCACTGGTTATTAGCATTCTGGACATGAAAGGAAAAAAACAGTGGAAGAAAGTAGCAAGTACCCTTGCAGATGACCTCCTATGTAATCTGGTCAAAAATTGACCATGACATCTGCTTTTCCAGTCAGTGAAAACTCTTTGTTACCTACAAGTAAGTTAAAATGGCAAAGGAGTTTTGACAGTTGCAGCACCACAAGCATTGGTTAATGGTGGAATGCAAAGCACAATACTTGGAAACAGATGGTTTAATATATCATAATCAATCTCTTACCAGCCTTTGAAATATAGTACTTCAGATCAAAATAAGTTTAAGTTACAATCTGTGTACAAAATGTTGTCTTCAGAGGCAGAAAGGAAATGCTTTTGACTTTACTGAGAGCTGCAGCTCAGAAAATATTTAATTAATGTTTTTAAAGGAGCTGATCAAAAGTTCCTTCTCAACTTACTTCATAATTATGAAATTCAACCTAAAAGACTCCATAATGAGTCAACACTAACAACCCCCTCAGCTGAAAAATATTCCATTCAGCATTTATCCTCCTCACCCAGGACACCTGGACAAGCAGCTCACAATCCACGTACTTCACAGATGTTAGAAACTGCAGGACAATTATTAGAGCAAAGCAAGTTTGTCATTTGAGCTACAAAGTGCTCATATTACATATAGCTGACACATCAGAATACCTGCTTTGAACAACTGGATTTGCATAAATGAAAGAGCTACAAACCCTGACTGTCACAAAGATGTCACATCAATTGGACTGTTTCCTTCCTTTTTAGGTTTTTATGATGGTCAGTCCAGGGAAGGAGGAAGAATTAGGGGAAGAAATAAGGGTTAGATATTTTGAATGACATAGTACAGCTGCTGTGTCCAGTTTTGACAAATTAAAGATTGCAATTTTAGAATTAAGAATTTAAAGGGGATTGGTACAAGTTGGTATTTTCTTGATCTAAGGAACATTAACATTCATTTCTAATTCGTATTAAGTTGGCATGAATCTTCAATTGCATCTGCAATGTTTATTCCATCATTTGCTTCGTTTCACATGAGTTCTTTCATTTAAACAATATTCTAGTACAGTAGGGGTGATGGGTCCTCAGCTCTCTCCAGTGGCATCAGCAGCATCTTATGTCTCCCATGGTGAAGCTAACAGTGGGCTAAGAGTTTGTACTGCATAATTTATCATACTCATGAATGCAATCCATGAACAAACTGCAGTTTTTACAAGTTCATTTTCTATTTGAAGCTGTCCAATAAATGTTTTGTGCAAACCAATTCCAGCCTGCAAATTGCTCATAAACTGCTTACTGTGAGTAGTACTCCCAGTACTTGCTACTTGTAATTCAGCAGTCAGTCTTTCAGATTGGTCAAGCTTATCATATGGCTTGCTTTTCTTCCCTGAGCATTGAACTAATCCTGCCAAACCCCAAGCAGAGGAGAAAATGGGAGGTTGACTAGGTAATAAACCAGGGTACATATCCAAGGGGCAAAGATATGAAGGTCAGAGAGGACAGAATACTAAATGTTAAAAAATAGTGTCAATTTGGATGTTAGCAGTGCGAGACAGTGAGCAGCAGTTTCCAGTGAGCAGATGCAAGTAAGTTTATTCTCCCTATTGTTTATTTAGAAGGATGGCCCAGACCAAAAGGAAATTCGGTGTGATATGACCAAAATTACCAAGTTTCCCATGCTGAATGAAACCATTTCATTTCATCAACATTTGAAAAGTTGCATTTTTCACTTCTTGACATATAACAAGACTATAACCTTCTCAGATTATTTATTTCAACCATTCGTTCACAACTGTTCACTTTCCTACAATCAGGTAGGAAAGTAGAAAGGTTTGTGGACAAACACGAACACTGACTTTTCAACACTTCTCAAGAAAAAATATTAGTTAATCCAAAAATATTCTCTGAACTATGTGTTGATACTGTCCCCGACTTCAGGCTCCATATTCCATAAAAATACTGAAATACCAAGCATGAGATATCCCCTCCCACTCCCCAAATAGTTGCCTTAGAATTGAGAGAGAAAATAAAAATTTTATTTCTCTATACTACACGTAAGTTTAATCACAGTGCATTTTTCTTCTGTTAGTCTCAAGGCAAAGCAGAAATTTCAGAGAGGAGTGAACAGTTACTGATAGATCATAGAGGTAGGCACAAAGGCAAAGAAAAAGACATAAAGGTATTATTGGTAAAGCAGAATAAGCAAAGGAGAACTCGGCAAATTATCAGAAATGTAGGTCAGAGCTAAGGTCTTCATGTCCCTGGAGACAAGCAAAGAAAGTCTGAAGCTACAGCAAAATCACACAGAGTAAGTGTTTTTCAAGGTGTGATTGTGCACTTGACCATTGGTGCTGAAGAAACTTGAAAGAAATTATTGTACAATGATAACTCTAAGTTCTGTAGTGAGTATCACAGGAGTTACATTCTAAAACACTCTGGCAAGTCTAGTTCTGCACAGAAAATGGTATTCAATGAGGTCCAGAAGTACTTTTCTTTCAGCCCTGTAATCACTATTGGAGGAAAAGAGAAGAGGCAAGTGAAAGTAAGTCCAAAAGACCAGGCATTTGCTTCATTTCAGAGAGATGGGGCTTTACAAGATGGTGTGTATTTACATCCTCCCAAGGCTTCAACAGTTGGCCACAGTGTCTGTTGCTTTAAACACAGCAGTGGCACATAGCTTCCCAGGGTGGGAAGTGCCCTCATTCACTATGCAGACCTCTAATCCACAATCTGACCTAGATTCAGATCTTTTATCAAGTTATTTAACACAATTATCCTGCCAATCATGATCTGTTAGTTATCTGCAAACTTTAAGGATGGGAAATAATGTGCTGAGGAGTAAAAATTACCCCTGGAAATATTTTTATCTGGTAGAGAGAGGTTTGAAGGTATTCGTGATAGCTTTTCAATCACCAAAAATGAAGAGAAAAATTCTGCTCCAGCAGAAAACTGTCATGAAAAAGCTTGATAGTCTGAAAAGTCAAAGTTCAAAATTAGAACAAATATGAAGTAGAGATAAGACCAGTCATTGTTCCTCCATCAGTTAGTGGTAATAGCATTGAGAAGCCAAATATTTGTCATGTTCCATTACACAGGTGAGTTGTAATTTTACAGACTGGAAGAATGACATTCTTCAATTGTATTTTGCATTTGAATAGGTAGCAGAATATTGTCATCATGTGTAGACACATAGACTGTTTTTGGTCCTTATTTTTCACAGATAATTTCAATCTCTAACATCTACATAAATTAAATGAGTTCATATGTAAAATAGTGTTATAAGAAAACCAGCAACACATACATTACATCAACACAAGTAAAGAAAGCTTCATGCCAACAAAAATAATAAAACAATTTGTCCAATATTGCTGGATACACACATTTTCAACTGCTGTGGATGGTAGCGCTTGTTCAGAGACTTCTAGAATAATAATACCTTGTACATGTAACTCTGCTAGGAGACATAAAATAGGGACTAGACAGATGATCTTTCCAACTTTCACTCACTGGGTTCTTCTCAGCACTTGGTTTCCATAGTCTATCTATTTCATCTGGTCACTTGGGATGTCAGCAAGCAGTGATGATACAAGTACACAGTCAGGTGCAGCTATTTACCAAGCACCATGCTACACCTATTGCTTGAATAAATCTGAACAGCATCTTAAAGCAAAGGAGACACTGCTGCAGTAACATTGACAGAAGACCTAGCTATTAAGCTGTCTACAGAGTCTAGTATCAGTGAAATGTTTGACAGCCGCAGGGACAAATATGTATTAGCAACATTGCTTAATCCATGTTTCAAGGGCAGAATTGAAACCATGCCTTCATCCTATGCAGGAACAGATTGCTGGAAGGATACTGTCATAAATAACAGTGCTGGAGGCCATACCATTATGCACCTCCTCTTCTCCCTCATCCTTCCACTTAGCTCCCCTAGGCCAAGTATATCTCATAAAGGAGAAGATGCACAAGCTCCTGGAACACCACAGAGTGCAAAAGAAGTAATCATAGCATACCTATGGTTCCGGGGTCTTCCTTTATCAGCTCAGAGTGGGGCAGTACCTCCCAGGAAAAACTCAATTTGTCCGTATCATGGGAAGAATCTGTCCATTATGAAAGGTCTATAGGTGTCATGGGAGACCTTTTCATATGCTGGGAAGTGAGAAGTTGACTTTCGAAAAGATATGCTCTAGTTCAGACAGGAATTAATTCAGTGAAGCCTATGGCCTGTGTTAAGCAGGAGGTCAGATTTGATGATCGTAGTGGTCCCTTCTGGGTTTATAATCTATAAAGACTAACTACTTTAGAGGGGGATGGGGGAGAAAGACAAAGAAAGAAACCCTTACCAGTATTTTTAAACCTCAGAATTCCTCACCATCCAATATGTGTTCAGATTTCCTTTTCAGGTATGTGCTTGGCACTGAGACATATTGAAGAAGTGAGTTTAATAAACCACAGCATAGAGCACCTCTTTCTTAAGGGAGTAATTTGAAAAGCTTAGCAAGTTATACATGCGACATGAAGGTTAGTCTTTAAATTAGCCTAATGGAGGAGACTGCAAAGGAATTTATGAATCAAAATTCTTACAGGAAGGTGAGGAAGCATATTAGCAAGTGTTGTGCTTATATTCCTATTCCCTTTTTCCTCACTTCCCAAATATTATATAAAAGATTTTCTCTGCTCTCCGCTTGAATAATTTGGCAGAAGATAAGAATTGTGCAAATCTCTGTTCTGTAAGAGCTTTTCCTGAAGCTTTGATTCACCTGGGTTCATAAATCTCTGGGTTTTGCTTTGAGGTTTAAGGACATGTGAGCTGAAAAACTGCAAACTGATCTCACGTTAATAGCGTGCAAAATTGCAAAATTACAAAGCCATAAGTGGATTTGCATTTGCAACTTAGGAACAATGGATTGACTTTCCCGTTTGTAACAAAAATCTATGGCCAGGCACATTTTACCATATATCCACAGCACATGTGTTCACATATACACATGCAGCCGATTTACTTGGTGGAAATTTGTGAGTGAATCCCTAGAGTGAAAGCTCATAGAAAGTAAACAATTTGCAGAGTATTCTTTCTCAAAGCATCCTTCATTTTAGGCTTCTGGATTATTTCACTTTTATTTTCTCCTGTAGTACTGAATGCTAAATCAAATAAAACCCACACCATGTAAAACAAGAAATCAGTCAAACTACTGAGACTGTAAGGCTTGTGTTTATACTAGAATATTTAAACAGAAAATACAAATCCCAGATTTGAATGCACGCATTCAGGCAAATTCAGCATGTATATTAAAATTGAATAACCTCTATTTTCTCTGCATTAATTTCATAACCCAGGAAGCTCCTTTCTAGAATAAGCCAAGAAAGAACAGTTGTACCAATACCGAACTATTATGTTTACATATTTCCACTGCAAGCAAACTAAGCAAACTGTAATACAAAAGTGGTAAATTTATCTTCATTTGAATGGAAATATTTTTGTGAGGATAGTTATGATGGCTAAAAGGTTCTATTTCTCTTCAATAAAAACAACTTGTCAGGGGTCAGAGAGGATAAGGTATTTACTTCATTTTCACCATTACAATTTCACCTGTAATACAAAAAGGGAGGATCAATCTCACTTTTGATGAATTTTTGGCATGTGAAGTGTCACCCATCCCAGTTTCCATCATTATTCCTAGCCAGGCACACACTGCAGAAATGAGTGTGTGTGCCTTCTCTTATTATCATTATCATTACTTTTTTTATCTGGGTGACAAAGGGGGAAGCCAAGCTTATACTTCCTTGTCTTAAGTATTAAGCTTTCTCCTGATGTTGGGCCCTCAGAAGTCTTATCAATAGGCCTCAAGTGGGTAACATTCAGGTTAGATGCAACTCTAAGAAACTACTAAATGGCAACAACTTGAGACAGCTCTAATAGCTTGACCCAGCTCTCTTCAGAGAGGAAGAGGAAGAGTAAACACTTCCTGCCTGAAAAAACAGTCCCATTTCCTACCTCCCAGCCATGTGCATGCTCTCAGCACTCTAATCTCAAAGGTACATGCCCATAAACTCACAACCACTAGTTCTCCTCTAAGCAGGTCAGGGCTATGTCTTCTCTGTCACTCTCAAGGCAAGTCAGTAAGAAAAGAAATTACTTCAAGACTTCTGCTGCAGCCAAATAGCTTAATGAACAGGTACCAGGTAACTTTATGAATGCTCATCAGGAAAAACTTAGATACTTCAGGGCAAAGAGAGTGTGTGTAGAAATATGTGACTGGTAAATTTTACTGCTTCCAAGTTTTGGCAACAAAGCTGCTGCAATTCCGGGCAGGTCAGTGAGGTTTCATCAGATCTGAAAGGTTTGTAAGGGCCAAGGGCTAGAGCCTTGCCTTCACTAACAACACTGAGAATCCTAATGCAAAGGTAATTATCTTTTCTGTTATCATTTTACACTCTATATTATTTATTTCCACTTGGAACAGACCTAGTAAACACAGTATTTAAAAATTACTTTGTCTTTCTATATGAGAGCTCCCAGTGGCTTTGGCCCTGTGAAGCAACAGAGAGAAATATCTGCCAAAAGATCTCCTCAAACCAGGAAGCATTAGGAAAAAGTCTCAGGAAAGCCTAATCCCTCAGTATTTGTAATTCAGAAAAGTTTGGCTGAGTCTCCAAGCCCCTGGATCCTTATGTAAATTGAAATCACTAATCTTTTTAAAAATTTAGTTCTCCCTCAGAAGCATTTGAAACACTCTCTTCTTGCTGCTTGTTTGAGCTCAGGTGAAATCAAACAAGCTTTATTTCCCCACTGTCACTGAAGGCATGCCTACAGCACATACAGGCTCAGGCTAGCATGGGTGATAGCACGTCTCTTGGCATGGACTTCAGATCAGGTTGTGGGATCCCACCAGGGCTTTCACGTATGTGCTTAGATCCCTAGTCCCTAGGCTTTTACAGCTTTTACCGCTGTGTCTTCATGCCTCTTGCTAAAACTCAGCAAATTCCACAATTTCTTGTCCAAGCAACTCAATAAATGTGGATCACCACCAGTAAACCAGTTTTTTTATGAAAGGCAAGGAGGTCCAGGTCTTGACAAACCAGGCACTACTATCACTGGCCAATTTTGCTTTCCAAGTGTGGCAAAGTTCTGGCAAAAATAAATATATAAATAACTAACTGCAGCAATCAGCACAAGGGAAACAACCAGAGCAGAAAGCTTTGCCCAGCAGCAGGCTGAGAGGGGCTGATAATGAATGACTGATGATGATTACATGTAATTTTTTATTTCCTGCAAAATGATAGATACTGGCCAAGTCAGCTCCACAGCACCAGAGTGCCATAGAGCCAGGATGAAAAGCCAGCTCAACAGCAGACCTCTGCTTTCACACAGGTGGAGCATCCAGCTTCAGGGTGTGAGCTGCCCTGAGCACCCACAGGGCACCTTGCACACAGCAGCTCCTGGGCCACCACTGCAGGCAGCATGGCCCCTTGGCAGGAGTGGTCAAGGGAAAAGAATGGCAGGGGCATGAATTCAGAACAGAAAAGGGAGGAGGAGAACCCCACATAACAAAAGCTCTTATGATTAATGAACTGAAGATGAGAAGAGAGTTTACATATGCACTTGGAGAGGAGGAAAGGATGTTCACAAGCTTCCTCCATGACAAATGCGGGCAAGAAACAGGGAGGAAAGAACTATTAATCAGTGGTACAAACAGATTCTTTTTCCCCATGGAAGATGCCAGTCCAAGTAAACTGCCTGAAACTGCTGCTTCCAGCTTGCCCTTTGCAGAGGTCTGCTCGACAGGCCCCACCACTCTCTGCAACGAGTCCGTGCCCTTTAAGTCCAGCTCCTTCTTTGTCTCCTCACGCAAAGTGGAAAAGAGTCCTAAAGACAGCATATGAGCAAAAGCCTTCATGTTTCAGCCACTGTTGTTATTCACAGAGCACCTTACAAGCATGTCTACCTGCCAGTCAAACAAATACCACTCTACTGAGTCCCCTAAACAGCCATCTGATCCTTTTCTAACTGTTGTTTAGAGTTGTTTAGGGGTGCCCATGGAGTGATGATTAACAGCCCCAGGCACTGTGCAAGCACTTGGAATATGCATTTCTTACTAGTAGGGACATTTTTTCTTTCATATTTTTATTGGTTGTGTTTTATTAGTCACATTGCTCTTCAGCCTCCCTGCAGCATTGGCAGCAATGCCATTAGCTCTAGATGAAGGTGCATGTCCTCCCTTCATGGCTGAGGTGAGGTACCACAATAAAAGCAATATCAATAAACAGTACATTGCAGGAAATTAATAAGCAGTGTACTGATAAATTGTTGTCAGCCAATAGTGACTACAGAATAGGTAGCATGCTTAATTTCAAGTCATTTCTTGTTTTAGTTGCTACGAAAATATTTAGGAGTCTCGATAGATTGTAGTAAAACAGACTGGAGAAGGTACACAAATACTAAATGAAGTCCAAGAACATTAATTACTTATTAAGAGCTTGTAATTATCTGACAACTGGAGCACCTTGCTTGATCTGACATGTAGTGTTACTCCCTTGCACCAGCCACAAGGAACATTGTGGAAATATTGTTGCTCTGTGATAAATATCCCTCTCCCTTATCCCAGTATCTCAGAGATTCGCCCAGCAGTTGGATAAGCCTTTCCTTTTTCCTTTTACAAATGGGCAAAGAGAAGCAGGGACTCTTGGAAGGTCTTAAAACAATACACAGAGGTGAAAAAGAAAAGCATCATGATGCACTAAGGCTCTCATAAAGAAATAAGGATATCTAGTTTTTAATTCTTGACTTTGTATGGACACTCATTTTTTTCCCCATAGGTAAAATAAGGATGACACTACATCTCAACATATGTACATAGGTCCCCCATTATGATGATTAACATGTCATCCACCTAAAAGGCATTTCCATGTCACTACTATCATGGTTTAATATTAAGTCATGAGCATCACTCCCCACAGAAGTGCAGTTTCAGGAGGCAAATTCTTCACCAGAAGATGTGCTTTCTTTGCATGCAGGTGCAGAAGAGATCATAGAAGGGGCTTATTTTTACCTAGTATTTTTAGATGCTTCTGCAATCCAGCCAAAAAAGAGCTGGAGCACACACACAGAGTTCTCCACGTACAATGGCTGAGGCACACAAGCACAGAAGAATTTTTACACCACCTGCAGCTTTGCAAGGACAAATAAGACAAATAAGAGATACTACAGCTAACTCCTCTTCCTCCCCACCCTCTGCCCCCCAGTTTCCGGAACTTTCTGGAATGCTTTATGGCTTTCTCTTTTTATTAACTTGTTTAGAGACAAGAAGGAAGAAATTATGTTAAAGAAAGAACAGAAGATTAACGTATTTCCAAACAGGTTATAAAAAAAAAGTTAAATCATCAGATCCCTACCAGAACTTCATTGAATAAATTATTAAAATGTGTATATGTGTGTGGGAACCCTGTACAACATCCCATCCAGATGGTAGTTCCAGTGCTCTGTGGTCAGCCTGTTTATTTATGAACATCTGTTTTCCTTACAAAACAGGGTGGACTTTCTACTATAAATACTCCTTTCATATATTTCTTGGAAAAAGACATTAGGAGTTATTCACTGTCACACAGATAAGCCAAATTTATTTTTAATTTTGGAAATTACATAATAATTATAGCATTTCTGTCACTCACTAGATTATGGATGAATGTATCACTAAAACCTACTGCTAGATGAATATTGAGAAAACAAAATAAGACTTTGAAGATATTTGGCTCCGGTGCCTTTAGTTGTCTTTTTCTTTTAGCTTTCTCCATAACTGGATGAATGCTGCTGGTAAAGATGATAATGGACATCAGACTTCAAAGCACTATACACGTAGTGCTGGAGGTCTCTAAAATTATCAATACATTTCCACCTATCACTGTCTGGTCATGAGTACTTTTTGAATAGAAAAATGGATTTATTTTAGTTCAAGGTAAGTTACTTAGTTGTAACCATATATCGCTTCATGAATGTTATACATTCAATTACATAAACCACAGAGATTAAAGGCAAATACTAGAAGACTAACCAGAGTTATAACTACAGAACCATATGTAAGGCAATATTTTGATTACAAATGAGAATGTGATGAAAATTTCAGTCCAGTCTCAGAATTTTGAAACATCACAATCAAAAGGAATTGAAAGGCAATCTTTGGATGCAGTCACTTGTAAAATAAGGTTTAGATTTAAATTCAAAAAGATTTAACTGTTTACTAATTATACTTACCTTATAAAGATCTGGAAACTCATCTAGAACATTTTTATTTATCTTTTAAAACTTTGGTGCAGAACAATAGTAGTCTTACAATATTTTTCTTTTTGTTCTCTGACATTACTGTAAGAAAGAAACAAGCTTGGAGCTGGTGTACCTACCTATGAAAAAGGTTTCAAAGCCATAGACAAGTGATGTTTGTTTGTTTTAAACAGAAAAATTTCATGGCTTTGAAGTTTTAAGGAATACACGTGTGTGCATATGTGTGTGTGTGTACGAGCATGTCTTTGTTTCTAGGTTCAGCCTGATATTCAAAATAAATTACTTATCTGCAGTTCAATGGCTATTACTGTGACATATAACAGGTCAAAACATTGTGAATAAATGGCATATTACTTGTCTGCTGGAAGACACAATACTGAGGGCAGTGAAACTGTGCTACTTAGAAACACTGGCTCCTTGCTAGCTTCAAACTATGCAGCATAGCTACCATAAAACTCAGCTTTTCACCTCCACGAGCGGTAAGAATTTCAGTGAACAACTACAAACAAAACAAGCAAAAAAAAACCCCTAGTAACCAAATGCATGAGACAAAATCCAGACAAAATCACGTGGTTAAATTGTTGCATTGTATGTGTTGTCCATCCTGCAGTCTTCTCTTTCAAAAACAGTATGGACATTTCCATAGGAAACAGGCTAAAGCAGAACAGTACTGAACTCAGGGGAAGAGACCTTAGGAAGGGATTTGGCTTTTCTCAACTCAGGAGGTGTCTCCCTTTTTTTCTGACTGGTTGCTGTCATGGGTAATTAGAAGTGCACAGCAGGAGTTAACTAACTCATACAAGCAGGGAGGGACTGACTCAGGTGTGGCTGTAGCTGGAAGTCCCAGCCAGCTCAGACACTGAGCAAGAGCCAGGCAGCCTGCAGCGACAGTCAGCTTCCACCTTCCTCTTGTGGTTGCCAACTCCTCCTGCCCCCTCCTCTCACTTGGAAGGATTGCACCATCCAACAACAAGACGCTCAGCAGTGGACAAGCGCTCTGCCTCTGGTGCGAAGTTGTTGCCAGAAGAGTTTTGGCATTCAACCTGAAGTTTTAAATAAGCACCTAGATATCTAAATGCCCCAATCTACACCTATGGAGACTTCAGGGAGCAAAATTAAGCCTGCGATTGCTTTTATCTAAAGAGGATGAGCCCAAAAGGGGTTTTAAATATCTGGCCTTAAAAGCTACTGAAACTGCAAGCATAAAACTACACAGAAACATCTTCGTTGAGGAAGGCTTGCAGCTGAATCATGGAACAGAAGCTACTCTCGGGTCTGTTCCAAGTCCATTACAGATGACACAAGTCATATCATTTTTCTATGCCTCACTGCCACCTTTGGACTACTCTGTTCAGGCAGTAAACAGTTTCCAGAAGGAATCATCTCTGTCTGTGTCTGTGTTGCTCTGAGTTCAGTGGAGCTCAGCTGAAGCAGTATTGTAACTATCTGTTTCTGTCTGCAGCAGCAAATCTCTAATTACAAGCTTAATTGAATGGCCTCAAAAAGAGGGCAGAGCATCATCTCCTATGCATATGCATTTAATAAAAATAGGACTGGGCAACCGAGGTGTTATAGCTTGCATCTTTCAGAGAAAAATTAAACACAATGGGATATTTCAGGATTTTCAGGGACAGCTCATGACACCCCTGCACTGACGTGTGAGAGACATACATTTTAAGCCCAAAGGTTCTTTCAAAAATCCTGGCCTCAATAGTTAACACTGTTTTATCACCAGTGAAGGGATCCTTCCTAACCCTGGGGGAAGTCAGTGTGATCTGCTGGATAACACAGTGGCCTGGAACTGCACAGATTTGCTTCTAATCCCAGCCCTGTTATTAGTTAACTGAGATGACCTTGAGTACATCATCTCACTCCAGAAAGCGCTAATTCCCCATAGGAAAATGGAGACTCTGACAGTTGTTTCACTTTTAAAGAACTTGAAGATCTACTGGTAAAGGTGTCTTAGGTAGCAGCCTAATATTACCATTAATAACTCACAGTCCTTATGCAATATTCTCTGTGCCAAAGATGGAAGTCATTCAATTGGCAGAATTGCCATTAATTGCTCTGTTGCTGTTAAAAAGGCAAAATAATACTTGAAAAACTCTTGCAATAGAAGTAGTGGGGGCAAAATCAAGACCAGCTTTCATGTGAGACTGGTTGAATGTGTTATTGTTGCAATTACCTATGAAAGAAAGAAGGTAGGTCCACTGACCCAAGGAACTTCCTCCCCACACTCTTTCAGGAGTGTCCTAAATGCTTTTAAAAATGTTCTTTTCAGGTCCTCAATCACCAAGTCTCTAATTAAGCTGAAAAATACTTTGACCCTTTGCTCAATTTCAGTATTTTACTCACAATAGTGTAACGCTTTTTAATTAAAAGTAAACTTTCAGATGTTCAATTTTTTCCTTTCTTCACTGGCACATTGAAATTACAAGGTACCAGGAAGCTGCAAAAGAAAGTCTGTTTGCAGGGGGGGTTTAGATGAAGAAGACATACAAAAATGGAAACTCTTATGTGTGCTAAGCAAATGTTTGGTAGGTAAGTTACAAGCACTTCTCCTTATTCCATAATTAGAAGTGAAATGTTCTTTAATGTGCAGTAATAATGTTCAAGCTATGCTATTTTGCAACTAATAATCATATACAACAGCATGGGGCATGATAGCTAACAGAATTTTTCCAGCTAAATGTATTGCCCACATCTATTCGCCTTATTTTCCGGCGTCTTGGCTTTTCAATCCAGCCTTTATGCTGGAAATTTGAAACTGAGTGGAGCAGTAGTTACTTACCTTTTTAAGGAAAGAGTTTGAAGCAAGACTGCTGAGTAGCTCAAATCATTCCCATACAGAGTAGTGTATAATAGATTTCTTTTTCCTTTTTGTGTCAGATGGAAAAGCTGGAGATGTGACTCCTTGATTCCTTTAGTCCTGAAAAGCCTTAAATTCTTTCCAAACTCATACAATGTTATGCAAACAGAGGAAAACTGACAGGAAAAAAAAAAAAAAAAAGCAGAGGTCATCAAGACCTAGCAATGTGCATCAATTTACTCGCAAATGAAGGAATAAATTTATCATTGCAGAGGCTGCATTAGTTACTGTAGTCTTGCACCACTTCCAAGATTTCTCGGGGGGTGAGAATACTGCTTACCAGAGCCAGCTTCTCCATTAGGCTTTTAACCGCAATGCTTCCTTGTTTTCCCAAGGAGGACTTAGATTTAGAAGCATAGGGAGGGGAAGCAAATACACACAAAACCCACCAACCCTCTAGCTAAATTAAACTAAAACCTAGGTGAAGCCTCAGTGGGAAGCCTGATGCACAAATTTGATCTCCAAATGAAGAAAAACTTAATTATGTGAGGCACAGCAATGAAGTAAGCAACACCTTGAAGTTAACCTGGACAGAGTTACTGATTCAGCAAAAAATATAAGCACTTTGCTTCACCCTCTCTGTTGTTGTAATGTTAGCTTGGACTGTTGCCTGACCATTTCCAGCTAGCATTTAGTTCATTTGCAGCTATTCTAAATGTGCGTTCTTCCCCAACAGTTCACACAAAAAAACTGATCCTATCTGAGTCGATGTGTTGGTTTGGGAGAAAATACCGTGTGTGCAAAAAACAGTTTGTTGTAAACACAGCAGAACAGACCTTGCCACCAGCCTGGAGGTCTGAAGTGGACGGCTCTCAAAGCTTCTAGGAAAGCAGATAGAATTGCTCTAGTAGTTTTGCCTACCTCTGCTCTAACAGTGCCAGTAAATCACTAGCAACAGATGAGCTACTACCCAGAGAAGTCACATATTGCCCTATCCTACACAGCTTTCTGCCATCTCCACTTTTACATGCTGTGTAAATGGGAATCCTGTCCAAAAAAGATGCTGCACATGTGATGCAGGGAGGACACATCTGATCCAACTGCAGCAACACACTTTATACAGCTATTGTTGGTCTGTTCAGCAGCCTGAGAGGCCTTCTGAACAGCAGTGCCCTCCTCGCTGCTCAGAAACCTTTGAGAGCTGCTGCTTTGCTGACCAAAAGCTCTCTGTTCCAGATCCACTGGGCTGACCATCCCCAGCACCTAACTATTGGGGGAACTCCGCACTAAGGGCCAGTGCTGCTGGTGCACACTACTACATGTGTGCCTGTGGCCATTTTGCCTCTCTTCTCAGCCACAGTTAGCCTTCTGCTTACCCTTCAGTGCCACCGTCCAGTTAATGACACTGTTTTAGGTTTGACTTTAGGCTTTGAATCACTAAACAATTTGGATCCACCTCATCCTAGGGATTTGTTCAACAGTATTGTCTTGACTGACAGAGGCCTGAATTACCTGGGAGCAAGCTCAGCCACAAGACACTTCATGTGAGGGTATCTTGGTTCCGTATTTCCCTCCTTGGTTTAGCAGAGACAAGATTTATGGACCTTCAAGCCATGCCGCAAAACTTTGCTGTTGTTCTTGGCTTTTCTCAAGGAGGCTACAGAGGCAGACCAAGGTACTAAGGAACTTTATGCTGGAGTACTTTTTCAGATGCTGAGCTATTAAAGTCTCTCTATAATGATTGTTGTTGTGTCTGAAGTTTCAGTCGACTGCCTTTATACAAACCAAAAATAATCAATCAATATACTGTTCTTTATGGGCAATGATAAAATTCCATTATTTGTTGGTGGCTCATCTTTTTCTACTTCAGCTTCCAGTGTTTTACAGGAACATGAAGGAAATTAAGAAACATTTAAAAAGAAAGAAATTGCCTTTTCTTCTTACTTGGCAGACTAGTCAGACCAAAACATTGCACATAGGAGGCTCTAATCAAATTTCTCTTTTCCTATCCTCTACTTTGCAACAATGAAGACAAAGTAAAATTTTCCACTATCTTAATTAGGAAGAAAACAACTTTGTCGCAGAAGGAAAAAAAGGCCCTCCTCACCAGCACTGCAGAGTCCTTTCAGCTGACTCACAAACAGTCCTGGAAGAGCATGACCTCACTTTGCAGAAAGTCCTAACAGCTGACATCTGGTGGATTGAAGTGTGTCAACACTAAAGCATTACTCTTTATGGTAGGAAAAACATTATAGTCATGAGGCTGGAATGAGGATACAGAACTCCAGGCACGGTGATGCATTATTTCACTTTAAGAAGGGGGGAAAATGTAGATTGATTCCATGAAAAGTTTTCCTAGGAGTAAAGTCTGTTAGACTGAAATTTTTTAGAATAGAGAGAGCCTGTAGTTGAGGAATAAAGAAGTAGTAAAAAACTCCAAAACCTATGAAGTCCATTGAAGACTTCTGTTGTGTTTATTAATTCTAGGTAAAACCCAAACTGGGCTAGATTCACAAAAGGAGTTAGACTTGGCAGTGTAAACTTTGTCTCTCCTATTTTTGCAGTTAGCTTTGGCACCTAATGGAAATGCCAGCTATGGTTCAGGTGCCAGCAGTCAGCTACAGATAGAATTCAAAGCTGATGATGTGGTCCACAGAAAAAAAAGCCTAGAACAGCTCAGGTGAATTGTGCTCGTAAGCAAAAGAAGTGGCATAAGGCCTGCTCTTCAGACAAATTTGACTCTAAGGTGATGCTTAGCATTTCTCTCCCACTGAGTTTTGGAGCCATGTAGCACTCCCTGGATGTCAAAGAAGCAAGTAAGAAATTACCCTCAAGTTCTTCCTTCACCGTAGGGGAGTTTGATTCTCCCACATCCTAGTTGGCCACTCTAAAGTGCCTATATTAATTAAAGTAAAAGAAAAAAACATTACCTCCCCCTTATAATTTCTAAACAGTATAATGTATTCCAAGAATTCCTACCATATTAAATCCTAGCTGTGGATATAGCATGTAAGTCCTACTGGGTCTCAAGCACAGGCTAAAGTCAAAGTGCTGTCATATTATCAAAACAGCTGATTTTGCACACAATACAGAACTAATAGCCAAGAATCTATGTAACGAATCTGAGGGTGTCTTTAGGATCAAACCAGAGCTCTGAAGTTTAACAAGTCAGACATGAGCATCTACAAAGACAGTAGTCACACAGATTCTTCTTCTCCCCAAGTTACGATGATGGCAAATGAAAGTGTAAAACCCTGAAACAGAATTACTTCCCTAGCTTGTACTTTCAACTTCCAACATTTGACCTTGGATTACTGCTATTTGGAAATTTTCCATTGCTAAAAAGCTCACCCATGACTCTCTGTTCCTCTGAACACCAAACTATCTGACTATCGCAAACATCATGACAATCAGCATGGTTTGAACCTCAGTTTCTCCAGTTCAGCACTTTCAGTTCCAAAGGAGAAGAAAAGTACCATGAACAAAGAAATGAGTTTTTCTATCCCTGAAACACTGACCAACACGAGAGTTTTCTGGAACGCATTGCTTCTCAGAATTTGTTTGAGACCTGAAGTAGAAGTACAGTACAAGGCATTAAATATGAAATGGACTAAGTGAGCAACAAGCATATGACCAATGAAAACCTTGACGGTCTTAATATATGATACTACATCATTCTGATTTCAGGTAGCCAGTTCAATTAAATACAGTTAAGTGCTTTAGTGACAAAAACACAGAAAAGTTAGTCAAAGTTGTCATTGACTTTGATGTCTATTTTTAACACACTCAGTCTCTTGGTGCCACTAAGTTGTTGCAGGTTAATTAATGACTGCATAAATGTAGAGAGCTTTACACTTCTTTTCATTTAGGAACACAGACTGCATTTCAAGGAAAACAGAAAGCTCATGAACCTGAGTTATCTAAAATTATTCAGAGCAAAATATAGGCACAAAGTCCATCATAGTAGGGCAAGGACATTGAGTATGACTTTGCTCAGAAAAGGAGGCATACTATTCCCAGTGAATAAAGTTAATCAATTCTCTAGGCCTTTTCCTTTCTCCATGAGTTACCTGTTAAGTCCCAGTTGCTTCAAGTTTGCTTAATGCAGCCCTTGGATACTTCATAAACATATGGCACAAATATTAATGAATCGCTATTGCCCCAGTGTAATTGGTCATCTAACCAAATGGCTCTGTTTGCATTCCTTGATTGGATTACCTCATTTTCTTTACAGAAGTGTCTAAAAATTGATTGTAGCTTCGTTTCTTTCAGGAGGTTTTTTCATTACCAACCCCATTCTCACCCAAACTACCTATCCTAACTCTCTATACTTAAAATGATTTCTTAACCCTTATGTTCCTGTGCAACAAGATCATTATTTGTCTCCAGTTATTAATTATTGACCTATGATAATGAGCATAACTATGGTAGCTTTAGCCTAAATGACTCTCATGAAAGTTATTTGCACACTTGTGATTAACATGTTTTCCTTCCTCAGCTTCAGTTGGTCAGCTAAATAATCACAAATAAGAGCCTAGAAGAGGGTGTATATTCCAGTAAAACAGGTATATACATATGTTTTGTTTGGGTTTTTTTTTGTATATTCATCTTGCTGGAGGCAAAAGAAACCCCTAGCATCTATAAAGATCTGAACCACACATGGCAACAACCATTCCTCCTAGAGTTAAATGCTAATACTTTTAGATAAACAGAACTTATTTATAATAACACCATCTGCAGGATTCTGATAATGTTGGGGGAGGAGATTAATTTATCTTGCATTTTAAATAGAGATGGCCGCTGGCATAAAAATCCAGATCTAGCTTTTAGCCACCCAGTTATCAGGGAATTTCACATTCAGGGCACTGCATTCCTCACCAGAATGTCTCCATAATACCAATGGACAAGGACTAGGAGGTGACAAAATGGTAGTACAGATCAGTTCCTCATTCTCCCCCCAAGCATACAGCATGCCTAGAGGGAAGACAATGCTGAAGTCCCTCAGTAATGGAAAGATCTAAGAGTTAGGACTGGATTTTATTTCTAGGTTTTTTATTAGCCTGTCATATGACATAAGGGTCTCACCGTTTTTTGTGACCAGTTGAGATTACTACTAGATTTTGTTATCCCAGGAAAACAGGATGCAACTTCACTTCTGGACTGAGGCTTTCAGACCCTGCAATTCTCTATTAAAAGACATGACACATACATTATAAATTCCACTCCAAACCTGCTACCATGCCATTTACCTTTCCTCTCTTCGTTCAGGATCATTTGTATACCACAAAGAGGTGCACCTAGGACAGGAGACCATATGAGCTACTGTACTGTGTTATCCCTTGCTCAGTGTTTCATGTGATAAGTTGGTAACTTTTATTATCCAAAGTACTGGCTCTTGTAAATTCAATAATTACCACAGCTGTAGCAACTGAAACAAAAGTGAATGATATGGATGAATCCTAAAGGAAGTCCTCTGTCTTCAAACAAGGCAAAGTGACTTAGAATTAGATGTCCCTCAGAGCAATGTAGAGACATTAGTTCTGTGACACTCTACAGTCTTCACAGCCACAACCTGAGGGAAAAGAACTGTGTGTCTTCACATCCTAAGCCCTGCTCACTTTCACATACCTACTCCTTTGCCCACCTGAACAGTGACCGTAGATGGTGTATTTAAGTAAAGAATTTTGAAATGCCACAAAAATACAGGAAGCAGATAAAATCAACATGAAATTTCCATCTATAAAAATTTTCATAGCATAATGTGTGTATCCAGCTGTATGCTGCACATTTTGTCCAAAAGGATACTGTGAGAGACAGTATCAAAACCTTGACTGAAATCCAAAAAGATTCTATCAACGGCTTCACTTGATCAGCTAGGTGGGTTACCTTGTCATAGACAGAGTTCAGACTTGACAAGTGGGAATTTCCTCTCATGAAGCCATGCTGGCTGTGACCAATTACTGCATTGTCCTTCAGGTGTTTTTCAATACATCCCAGAATCACATAGAGGGAGAGGGAAAGGAAGGGGAGGAGAGGAGAGGGATGTTTTTCACCTACAAAAAACAAAATTAGTCTTGCTAAAATCAGTTAAAAAAAATTCAGTTACCCTATATCAACATTTCCTTCCTATGACATTTTAACTCATTGTGACTTCATCCCTACCACAGCCTTTATGATTACAGAACTTGGATTCAATATGTAAAGGCAGGGAAAAATGGCACAGTTCAGTAATGAATGACTGCATATGCACAAAGCCATCATGAGAACAAAGAGGTATCAACAACCAAAATCCTGGCATTTGTTAACATTTTAGTAGTTAAGTTGAAACCAATATTCTTTTAATGTTTTTTTCACTTAGTGCCTAGGGTTTGCAGGTGTGAGAAAAAATGGATCTATAAATAAGCTGCATAAAATTCTTTACATTCATCTCTTAGTTGGACAAGAGGTTTGCAGAGGAAAAATGGCTGCTATTCTTGCCAGACAGGACACTGCACACTTGTATATACAATGCATGCTTTAAAAACATAGCCAAGCTAATTTATGTACTGGAAGCAACATAACAGTGTTAGTGCCACCAACATCATCAAGGTGAATTTTCTCCCAGGTGTCTGAACCTCACTCAGGTATCTCCCCACAGCACTCCACATAGATATACTGCACAGACACACACACACCTTCTGCGACATGCTGCAAGGTGTCTGAGAAGAAAAGCTGGTAAATAGATGCAATGCTGCAAGAGGAGAGATTGAAAGACAGTCGAGAAAGACTCTGATATATTTGAAGCAACATCACGTATGTGTGAGCACTATGTGTGAACCTGATACGTCAGCAGCATCACATAAGTAGCAGCAGGCATGTGTGCCTAAGGATTTTTCAATAAATAGCCAAATATATCCATGTCTCCTGGCCACTCCACACCAAGATCTCACCACTCTAGATCTCAGAAACAGCAGCAGTTCAGGAGGGCAGGACCTCTGATGCTGCTGCACATTAAACAGAATGTATCTGCAGAGAGCAGCAGCATTCATGAGAGAAACGAGAACCAGAGGCAAGGGAATATGCTTGTATTTGTGCTTGGTTTCCTAAGAGCTATGCTCGGTTATGGCGTTACCTCTTTGAAAGCGTGGATCAGAAAGGAGCGACAGCCCTTGGCTGATCCCCACAGGAAAGGGGAGTGGGGTGCTGATGAAGTTCTGTTTCCCCTCAGCCCAGGCAGAAATCCATGGGAGGTTACAGGGAAGTGAGAAATCAACCTGACAACACATTTCACCTGGCAGTTCGACATTGTTTATCAGCATAATAAAAAGTGCCAATACTTACCACCTGCCTAAAATACGCAGTAATAATGAACACAGTTACAGGGCATATTATGGTCCGTGATGAGATATTAATTTATAACCCTGGAAGGAGAGAAGGAAGGCAGAGGCTACAGTGCCTTATGGGGGCAAAGCTTGCTGGGGATGAGGCCAAAGCTTTTTCCTCTCTTATGAGAATGAATGGAAAATCGCACTGATTTTTTTATATATATATATATTTTTTTTTTGTGGAGAGTTTTGGGTGTTTTTTTTTTTAATCTTAAAGTAAAATCTCTGTTTATATGATCAAGTTACAAAACCAAATGGCCGGGATATTACCTTTCCATTCTTACGTCATCTGGTAATATCTGCATGAGAGTGCCCCTTGATTTTGCACAGAATTAAAGACAAATTAATTGAGGCATGTATAGGGGAGGTCAAGGCTCTGTGGGGGCCAGAAAGGTGAGAGATCTCCATAGGGTTCTGTAAGTGTAGGGCTGGGCAGCCAAGGACACCAGGGCAGCCCCATCCCTGGGCACCATGAACCTCCCTGGGAACTAGGAAAAGATGAGTCGAGGCCTTGGGTGTCTGGGTAGACCTGGCTCAGGGACCCATGGCTGGGCAGGGTCAAGGTGTGGGGAGCTGGAGACCAGCTCTGCTGCAGCACCACTGGGGCAAGTGCTGATGGCCCTGGCAGCTGAGATAGCTAGGAGATAGAAGGGTGGGTGGGCAGGAACTCCTGTGGATGGCCTTAGAGTCATGGCATCCAAAACATCAAGTGCTCTCACACCAGCCTCTGCCTCATTGGCTCAGATTTTCCCTTCTACCCCCTACTCCAGCTCTGAACTAAATCTTTTGTGGGGTGTTTTTTTTCTTCTCACTTTGGACTGTTTTCCCCATGGAGAGTGAGAAGCCATCCATGAGCTGCCATCGCCACCAGAACCATCCTCCCAGCACAGAAAGGGAGGTTTCAGGATGTGCAGATCTCTCCCAGTGCTGACTAAAACCTGGTTACTCCTGGTGCAAATGTGAAAGTGTAGGCATGCTGCCAAGGAAAAATATTTAAATTCTCTGTGCACAGAAGCATTTTTACATACAAAGTCCAGAGAGCTGCCTTCCACCCATGAATAAGAGCATTGTAGCACTGTGAGTATCCCAGCATGATACCATGCAGGTGGTTGTTGTAAGTGATGTATTTAAACAGATTTATCCTATTTCTTAATTTGGAAAGACAACAACTATCTTCTAGGGCAGGGTTTCACTTTTTTTCCTGCAGTTTATAGCAAAACTTGCTGTGGTCAATTAGGCCACCCATGTTGAATATAACCTCGCAAATATCACTGATTATCTGCATAGTACAAAGAACTTATGTTGTATTTTGCCTTTAAGTTAATGTCAGCTGTAAAAACACACTATCACTTGAAAAGACCAGACTACGCATAGAATGGTAAGGTCTGGCACTGAGTCACTCAACAAGTGCATGTATTTCTGTATTATGATACTGGTTAAGAACATAGTTGGCTGGGAAATTTTCAACAAGAAGCTTATTTTTGGCTGCGAATTTTCAATTATCTCAAGATTCATTTAATGTCATGACCATCAAAGTGGTTCACTATTTTCCAGAAAATTGTATGACTCAAGCACATCATGGGAAAAAAACTACAAGTTTAACTTAAAAGAGGCAGATGTCTTTCTACCATATCTACAGCTTCCTATAGATGGCCCTCCACCTATAACTTTAGACCTGCAATGAAAGAGGGAGGTAGCCCTATGCACAGAGACATAGTTATGTGCAGCAGCAACTGAGCACTCTCTTGCTTATGTGTGGGCCCATCTAGGATAAGATTGGGGTTTCATTTCACTGGGGTTTCAGTTGCCTTGTCTTGCAGCATAGCTGGGAGAGAAAGGCAGGTGGAGGAGCACACCTTTCTTGCTGCCGTCCTGTTGGAAAGCTAAGATGAACTCCAGGTGCTTGTGCACAGGAAGGAAAAAGAAAACGAGAGAAAGGGAAGGCTGGGTGAAAAGCAGACCTCCAAGACGCACCTGGAGGGTGAGAAGAGGGGACAGCTATAGCATTTAAAGAAGTGGGGGTGCACTAAGGCCTGCCTCAAGCTCTTTGCCACATGTTCCCAGGGTCAAGCAGGTTCATAGTGAGGTTTCAAGCCATGTTTTGACTAATGCCAGTTCATTCATGTGTAGATTTCAGCACAACAAACAACTCCTACCAGTCATGTTAAACACAATTTGTATTCAAATACCTGTGCCCAGCTAAAAATCTTCCTGCAGTGCCTGATTTGAGAACAATAATTAGGACATTATAACACAACTGGAAGTCCCAAGAGAGAAAAACCTTGGGATGGTGCTATTTAAATATAAACACAAATTTTGCTAATGGTCTTGCAGAAAGATTGGGAGCTTCCTTTGCCTTCAGCTTTTATTTGGGGAAGGGGTTAGGCCCATTCATTACTTGCCTGTATATTCATACCATCTTTTTGTGGCATAATAAGTGGTGTCACTCTTGAAAAGGAAATAAAGTCTCCCATATTGGTGAATTTGAGAGCAAAGGAGTTCTAGAAATCCCACTCACAAATTTTTTTGGCATGCCTCTTGAAGTCAAATTCAATATTTCCACATCACTCGCCCCTCCCCTTTAGCTGTCTCAAAATTATTTAGAGTTAGCCTCATTGCCTACCAAACACCTATACTCTTTCTCTCTCCCACATGTACACACACTGCTGCACTGGTGTGTGCATACATCTCTCCAGCTGTGTCCTGGAGGTTCCTGGGAGCCTGAAGGGAATGCTCATGAAACATGACTTTCACAGATTCTCTGTCCATCTGGAATGCTAGGGCAGCATATGGCAGGCAGCACAGTAACTGTTTGTGGACATGTCAGACATTTTTGCCTTGTGTATTACCTGATTAAGGTAAGAGAAGATGTGCTGATATAAGCCTCTTTCTTCCACATTACCCCTCTCAAATTTTATTTTTTAATTTAAAAAGAAAAGATGTTTTAGCCAGCCCTGCAGAAATAGTATCCCCTGAAAGGTACAATAATGTTCACGTAAACACTACATTGCTGATACAATTATACCAGCTTTGCATAGACAGAGATAAAAAAAGAAAGGTGTGCAAGGGAAGAATGTTTTATAATATAAATTGTAGGGTTATCCCTGGGGCTGGAGAAAAAGGTACAGTTAAAAAAAAAAAAAGATTAGGAAATAATAACTAAAGCTGCATGCTTTATTACTTCAGGTAAAAATATCTTATGAATAATATAATCATTGTCTCTGGTTATTGGGTATGAAAAAGATAAGTGTAATCAGTGTACTGTGATACAGGAACATTAACACTTTCACATTGACTGAATACAGACTTAGAAATGAGTTAAGAATCACTGGGTCATCTAAGTGGAGGATTATTCTACACACAGGCCCCTAGGTCAATTTAAATTATTTAATTTATCTTGGTGACCACAGGGGCCTAACCATCTCTGTGCTTGCATTTTTATCTTGCAGTCCCGTTAGCATAAGTTTAATTCTGGGTGATCAGAAAGGCTAGACTAACAAGGCAGTGTACCAAAATGCAGGCACTGGTTCTTGTAGGGTTAATAGTAGAACCACAAAGAGAAATGACTCAAATTATACCAAGGACGTTTTATTACCCAGCAGCCTTAATCAGTATATATTTTTTTTTTACACATTATTATACCAAGGGTCCTTTCAGTGCTCATTGGCTTGTTACAAGCATTAAAAGAGGGGACGATGCATTGCAATTAATTCTATGTCTTACCCTGACTCTCGCTATTTTCTTTGAAAAGAGTTGGGAGGAAGCAGACAGATGCAGCTGAAAGCTGTCCAAAAAATACTGGAAAAGAAGGTGAATAAGTTCACTGGCATGCTACATTTTCACTCATTTGTTTCACAGACGGTTGGGACCACTAGTCATTTACCCTCAGACCATATTTATTTAGTGCCAGGGCATGCAGGGTCTTTGTAACCCAACCCCACTCCTTGTGAACATCAGGCTGGTGTCATTAGGCTGGGTCAGGATGTGTACTGCTCACACCAAAGTGTTTTTGAGCTTTGAAAATTTAGCACTTTGGCTGTTTCTCATCAGATGAAAGATTTTAATGTAAGTGCTGGTAAGTAACATTTCTCAATAAGTTTCATCTCTGTTGGTTTTCTAGCAAAGAGAAAGAAAGAAAACGAGAGAACAGCAGGGTCAAAGAAAGACACCAAAGTATTGATGATACAAATTGGGGAAGAGTTAGTGGCTAGAGTTGAATTATTGACAAATATAGTCATGCTTCAATTTGAATTTAAATTAAATCAGCTACACAGTCAACGGTAAGATCATCTTGATCCCACAGACAGAAAAGATAAAAAGCCTGCTCTCAAGTAAAGTACAACCCTGTTGAAGAAAACAAATCAATGACATCTATGGGCTGATACAATATGGAGCCAGGCTGTGAAATTTCAAAATGCCTTGCGCTCGTATTTTCTGGGAAGTTAGGAAAATCATGTTAACCATTTAGTCATACTTTATCATGGATCAATAGGTTAAAGTTTTGCATTGGTTTCAGTTTTGAAGTGAAGCTGATATTCTCATAGATATTAAGGTTTTTCCTCTTGTGTAGTGTTCTTTGAACAAGCAGATGGTAGGTTGTTACCAGATCTCTGCTATGCCTCAGCTGTGAAAACCTTCAGCTAAATTTTAGTGACCAAAACACAATTTTTAAAAAAAGACAAATTACCTGCACTGAATATCTGCTTAGTATGATATTTAAGAATGAAAAAAAGTAATGGAGAATTATGAGCTACCAGACCTCTTTATGAGAAGCATTATACTCCTAGTTTGGACTGCAGAGGCAGCTAAGCAAGCACCATCCAAGGCAATACTACATGCTGTGAAAGATTGCCTGTCAGGTAGGATTCGAAACTTGATACACATCACTTTGTAGCTCTCAAAAGGAAACTATGCCCAGGAAAGGAAACTATGTGAGGAAAGTGGGTTCTCTAGCATCTTGGTTTTCCTTTATCCAGCTTCCATTATTTCAGTTCACTTTAAATTCTAAGCATAACATCCCAAACCTGAAAGATAATTTACCAGAAACAATCAACTTTTGTCTCCTTGCTGCCTCCAGATCTGTACTAGCTCAGGGTTGTATGTTGAGTGACTCAGCCTTGGCACGCTTATTCACAGAATCCCCCTCTGGGAGTTTGTTTTAAGTTTAGCTAAAACATGAATCAAAGAAAGAGTTAAATTTGGTGGTTTGTTTGTTTGTTTGTGGGTTTGTTTTGGTTTTTTTTTGGGGGGGGGGTTGTTTCGTTGGTTTTCGGTTTTGTTTTTGGTTTTTTGTTGTTTTTGGGGTTTTTTTCTCAAAAGTAGAACAGACATCTCAGACACCACTGCAGTGCCAAAGAAATTCATATCATTCAGTCACAACAAGGTTTCAGAATTGGTTATAAATATCTAATTAAAAAAACCCAAACCAACAAACAATAAAACCACTGACTTGGTTCTGCACTAAGAAAAGAAAGGGTTGTGTTGTTTTGGGGTTTTTGGTTGGGTTTTTTTGTTGATTTTTTTTTTTAATTAACTGCTGAGAAATAAGCCTTAACACTCTTGCTATGGCTAGTATTCCCTCCTCTCACAGATTAGCCTAGGTTACTCATGGTGGTTTCACAGAGCATACTCTTTTCAGCAAGCCAACCTTTTCCACCAATGTCATAAAAAGGACTTCTAGTCTCCCTGTGAAAATCTGTTTGCATGGAGATTTATGCAGATTTTTCAGGGGAACTCAAGATGGAAGTTGTTGACTCTATATATACTGTTCAATGTGAACCTGAAATAATAGTTATTCAATGCTGTTCAATGTAAGTTAGTAAGAGCTCTTTATTTAGTACCTATTTTTTTCTTTTAGTTGGAGATTCACAGCAGTAATGATATTTAAAAATAAAACCAGTGATTACTTTCCCAGGATTTATTCAAATTTAGATACTTTAAGAAGGGTCTTACAAAATACTACAGTTCAGTCAATCATTTAGAAGAAAACAAGCATTTCCTGAAATTAAATCAGAGTTGCTAGATACCATAAAACCAAACAAACAAACCAGAGGAACCTGGAGGAAACAGAAGTTTAAATAGAGTTGTGAGAGTCTTGAAACAGAATGCCATCCACTAGCTGCAAAGCATGTTAGCTGGAAAACTTTAGAGCACCTATTGAAAATTATTTTCAAAGCATCAGTAGGTTGAATATTCATCTATTGCTTATCCAAGATGCTCAAGAGGATCTTTTTTTTTTTTAATTTCCTATTTTCTTTGAATTGGACAACAGGCCTAGATGCCCACAAGTGTAAAACTGCCTCTTCCAAAACATTACAGAAGTGTTGGTTATATACCCCTGTGCAGAAAAGCTTCTTGCTGAAATCAGTATTTCCTTTGTATTAAAAAAATACTTTGTTTTCCATTACTGAACATGTAGAATACCTCTCCAGTGAAGCATCAACTTTAGTCCTCTTATCCCTCAAATTAATGGAGGAAAGTGAAGTTTATAAACACACTGGAGCTTGTAACATTAGAAACACTCGCCTGTGTTTTTTCAGCTCCCCAAATGCACAGCCTCATTTGCTGCCCAATCAAACTCAGTAGTTTTAACAGTTACCTATGCAGGCCTTACTCTAGAGTTTAAAATTCCCCACCTACAATATATATAGTTAGTCTTAATAAATAAATGACTTGAACTGTGCATTATATATCATTCAAATCCATGAGGACACAAATTATGTATAATACATTGGCTGTGTAATTTATTTATTAAGCAAAACGTGAATTTTCCATGGTTGTGTTTTGAGGCACAGTTTGTCACACACAGCTAAATGATGTATTCTTATTAGTCCCACTCAATTACCAAGTCATCCCTCTGTGCACTGTATATTTGTTAATGATAGTGCCACAACGCTGCATCTACAATACCTGTGATTTTAGTGATTCATAACCACTCACTAAAACTGTGAAAATGATAAATTGACTGCTGTTGATTAAATGCCACCAACAGTATGTTTCATATGTGTTTGTTGCAGTTAGGAGTTAAAGAAACAGCATTGCTCCAATCATTTAAATATCTAATTAAGCAGAACCCTGGCTAGATAGAAAGAGCTTGTTGGCATGAAATATCATTAAAAGAAAACAGAAAAAACAGTATAGCACTGATTTTTTTCATGTGTGTACATAAAGACTTTTCATCTCAATCCCACTGGTCATAAATATGTCATGAACAAAACAAGACCAAAAGATAAAAATTAAAAAGGCTGAAGAACTTGAAGTGGAGTCCTCCCAGACTCACTGCACAGCTGCACATGGTTGATTTGATGGCTTTAGCTGATATCTGAGATTGTCTTTAAACAACAGTAAACTCCAGTAACATATAAGGCAGTCCTTGATGACAGCCCTCAAGACTGGGGCAAATAGAGTGGAGAGGAGAGGATGGGGGGAAGCTATATTCCAGTAAAGCGAATAGCATCTCTCAGCCTCCCACTGTAGGGAAAAAATGTTTGCACATTTGTAGCAAAGGAATAGCAGAAGAAGGGGAAAATATCTCTTCAAACTTAGATTAATTATTTTTATTGCTTTGCTTAATGCTTTTTTTCTCCCTTTAGATTAATCCTATATAGAGTCCTCAAGCTAATACTGGAAGAAGAGTGGAACAAGACCAAGAAAAGTGGATGTTTCTGTGCCAACAATTTGACTCCTAGCTGAGGATGCTGGAGTAGACAGAGTAATAAAAATAAAGACTTGCCAACTTATGGCCATCTTATTAAGATGAATTGGAAGGGGTTTTTTTTCCCTCCCTCATTTTGAATTTAGAGCTAAGTAGATAGACACCCCAGTAGATTAGATGATTCTCTTTTTTCCTAACTGTTCTCCACACAAGTAATGCTTCCATATTTCTGTATCTAAATAGCGACTTTCACTTCAAATCAATTTGCACACTCTGTGGCCAGAAAACTGCCAGCTTAACAGAAGAAGCAGAGGGGGGAAATATCTGGTGCAAAGTCTGTATCTTCTATTGTCCATTGCATGTTTTCTTTTAAATAGAAAAACCATGCCATGTCCAAAAATTCTTCACATTTTAAATCTACAAAGAACACATATGTGCAGTTTATTACAACTCAGGAATGGAGGTCTAAGCCAATTCTGCCTAATTCTGTCCACAAGGATAATAAATATTTTAAACATGATGTTACACCACAAAATCACCTCCTGCAGCAGAGTCTTACTCATACGGCATATACGGTCTTTTTCATTTAGTTTTCAATAGGTATTCTCTTCCTACAGAAAACATGTCCCCAGCATTGCACATGACTTCCTGCTCCTGTACTGCTGGACTACCAGTCAGAGTTTTGTAGAAGTCAGTAAATTAGTAGCAAAGTAAAGATATTTGTCTTTCCTTGGAACTGCTTTCTACAAGATGAATAAATATTGTGATAAAGAAAGCAACTCCAGGCAATGCAGGGCTGACATGAAGAAAATAATCCTTCAGGTGTTTAACACAATAGTTAAAGTGACATGCCTAAATTAACAAAGAAATTAGGGATAAAAATTGAAATGTGTGCTTCTGAAATTTAAACTAACACCCTGTATTCAAACCATCCACTCCTCTTGTTAGTTAATGGGACTGTTAAAAATATTTTGCCCTTAAAACATTTTTTATCTGTAGAATTGAAAATGGATATTCCTTTTTAGCCTGTACTCTTATATGCCACAAAGACTAGAATAGTAAATATTGTTCTGTTACAGAAATCTCAAACTTTTCCCTCCGGTCCACTAAGTAGTGATATTGGATAAATCATTTACCTGAACCACAGAAGTCAGAAATGAGGCATATCTATGAAGGCTGCATCCTCACACTTTTATGGGCAGGACTGGTTTTACTCAAAGGCAGCAGAGTGGCATTTGTTGCTCTGTGCTGAAGTTCATATAGCAGCAAAGAAGTTATAATGGTATAAACTAGCTACAAAATGCAGCAAAACAGCAAGGCCTTCATTCCCTGGGATCCATGTAACTATGAAGTCTCACCTGTCTAAAACAAGTAGTCCTTCTGCTGACTGTGGTTTAGAAGGACCAAAGGACCAGTCTGGCTTTTAGGCTTATTGTTTGGCTACATGTGGTAATGCAGAGCAGCACTGACCTTGTCACTTGCTAATTCACCCTCGGAAGGAAAAAGAAGACTCTGACTAAATCCCTTGCTGTTTCAAAGAAAGGCTCTGTCTCTAAGTAAACATTTTAAAAAAAAAGAAAGAATAAAACATAGTGAAAAGACTTGAAGAATATAAAAGGAAAGAAGGAAAACACTACTTGCCTATTCAAAGAGTGGTCAGAGGCTTTTTCTCGGCACAGCATTTCCACTGCAACCTCCACCTGAAGCTCTGAGCAGTTTGCAAAATCTTCATGAATAATTTCTTAGGCAGAACTGAATTCTTCAGTGCTCCAGAGGATAAGCCATCCCTGAGGACAGGTACGCAAAGTACCAACGAGGAGCTGGCTACTTACTACAGACTTTCAGAAACCCTTGGAAAAGGCCATGTCATGTCAAAAGGGCAAACAACAAAACCAAGAATCAAGGACATCAGCTCACAACTGCCAAAGAGCCCCACTGTTAACTTATTCAGTGACCTGCCACGAAAACAGAGAACTTGCTAGAAAGCACAGAGGTAGAAAGAAAAGACAAATAAGTACCCAACAAAAAGTCCAGACATTTCTGCACCATGACAAGCTAGGGAGAACATGCATGTGGGAGTGGGTATGTGGCTGGCTGTTCATTGCATGGGTATGTACATACACATTAGCTAATTGTCCACGGAGAGGGTGAGGAGAAGAAAAAGCACAAGGGTACTAGAAAAGCTGCTGCTAGGGTTAATTTGTTCTTCCAAGTGGGTTTTGAACACAGAAGTGTCTGAAGCACATCCCCCAACTGTACTGCAGTAACTATGAAGCACACATAGGAAGAAAAGGCAAAGATTCTCCCTGGGCCAGAGGCTGGAAAGATTGAAAATTAATGTCTTTTCATTGTTTTGGGGTTTTTTCCCCTGTTTGCCCCAGCCACACTCTAAATGTGAACCCTGAATATTACCACAATACAAATAATAAATTTATTATGCACCAATGGGAAGGAGAGCTGAAAGCATGGTTGTGTGTCTAAACTGGCAAGAAAACAGTGTCTAATAAAAGTCTCCTGATTTTTCAAGACAGATTCACCATCCCAGCAATTAAATACTTAAAAAAGGCCAAATTTCATGTTATTTTGCATCTGAAAGCCCACAGAAAAAGAATAAATAAAAAGCATTGTAGAAGTGCCACACATTAATGCTTCAAACACAAAATTCTACGCTGTAACAGGATCCTATTGAAACTTAGCTTTCAGACAAAGTGCCTAAACAGATCTTAACTATAAATAATTGGGGGAGAAGGGAGTAAAACAACAATTTTGACAAAATAAAAACCCAAAGTATTAGGTGTCATAGAAAATGCACATCATTCTTCCATAAATAAAGTTGCTAAGCAGATTTACTGTGAAACAATTTACGCTGTGTTATGTAAATGGCAAAATTCTTAAGCCTGCTTGGTTGTAAAGAACAAACCTGTGAAAAGAACCCATTTTTACCATCAGTCACACCATACATTTAGCAGGTGTCTATTTTACCCACAAGCTTTGCAGATATGCAAATAAATACATATATTGCCAAATGTTTTATCTATTGTAATAAAGTTTTCCTGCTCATTATTTTCTGAAAGAAATGAACAATTGCTTTATTAGACCTGGATGGATGTCCCTTTCCAATTTCTTTGTAATCAAGCAGAAACTTGGCAGCGGACCAAAGCATTTACTCTTTAGAGAACACAATGTTTTAGCTACTACTTAGCTACTCCTTCTGTAAAACACTCTTGCCAAGGACTCTATCAAGTATATCATGAAGTGTACTCATTATAAAGAATAAAATTCTCAGCTGGCCTTTTGCTTACCCACTGCACAAGCAACACTAAAAGGCAGGTTAGAGAACCACAGTTATTACTGGTTGGAACCCTGCTTTTGTTTATGGGTATGAAAGCAGAAAACAAGTATTAAATGAGCAGGGTGGCTGCATGTTACTCCTTGTATGGCATGTCTGTGAGTCACATCACAATCATTTCAATACCTATGATTAGGCATTACTGATAAACATGTGCTTCCATACATTTTCTGACATCAAGTGTCTTCACTCAGTCAAAAAGGAAAATTTTAAAGTTTTCCATCCCTCCAAGTTTCAAATAGTTATAGTGGGAAGACCAATCCCTCCTTCAGTTCATTTCTGCTACAGGCCCAGTATTTATTTTTCATGCACCTCCACAGGAGCAGAAACATCAGGTGTTCAAATGCGTCTGAAAAGGGTGACTGCAATCATAACTGGACTGGTTTGAAGCCAATGCAAAGATAAGAAATTATTCTTCCATACTTGCTTAGTCTATATGGTGATGTCCAAAAAAAAAAAAAATGAACGGTTCAAAGGTAGGCAGAAGATGTATTGCTGATGCAACGAGAAATAAAATGCCTACAGTTCAATTTGCCATGCTGTCATCACACATCTTTGATACTAACATTTGAATTCAAACCCAGCACATATTCTTCTGCTTACCCAGACCACGCAAATACTGCAAAACCTGGCAGCACAGAGGCACAGGCACAAGGTGCTCCTCTGACTCCCTATAGACATCTGACTAGGGCATACCCACAGGGGCATCAGGTTTGCACCTGCTAAGCACAAGCAAACAACACTCCAACAGTAAAAGCAATCCACTTTGCTTTTGCTTTTGCTTTGTAAAGGAGCCAGAAGAGATGTCTTTTCACCAGATGTATTTGTTTTCCATTCTCATGGCTGTCCTCTATCATTTTATATTATTGCTCAGCCTCTGTGATCTGAAGGAAGTTTCCCCTGGCAAAACTGAAGCAAATTATTACAACAAGGTACTGTTATAAAACTCAGTCTTTCAATCAAGGCATTACATGGTTGCTAGTGCAAGACCGTTTATTTAACAGTGTTAGGTTTTTAAGTTAAGCAGTTCCTGAAACTTTTATGGATGTTACTTTTCTAACCTTTTTTGCTATTTTTCACTGATCACTAAGGATGATGGGCTGGCAGACTGTATCAATCAGACTGAGCGCAAGAATTTGCATGGTACTGTATTTCCAAAAAATGTGCAGTGAATATTCAAGGCTCTATCTTGAGTGGGTACCCTAATTGTTATGTCTGATTGAATCTTGTCTTCCATTTTCAAGTTATTCACTAGCAGACAAGGTGTCACTCAGTTCCAGACTGGTTTCAAGTAAAAGAGAAACTTCAACTTGTATAAGAAAGAACAGTACCCATAGAAAGTGGAACATATAAACTAATAAAGATGAAAATTCTTAATAAATAAATATAAGCTTTCTGTTTTATTTCTGTTTTCTGTTTTGACCCATTTACTCTCTACACATGAGTAAAGATACTGTCTCAATTTTTCCAACAATAATTCATTTGTGTTTGTGGAGCTGCTGTGGTTTAACCCCAATCAGCAACTCAGCCCCCAACAGCTGATCACTCACTTCTCCCTGGTGGGATGGAATAAAGAATTGGAAGGGGAAAAGTGAGAAAGCTCACAGGTTGAGATAAAGACAATTTAATAGGTAAAGCAAAAGCCATGCCTGCAAACAAAGCAACACAAGGAATTCGTTCAGCCACTTCCCACGGGCAGGCAGGTGTTCAGCCATCCCCAGGAAAGCAGGGCTCCATCACATTAAATGGTGACTTAGGAAGACAAATACCAACACTTCGGACATACCTCCCTTCTTTTGTCTCCTCCCAGGTTCATATACTGAGCATGATGCCATATGATATGGAATGTCCCTTTGATGAGCTGTCCCAGCTGTGTCCCCTCCCAACTCATTGTGCACCCCCAGCCCACCTGCTGGTGAGGTGGGATGAGGAGCAAAAAAGGCCTTGACTATGTGTAGGGACCGCTCATTAGTAATTAAAACATTCCTGTCTTATCAACACCATTTTCAGCTCAAATCCAAAACATTGCCCCATACCAACTACTTCTATGAAAATTTGCTCTACCTCAGCCCAAACCAGTGCAGGAGTCAAGAGCCTCCACTGTCAAATTCTAAACTACAACAGAAACCAAAACTTATTGTAATTATTGCAGAAGAGGCATGAACAAATGTTATAAAGAAAGAGGACTGTGAAGTGCAAAACATTACAGAAGAGTCAATACAAATTAGAAACTGATTTACCCCTCAAAAGTTTGTCGAGCTGCTTGAGGTGCTGGATGGGTGGTATTGCTTACATCTTTACATTTAACATGTATTAAAGGGTATTTTCAGTTAACATGGCATTCCTACTTAAACAATAGATTCACTTTTTGTGTTGCAAAGTATTTGTTATAATTTCTCTAAATTTAAATAAAATACTGTTAGTATTTAGTGCTTGAGCTTACTTAAAGTCATAAGGGAAACAAAGTACAACCTTTTATCGTCATTAAAGCCTTTAAGGTATTCCTGATAAAAGAGACACTAACTTTCCTGTTTACTGATACCTTCAGGTTCCATCAGAACTTTTTTTCAGAAAAAAAGGCTTGAAATCATCACACTTAGCCTTCTAGTTTTCTCAGTCTAACGTACAGTTAATACCTCATTAAAAACAAAAACTTGAATCTAAACAAACAAAACCCCATACATTTCTAGTGTGACTGCTTCTAATACATGCGAAGTTATAAAAGGAGTCTGTCATTTATAAAAGGGAGTAGGCTTCACTTCTAATGCAAGAAGTAAACTTCGATTTCAGGGGAAATTTACCCTGAGACAACTGTATTAGTCAATACATAAAATAATGACAGTTCCTAGGGAGTAAGGGAATTAGAGATTAGTGATGTATCACAGGCTGCCAGAATTAGAAACACAGGGGCTAGGAGAAATTTTATTCTAAGCAATAAGTTCAACTAACCTGGAAATTCTCTTTCTCTCCCTCTAAAAAAAAGAAAAAAAAAAATGTTGACTTGAGCCATATGGAGCAGGTTTAGCCAAATAAGGACATGAAAAAACTAGAGAAACCTCAGGACTGATCATTGCAGATCTCCATTAAATAAAATAAGAGAAAATAATAACCAGTACTTGGGGGGTTTTTTGAAGTAGTTTTAGAGATGTGATGTTTTCTTCCTGGTTTCTGAGCCTTTGTGATTCAGTTTTTGATCATTCTTTCTTGATGCAAGAGCTATTTCTTTTTTCCAAAATCTAAAAGCTGAGAGGATTATCTAACACCTGATTCCAGAAGTTCTAGATTTAAGGGTCACAGAAAGGTTCTTACTTTTCCCCTCACAAGAAGACTACATATTGCATAAAAAAACCCCAAATATTGAGGACTCCACAAGTTCCGTGACATGGTCATTCCAAACCCAAACAGCCACAGGCGTTAAGCAGTACAGCAGTTGCTATACATTCAGATAACTTTCTGATATCCCAAGTGAACAAAAGGTACCAGGACACAAAAACTCCAACCATCATCCTCCAATATATGTTGAACCTGCGTAATGATGAGGCTCTCTGAGAATCTCAAATCACAGTTACATTTCAGTGCTTTTGTTCCTATTCTTCCACAGTTCAGTATGGAAGTTCTTACCATGCTTCCACAACAGATCTCTGACATAATGCAATATAAAGTTATGATTTGAATCTATTTTTGGCACTGTTCCATACACTTTTTGCTCCGTTTACTTAAATAAGAAGCAGGTTAATTAATAGGATGCATTTTAAGCAAACACACTATTTTGAGTATTGCTGCCTTCCCAATAGCAGATATCAGTCCACATTTCAGTTGCAATCTACAGAAATCCACCACAAATCTGAAATTTGGTCTACCAAATCCAATTTCAGCTACATGGTATGTATGAAACCAAAGTATTTCCACTGTGCAAGTTATTATAGATTTCTGTCCTTTGTCAGTGAAATCAGGATCTGGACTACTGAATTTATTTTCCCCATTTGTCTCTTATGAAAACCAGTTCTGTGGAGGCGTCCACAGCAGAGACTAATCTGTTCAGATTCAGTTGTTTCGAGCTACTTTGCATCAGTTTTAGTAAATAACAATGTGCCTTCCTTTTCTTTCTTTCTCAGACATTTTCTTTCTTCTTAGAGAAAGCTTTAAAAAAAAAAAAAGTGCTTTCTTCATGAGTCTTCGGCCTTACGTAGTGGCCTGTCCTCCCAGTGTCCTTCCCCAGGCCCCGAGTCATGCATCACTCATCTTGTCACATTGAACTCCAGATGCTCCTACCCTAGAGAATGCTCTGACTCTGGCAATTTTTCTTCATTCTCACTAACAATTTGGTAATGAAATATTGATTTTTAGTTAGATTCATATTGATGCTATTAGGTTTGCATTGATAAATCATGCTGGCCTCCTGTCTGAGAGGCTAGAAAGTGCTACACTGAACCCTGGAGATTACAATCAACTCATTGATGTGTTAATTTGATGGATTTTTTCGTTCTCTTAGAAGAAGTAGGAGGGGTAGTGGAAGATTTTTCAGTACTGCTGTTGTAAAGTTTTCACAGCAAAATCAGGGACAATAATTGTGGGGTTTTCTATGTGCATTCACTTTAAAAGTATCTCTCTGCCTATTTGTCCAGGACATAAAAAGAAAGGAGGGGGAGAAGAACTCTGGGGTTGAGAGGATATGACACACCTTGTAAACAGAGCTCCAGACTCCCACATGGAGTGGAAAAAATAAGAGCAGTTAAATCCCAATTAAACCCTTCAGAGGTTGTAGTCAAAAAAAACATTTCCTTCTGCTAAACAGGTCTTCATGTAGAGCTAAATCCCAGGTGAAGAGAAAATATTGCGGACATGGGAACCCCCTCTGCTGGCCCTGTTTATGGAGAGCAGCAGCAGTGGGATAGCTCCCCCCTCCCATCTCCAGTGAAGTGCCACTTAGCCAACGTCCACATGCATCTGCAGCCTATTTAAAACAGCCCCTAGCTTTGATTTATGGTACTGTGCAAATGTAATGCCTGTCATTAAGGGACAATACGTGCCAAATCAAAGGATTACATTGTGATTTCCTTCAAAGGTACAGGGTTTCAAGGGGGTACAGCAGCCACTACAGCACAGGAGGAAAGGCTTTTAGAGAACACTTAAGTCAAATTTTGCAGTATCATTATTTTGTAAAGCAAAACCATTTCACATTTAGTGATGCTTCCCTTATTCCCCCCCCCTTCATTTGCATCCCCCACCATGATCCCCAATACCAAGAAACAGTAGAAAAGCCCATTCAATAAGGGACCAATCCTGTGTCTCTCCCACTGAAATAACTTCTCTTTTTTTTTTTTTTTTTTAGTATCCCCATCCTGTCTTTTCCTGTCCCTTTATGAGCACCAGTGATCAGCATGCCATGTCAATGACTTCTTAACGGAGTCTGAACCTCATACAGCCCATGGTTGACCAAAGGAATTACTGAAAGAGCCTCAGCAAAAGACATGCAGCTACCTTACCTACCTTTGATTAATAATTATTGTATGAAGTTGCAGGAAGCAGAGGCTGAGTTGAAGAAACTCCATTATCAACTCTTTCTCCTTTCCAAGAGGCTTCTCTATTCCATTCAAGGTTGAACCACTAAAAATAATAATGTTACTTCACATAGGGCAGTTTATTATTACCTTAGCTGTTCTGTTTTGGTGCCATTTGAAAGAAAGAAGGGGGATTTGGAAGAAAACAAAAAATAAGGGATTTTATGTTATATAGAAATGGCACCTTTTTTCTGGAACTTGATTAAATAAACCAATTACATACTAGGACATTTTCTAATTAGCTTCACTTCAAGGCTCACTCCCCACCTCCCTCTCCTTCTTTGCCCTCCCAGATGAAAGCGTAAAAAGAGTCCTGTCTTAAAGAAATATGTCCTAGTACATAAGGAGGCAATCATCTGTACCTTCAAAAAGATGATGTCAATGATGAAACTGTTAGTTAAATTCTGTTGTACTATTGACATCTTAATGCCACAAACCCAGCTGGTACGAGATCAGTAACGTAAACAGTCAAGTTCAAATTAATCTCTTTGAACCTCACTGCTGAGCTGAAACCTCTGTTTGACAGTCTAAACTGCCAACTTCATCTTCTTCTCCCAGTTATACAGTAGGCTAAACATGAAAAAAAGCACCCTGCTAATGCGAAAAGGTTTTGCATGTAGCAAGGAAATTTAAGCTCTGGCAACCATTTCGAGCACAGCTCTTACTCTTTGCACACATGTAGTATTTTGCATTACCACATATGCTGTTAAACAATTTACTCATTTATTTAGATTTTTACAGCACTTATCCCATGCTCCAAGTGCTTTTAGAATTATTTAAACATTCAGTGCAACACTTAACATTTAAATTTACAATTCAGTTAAGAATACTTAGGTTATGGTAGAACAACCAAATTTAAAACTAATTTACTCTACCAAAGCACCCTCACAGAAAACCCACAGGGAGTTAAAGCTGTCAGCCGAGCTCCATCCCACATGTCTGCCTAAAAAAAAACCGAGGAAGAAAGGAAAGACAAGTAAGACTCTGTGCTGCTGTAGCTCAAACCAATACAGACTCTGACAACTGTGGAAGGGAACTATATTCCAGAATCAAAAACCCATTAAGAAAGTGCCCTGCCAGCTACTCTATTCCTTTAAAACCCAATTCCAGCCATTCTGTCAAGGGTTTACCACATCCCAAACTACTTAATCGGGAATTAAAAATCTGTGTCCGCTGAAGCTCTCTCCTATGAGTGCAAGGTGGTTCAGGGTTTATACCCACAGTCCAGCTACAGTGGCTAAGCAAGTTACCAGAGACCAGTTGAACCCAGATAACTCTCTTTGAGTGCCCTTAGAGCCCATCATAAATATGAGGTAATTCAATTTAGCCTGCAATGAAAATAGATTAAGCTAAGTCAAATCACCTTACTTTTGTCAAAGGCGAGGAGGACACACGCGGACTGTTTCTGCAGCTTAGCTGATGCATGGTAACCTGTTAAACTGCAGTAACTCAATTGCAGGTCTGAGCCCTAACCTGCAGTCACTCAGAGGGGCTGAACCTCTTGACATGAAGCATGCCGCTTTCCAGTAGGGTTTTTTTTTACTAACCTTAACAACTACAAGTGCCCATAGCAAGAGCACAAGTCCTGCACTGTGGTTTCACTGAAGTCTAATTTAAACAAGTGTGTAAATGCCTGCCCCAGATTGCACATTTGAATTCAACCTGAAGTTTTTTGGTTTTTTCCCTTTACAATTGAAATGCTCCCACTGCCAATTTAAGAAACTTTCATGGTTTGCCAGACTTAAAGAACTAAATGCAAAGTTTTTGAGAGAGCATAGAATTTATTTAAAGATGGACTGCAATTGCACTATTACAAGGACAAGAATTACGGGAATGGTAGGAAGAAAGGGGGAAATAAGATTAAGGGCTAAGGTCTAGAAATTGAGTCTTTTCTGACTAAGTAATATTTGTTGATATTTTGAGGGACTGGATGACTAGGAATAGCATACATATGCAGAGATAGGTATTTTCTACATGATAAAGTGCAGCAGGAAAGTATATACTTATATACCTACTTACATGCTTATAAGCAGTAAATGATTTTCTGATTATTATTTATTTTCCTAATTATTTCCATATAGATTTTCTCAAAATTTCTTAAATAGTCTTGATCCAATTGACTGAAGATTTTATGTCACCCCCAATGCTCTAATATGGGATTTCTTACATACAGCTCAGAGATAAGATCCATCATAAAACAGCCCCTAGAAGTCTTGGGACATTTCACATTTGATCTTTACAATTTCTGCATTTTGGACCTTGTGTGCACATCTCTTCTTCTTTGATCACCTCCTGTTTTCACCTTGCAAAGCTCCAGCTAACCTTTTTGCTTTTAGGTGAAGTCAACACATCCCATACACAAGACCCTGACCACCAGAGAACTCCAGACTTGTACAGATGAGAGCCAAATCCATGGTGGCTTTTCAGTACATTCAGATGTTAATTTTGCTCAGGAATGGAAATCTCACAAACTCAAACAATTCATAGCAGTACTGTAAGACATAGTGATGGAACAAGGGGGAATGCCTTTACACTGAAAAAGGATGGGTTTAGATTAGATATTAGGAAGAAATTCTTTATTGTGAGGTTGACGAGACACCGTAACAGGTTGCCCAGAGAAGTTGTGAAAGTCCCATCAGCCAGTTTGGATGGGGCTCTGAACCACCTGGCATAGTGAAAGGTGTCCCTGTCTATGGCAGGGGGCTGGAACTAGATAGTCTTTCAGGTCCTTACAGTTCAAACTGTTCTATGATACTATGGGTCTATGTCTATTTAGTTAACAAAGCCTGAAGGACCCTTTGGGGAGAAAAAGGAACTTAAACCATCTGTACCAGTAAGCTTTCAGTGAGTTTAGCCCAGTCAGAGGATGAGATGCAAAGCCCCTCCCCAGAGACTGCAGCAGGGAGCAATGTTTTTCCACCAGCTCAGCTCCCACCTCCTTCCACAAGGCCATATTGTCCCTGAGGGGAGAGTCAGGGACCGAGGGTGCTGGTGAGGCCACCAGGGTCAGCACTTTCTTTCCGGAAGATGTCTTGTGGATTGCCATAGAGGCTCCTGTTGCTGGCCTCCCCCTGACCCTTCCCTTCCCCAACCATACTCCGCAATTAGATTTCACTAAAAGACAAAACCTCTCTTCCTCCTCTTCACTGCAGGGGTCCTGGGGAGGGGAGAGGGATAGAAACATCATCTACATGGAAAATAATTTCCTGCTTGCCAGCGTATCTGAAATTGATGCAGCCAACAGCATTCCTTGCGAATGTTAAATTAATTTGGAAAGTCTTCATGTATTGTTCCTTACCATGAAAAGCACTCATCACTTCTCACTGGCTCTCTGCCCTGCCTAGGAACAGGGAGGGAAGTTTAACAGGCCACAACAAAAAACATTCATGAGGCTGCAGCATGTGGCTTAGAATGAGAAATGGGAAATTCCCATTCCCCAAAATATTGGGCAGCAATGACAGCTTTGTCTCAAATGCAGAGAATTCACAGTTTATTAATATTGCTACAGCAACTGTGAAAAGGAGATTGAATTGTCCTTAAAGGAAAATAAAAGTAAATAATGATTTCTTTTGGCTTCACACTGACTTGAAGCCTGTTTAGAAGTTCAGAACCTAAAAGCTCACTGGACTAACAAATGTATAGGTATGGAAAACAGTATTATCAAAATGTCAAAAGAATCTAGAAATACTTGAAAAACCTAATAAATCTTCTTCTGATTAGTTTGAACTGTGCATGTAAAACTATACTGGGTTTGCTTAAATGCTGTAAGGAAGTAAGAAGGATTCAAATTAAATTTTGGAGAGCAGGTTTCTTTGTTCTTTTAAAAACCACTATATTGTCAAAATCTGATTCTGTATTATATTTAATTTTCCATTGCTGCTTTACCTCACTCTAGATGCCTCCAAGTGTAGCCAGTTTCTCTTACAGTGCCTTTCAACTATTAGTTCTATTTATATTTTTTGTTATTGAACTTGCTCATGCTTTCTGCCTGCCTTGTATTTCAGAGGATGATGTTACATATTAAGCCATTCTGTCTTTTACCTGTCTAGTAATTTTGACTTTTTTCTTTCCTTCTCAGAATGGATTTTCTTGTTATTAAATCTACTTTCCACATCAGCCTGCTAAGATGAAGATTGACCTTTAATTTCATTTTGCTTTTAGGCTTCCATTTCCTTCCCTAAAAACTATTTTTGGTATTTCATTTCTAATTAAAAGTAAGTCTGAGTAGCAAAAAAATCTCTAACCCTTCTAACCTCGTGAGCATTTGGATCCAGAGGTTTCAGCAGCCGCAGCCAGGCTGTCCAGCTGTGGAGGCTGAATCTGGACACAGGCTGTGATTTCAGTTGCCTGAAGGTCAAAACTTTAGGAACCAGCATTTCCATGAAAGTCATTATTTAGAGAGGGTTCAGCTATTTTATTTTAAAAAGATTATAGTACACTAACAAGAGGAACATGAGTCTGGTTTTCCCAGCAATTACTCAATTCCCATGCAAGAGAGAAAGGTCTCCTAGTTCACCCACTCAGGAACTAGAGTATTGCCTCATAAAACAGAACTCCCCTGTTATCACTCAACTCATTTGCTGAAGTTTAATTCTGAGATATCATGAAAAGAAGCATTTTAAAAGCCTTTTTTAAAAACTGCCCTCAGTAGCACTCATAAGAGACCAGATTAGCAGACAAAACAAAATGGCTGAAACAGAATTATCTCCTTTATCCCTTATTCAGAATGGGAAAGTCTTCTTCCAGGTGAGGGATTGTGCTAGAAAGCCACAGGATTGGCAGAGCTGCAGTATCCTTCCTCTTATCACTCCAAATGACGTGTGCTGCCTAACCAATTCCAAAGCACTAGTTAGAGTAGATGACTTCTCCTTCCTGACCTCAAAATTTCCCCTACATCTGCTGAAATGCTACAGCACATACTAAATGTACGTGTTTAGTACGTTCAACAACCTAAATTATCTTTCTCATTCTTCCCTCCTCATTGTTGCGCCACCACATGCAGATGCCTCCTCCAGAGTTATTAATGGACTTGCTGGTTCTTCCAACTTGTGTTTCAGGTCATAATGTGGTTAACTGTTTTTTTTTTTCCAAACAGGGGTTTTTCAATTCCTGCTTTGCAAACAGAGCTTGTGCCCATCACAGACCAAGGAACAAAGCTGGAACAATTGCCTTCAGTCTTTCTATTTGGGACTTTTTAAGACTAATATTGTCTCACAGCTCTACCTGAAAATCAACTCCTGTTTTGCCAGAGACAGTGAAAAGTAACTCATACCCCAAATGGCTTCCTGGCAGGCAGGGCAGACTAAACCCAGGAGTAAAGCAGTATCTCCATTTGATAGAGAGAAGAAAGAACAACAAAATGTCTTGCCTGGGGGAGGACCAAGAAATAGACCACTTCTTCAAAGGTCCAGCTTTTAAGATGAAGCTTTATTATCCATATTTGCCAACAAAAAAGGAATAGAACCAGTATTGAAGTGGTGAGTGGTAGAGGGGAAGGTCTATCCTGAATAATTCAGTTCTGAAGACAAATTAGTAGTGGTAGACAAGAAAGAATCATGCTCCCCTGCTTTCCTTTCCTAGTTCCACAATAAGGATTTCCAAATTGAGTTTACTCATTTGAGGTGACCCAGGAAAGCCAGGAAACATGGATTTTAATAGCACAAGCTATCAGGTACATAGATCAATCACAGGGAAATAGAGAGACATATTCATGGCTCTGTAGATTAATAAACTGAAGGTTACTTGCCGTTAGAGATGGAAGAAAGGCTACTTAAACAACCGTTCTTAGCAAAGATACTTTAGCAACCATATTGATTTCCTGCATACACCTAAGCGGCAGTAAAAATTTTGCTTCACCAGCGAGCGTCTGACCTTCAGCCTTGGGTTTGCCTTCCCAGAGTGTCCTGTATAACCCCAAATGATTATACATGATACCAGAAAAATAACAAGAAAGATCTTATCTTAACAGGTCCCAAGTGCTTGATGGTTTTCAGGAAAGGGCTTCTCGCTCATAGGCTGCCAGGCTCTGCTTAAAACCAACAATTTGATATAGTGAATTAGAATCAGTACACAAAAATCCAGGTAAATCTCAGAGAAGCTAATCTGTCTCAGTTCTCTGGAATATTACTCAAATTTGGGAAAAACTGGTACAGCAAGCAATGAATATCTCTATCCTTCCTTTCATAATTAAATTCCAAGAAAAATGTAGAGACGCTTTCTGCAAAATCATAAGTTAAGGGGGGGAACTTTTGACATTTTCTCTGTATCCCAAAGTATACTTGTTACAAGAGAGCTACTCATTACTATTAATATTATTAATGTGTCAGCTATTTTCAGCTTGATTGCTTTGCTTTTGTAGTTTGGCTTTCCCAGAAACCCTATTCCTAACCAACTTCTGGTGTAAACTTAAGCTACTGCGGATTTTTTCTGGGGGTGTATCATATGTTAGGTGAAAGACTAGAGATGACTGTATCAGGAGTGTCTGAACAAGTTAAAGAGTACAGCAAGGGGGTAATGGAAAAGACATGTACCTGTGACTATCACATGCAAAATCCATCCCCAATCACTCCTTCCCATTGGTAGCCCTGGTCATGGAGAAAACCATGCTCACAAATAAGCAGAGAGAACATTTGCATGATAGCTAACTGCTGAATAAAATTAAATGCAACCTAACCAGAAGCCCTGTTGTTCAGTCTATGGGTCTCTTCCACAAAGGTGAGGTAGCTATATTTTAAGCATTTTGAAGGGGAAAAGTTCACCACTGTTGTGTATGTTTTCCATCCTTATATGTCTTGTATTGGATCATCTGTCCTAAGCAGGTTTTTTTCAAGCAGAGTTTACTGCAGAGCTGAGCTAGAGATTGAGAGGTTTCTTTGTACCCAAGTCACAGCCCTTGAAACGAGATTTGAGCATGGCCTCCTGGACATGCAATTCTTGTGTATTTTCTTTGTACGTGAATCAGGTAGAGGTCCATAGGCTATATTAACTGGATTGCAATCTTCTAGTAATTACCTATAGGCTGCCTGTCCCTTTGTGCATACCTGCTGGGAAAACTGGTGTTTATCTGAATAACCTCTAACCCACATTTTAAAATCTTGCTACTTATTCAGATTAAATCTTACTGTGATTGTTTCTAGAAGCTATCAGGCCTTGTTGGGGAAGTAGTTATCTTGCTTTTCCAGTCTATTCTCTGTGCTAAAGATAGGGTTTTGTGGAGTTGCAAATCAGGGTTTAAAAAAATAAAATTCATCAATCCATCAAGATTTTATGAAACTAACTACTAGATAACACAAATAAGATGCATTGCTTTAGTAAATGATAGAAAACAAACAAAGGAAATGCTTATCTTCCTGTTTTAGTCCATTAGTTCATTTTTTTCTAATATTTAAAATCTGGCCACCTGCAAAAGATTATCAAGAGCCTCTGTGGATTCGCAGGAATGCTTGCAGTACTTGGAGCGAATGAGATACTCTCACTAGCACACACTACTCCCTGTCATTCAGCATTCTAACAGCGAGAGACAGGGCCATCAGCAATGCAATTGTTATTATTTGGTAAAGACTGGTGGTGACTTATGAGTTTCAGAGTGCAGCTTCCTCATTTGTTTACTGTCGAGAGATTACAGTTTCCATTTACTATGGTTTTATAACACGCAGGTGGGAAAAATCTCTTTTCCGAAAGCTTGTCAGTAGCTGGTGCCAATGCTGAAATATTCCTGCCTGATTCTTGCAAATGAATCTATGCCGTGTTTGGGTACAACTCAAGGTCCAGATCCCATAACCAATGCCTGCTGCCAGCTGCTGCCAGGCCCTCAGACACAGTGCCCATGGACAGGGCAGCCAGTGGGACAGGAGCCAGGCTGAGATCAGCCTCCGGTGAGCTGCTCGGGTGCAGCCGGTGCTGGGTGGAGGAGCCTGGGTGAGTGGTAGGACTGCTGCACTCTCACAGCCCTCCAGCACGACTCCTGGCCCTGCTGTTTTCCTGTCTTGGCTTTCCTACCACTGAGGGGGATAAATAGAGTATTTGCTGATATTAGAGGGGACTTGCAGTGAAGAACTCCCATGTCCTGGAGAAGAGATCCATCTGTACACTTTTAAAAGGCTGGGAAGGATTTTATGGACATCAAAACAGTAGGTCTGAATTGCAGTGTATTTGAGGTATGGGGCCTTCCAGCCTCTTTTCCCTGGATAACCCCAGCCTGACAGCATGGATGGCTTCACATGAGTGCCTCTGTTCCACTCACTCATGTGATGCCAGCCTCCCTGTTGCCAAAACCCAGGCTTTGTTTTGGGGGTTTGAGCTGAGCTATGTCTTATTGCCTCAACTCTGTGGTGCTTCAGATTAAAACCAGTCTGTTAAGCAGGTTGACAATGTCAAATCAGTTTTCCAGAGGATAAGGGTGGGCAGGCAGCTGTGGGGCTCTGCCATGAAGGATGTCACCCCACACTGCTTGGCTACATCCACTCCATTTACTCTCTCAAGATGCAGAATTGGCAGCACAGGAGTTTCTGCGCTGCAGTATGGAGTTGGGAAACAGCATGAGGCACTAACAGGATTGCTGGTAGTGGAGCCTAAAGGGCAAGTTAGTAAGACAGGACAAATTTTAGGCAGTAAAAGGTTCACAGGTCTCCACCAAGGGAGCTTCTTTGCTTTTTCATGTGAAGAGAGAAATAGGACATTCCCACCAGCAGTAAACACTCAGCAGAGGCCGGTAAGAAAAATGTTGAATGGGTCCCCACAAACATTTGCAAAGTGTGGGTAGACACAGGTAAAGACACTTAACAGATGTGCTGGCACATCATGGGACAAGGTCTATGAGGAGAATTGCAGTCTGATGCTATCCTGCACCCTGATGGGTGAAAATGGACATTGTGCTGAATGGGCCCCAGCCAAGGGAGGATTGATTGTGTTAGAATTTTTACCATGAACCAACAATAGGTTATAGGGAGTGTGAATTTGGGGCTAAATTTAAAAGGTTTCAAAATAGTGCTTCAAATTGAACTCAGGCTCAACAAAAAGACAAATTAGGTGAGCGAGTTAATAACAGGGTTGTGTGCTTGGTGCCCCTACTCTTTTCCTCACTCATATTTGCTACTAAAAATAATGGTACCAATCTGAAATATTTGCTCTTAGCACTGCTTTGAAATATTGGCTGCTGTGAGTTCCTGATTTACCTTGAATGTAAGTACATAGGCATAAGCACGTCTTGTTTAGAGAACTTTCTTCTTTTGAAATGCACTTGTGTTGTCCAGCCGGGCACCATCACGACAGCCACAGAATGAAATCAGAGTGATGGAGAGACCAGCCTGGGAGACCCAGAGTCAGCTTAGTGAAAAAGTCTCCACACTAGAATAGGGGGCCCAAGGCAAAGCATCCCAATTCCCCTAAGACCCAAACTCCGGTGAAAGTATGATCCAGGTGTTGCAGCTATAGCTGATCTCAACTAAAAACCTCAGCTGAGGTTAATCTTAGTCACATTAGCATTAACATGCTGATTATAGGCTTTCATTTTTCCCTCCTCATCAGAGTTTAAAGTTGCAGTGTATTTAGCATGGTTTTGTTCAGCTCTATAGACAAGGGTGGTGCTATTTCACCCCTTTTTTCCAAGTAGGGAGCTGGTGCATGCTTCCATAGAGAATTTATGCAGTGTAACACAGGTAGCTTGTAAAAGGACAAGGAAACTCTCCCGAGTTTTATGCTTACTTGTTAGACCATTTCTCCCCTGTAGTTATGAGAAGGTTCAAAAACCATATTCAAATTTCACAGCTTGGCTCAAGTCCCAAACAAGCCTGCAGAATACAGTAGTTTAAGCAACAAGAATTTGCATTTTTGCCTTTACTTTTTAATACAAAAGTATCTTTCTCATTGCTGTTTGCAAAGGCTGTGGAGCTGATCTAAGCTGCAGGTAAAAGATGAGAGCAAAGTTTGGAGGTTAGTGTGGGATTTAATGCTCTACTTCACAAATCTTGTTAGCAGGTGTCAGTCTGGCCTTTTGGACACAGGCGATTCATTTAGTCAGGGATTACATTTTTGGGGGGCTCATCATAGTTAGCCCTGAGATAGGTAGAACAACAAATCAGTTTTATTTGCATGCATGATTAAGAGAACTCCCTACTAATTTTAAGACATGCTGAGGCAGGGATAGTTTACTTGTGCCTTAGAAAAATAGGAGTTTTCATTTGAAAAATAGTTACACAAACAAAGGAAGAAAGAAAACATGGTTTAATATACTTCTTTTATAGATCAGGCCCTTCCCTCATACATAAAATTCTGCACTATGTGTTTAATTTTATGTCAGATTTATTTTAGAATTTTTGTCCAAAGATATCTTAAGTCAAAGCAGAAAAATCGCTTCACCCATCACTGAAATTCAGTCACCTCTGGGATGAAGAATGGCAGTCAAGGGGACAGCTAGTACACAATAACCTTGGCCAAAAACCCAGGTGCAGAAATCTGCTACCACCAGAAGTGCCATGGGACCTAGCTTTGAAAGATTTTCCCACAGTAAATTAAATGAAAGTGTATTTATCTGCTTCAGCAAAATGAAATGTTGAGTTGACTCAGCCGAGCCTCAATCTCACATTTTAGAGGCTCTGGGCATTTCAAGTATAATGCGGAAAACACCACGCTCTTGCCTTTCCAGCTTGTGGCAATGATATTAAAAAGTCGTAGCTAATCGGTGACTAAGGAATAATTTCTCAAAAATTTGGGCTCTCCAAAACCACAAGGAGATGGCAAATTCAGAGCTAGGATTCTCCCTATTAGTTTTACTTAACTACACCAGCTCAAAACCTAAAATGATCACTTTTATCAACACTGAGATGGAGACCCACATTTATCTGGCACAAGATGCCAGTATACATAGCAAACAAGTTAATTTCTTGCTAATTCAGTGCAATATTCTTTACCACACCAAATGATTCACTTGCAAGGTTACTTAAGCATTTATGCATATAAGATTCTTCTTAACAAAAGCTTCTCTTGATTCAATAAGTTTGTGATGGAGAAGAAACATGACACTGGGTTTTTTTGAGCATATTTAGCAGAAGTACAGATAATGGGCACTGCGACATTACTGGGTTTTGTTACAAACACCAGATTGTTTCCCTTCCATATTTTTAGGCTCTGGAAGGAGAAAGTTTCACTGGAAAAGCAGATTTAATAAGTGATTAGAGGGTAATCACTATTCTCTTGTAATATGCAAAGGGCAGTTTTGGGTTGTGAGGTAGTCTGTGGGTCATGTGAATTTAATTGTCATATCCAGAGACTTATACCAAATTAAGTGTATCCCTAGTGAAACAGCACAGTTGTAAATCTGTGAGATAGATATATATATATATGCATACTATTTTTTACCAGAGCTATGGGAATAGTCCATTACCTATAAAATAAAGAAACAATGTTAAATATGCCAAATCAATTTCCTCATGAAACCAGCAACAAATACTTAGCTAGTAACTACAAGAGACTCCAGTGTTCAGCTCAGGTTCCACACACTGTCCCCTTTTACACCATTTCACCTAGTGCTTGCAATGCCTATATAGAAAGTGTCAGGTAAAACAAACCATCTCGGAAGACAAGCGAGGACTAAATCATCTGCTAAGTATTTTTTCACACATTTCTTTGGGAAAAAAAATCTTTACAGTAAGAGAAGCTAAAATTGGCTTAGAGGGACCACAAGACTGTCTGCACATGAAATCCAGAGTGACCATCTTATTTGTGACCTTGGGGATTTGAAGCTGAAATCTTGACCACATGAAGTCAATGGGGATTCTGCCACAGGTCTAAATGGGACACAAGATTATTCTGAATCCTCTGCAGCCTATGTCTTGGCTCTTCTGCTGCTCATCTGGTACTGACTTTCCACTCCCACTACCGAAATGAAATGAGTCTCCTGTTTTCCACCAACCCACAATTCAGCCACCTCCCTGAAAACTTCTTTTTTCTCTGTTGCCTTCTGGAACTCCTAGATGATCTCTTCCCTTTCTGAGTTATGGTTGAAGTAGAAGGAGCAAAACTAGATAACATTAAAAAACAGTTTAAAGATACAATGGCAAACCAGTTTGTCACTTCAGATACCGTGGCACACCAGTTTGTCAACACACATCCCAAGATGGGAAACTTATAGGGCTTTTAGTGGGCATTCCTGAAAAGACAACATTTACCATTTCATGGTAATTGTATTATTGTGATATCACCACTTCTACCTACAGAAATGTATCCGTTAGATCAGGTATCTGAAGCAGAGCATTTGAGAAGTGTTTGCTGTAACAGAACAGAGTGAAAAAAAAAAGTGACTGAAGAGAAGGATGCAGTAAAGAAAAAAGACTGTAGTGGAATCTGAAATCTAGCGTGCCACTGCAACTTCAATGCAAACTCTTTTGCATTATTGTTATTATTTTGGCATAAAGCCTTGCATCAAAGCCAGAGCTGCAGCCAGGATTTTCAGCCTTAGCCCTGAATTTCCTGGCTTTTATCAGTTTAAAGTCAGCCTTTAATGTCACTCCAACATAGCCCTATGTAGCTGAATTGATTTAGCAGTGTGCTTTAGCTAAATGGAGAATCTCCATAGCAGTTGCTTCAAGGGGCTCAGAAGAAACTCACCTTCACTCACAGAACTCCAAGGCATCCTTTCAAATGTGCTTCCTGATAATGTGCTTACTCCTGGACTCCAAGAGCAGCCTTTTTCACAGAAGGCCTATGCTAAGACTTATAATAGCAAAACAACTGTCCTGGTTACTGTTTTACACAAAGTGAAAGTTATTTGGGCCCCACTGTTTTGCACTAAAGGACAACAACAAATGAAGAACCAGGTTATAAACATTGCACAGGGCATTTGGAATACTTTACAGACGTGAAGCTTTAGGTAAAGTGGAACTGATCTAATATTTCTATTTGGCATATTCTATGCTCAAAACCCCTTAATTAGTAGATGTTGACCTACATCAAAGATTTTTTTGTTTTAAGAAACATACTGCAATCTGTTCAAAAATGACTCCACACTACAGAAGTGGCTTGAACAATGGTGGTACAGATACTAAGTATTAAAAATGAGCAGCTATGTTTTTCTTTTGACAAACCTCATTTCTTCTGCTTCTGTGTTTTGTTTAGTTCTAGTATCTCGTTATGTATTTTGTGAGCATAAAGCAATTTCGCATGCTGTAAGTTTGAGTGTGTTTAACACACAAATCATGATTCAGAACTGTAGTCTGGAGATTTGAAGCTGATCTTGAAGCTGATAATTATTGGCTTTGACTTCTCACCACTTATTTCTGAAAACATAAGCCTCGCTTAAAAAGGGAAGGTTGTCCTCTGTAGTGGCAAAACAACTAATTCAGAAGTGGCCTAATGCTTTAACTTCGCTAAAGGCCCTCTATATGGCAAGTGCATGTGAACAGAGTACACATGATCAAATGGGAGCACTTCTAGGTCTATACACCTGATTACCTAAATCCCATAAGTGTATTCTGTGCTGTTTTGGAGCCCCAAGATAGAAAGACTTGGTTGCTTTTGTAAGTAATGAGAAAGGAGGAGGGAGGGAATTCTCCAGGAAGATGGAAGGAATAATACATATTCTTGTAAAATGTTGTAAATGTTGCGTTTAAATAGAAAAGTCTCAAACTGTGGAGCTGGTCCATGTAATAGAAGGATCAGTAATTCTAAAAGAGTGCCAGAAATGAGCCAATTTCACAAGCTATTTGAAGGATATTTTCATGTAACTTTTAGCCAAAGCAATGCTCCAAAAAGTATGAAAATTGAATCCTAATTAGTTGCAAGGATCCCTCTGGCTCAAGTTGACTATTATATTGTGCTCCATGCTCCCAAAGCAGATGAGAGCCATCCTACCTTGCCAACGTATGACAAGGAGAAAGGTAAACTCACCAAGCCATTGCTTTCAGAAGAGTTTAAAACAAGAAAAAAGAGAAAATTACACAAATCTTGAGGGAGAATTGCCATTATTTCCACATAATAACAGTCATCTGGGATAATATGCCTGTATTTCACTTGTCAAAGCATGCTGTTTACTATTTGGTCTTTTAATAGTGAATTTAGTGAACATTAAGAGACATTAAGGCAAAGCAAGCACTTTAATGTTGTATCAGCTCATTCCCCTGCCCCTCAATACACTGGTCTTTACGTTTCTTTGTGTGTTCTGAAGAGACCTTATACATCTTTCTGTATAGGTTAAGCTGACACTGCAGAAATGAACACGACCGATTTAAATCTTTATTAAAAATACAAATGTCTCGAATACTAAAACTCCCTATTCATAAAGCAGAGACTTTTGCTCTTGCACATGATGAATACTTTTGGAGGTTGCTCTAGGGACAGAACATTCTTTGAGGTTTTGGTTAATGTTCCCCCCTACCCCACCACCTCCTTGTGAATTTTTTCTTGTTGTTCTACAAGAAATGAAATGCTAATCTCAGCTCCACCTCTACTGGGTCACCTCCAGGTCAGCAGATTAGAGAAATCAGTTAAAGAATGAAGACAGTCTACTCCAACTGCAGGGCAGGATGACCCAGTTATTAATCAATCTGATGGCAGCATTTGAACAATGACAGTCATCTGTCAGAAAGCAGGAGGTGGCTCCTCATTAACACACTGCTCACCTGCCCTGAGCTACAACTCTTTTATAATAATATCTATCATTCACCTCTAAGGTGTTGCTTCTTTCTCTGGCTACATGAAATAACAGGCACTATTTTCTGTCCCTTTCCTCGTACTTCATTTTCTCAGAGATCCTCAAACTGCAATACCTTGCAAATACAAAAAAGAAAAAAAAAAAAAAAAGGAGGGAAAAAACCCAACACACACCAAAAAACAACCACACACACAATAAAATCAAAATCAAAAAGCACAACAAAACATGCCCAAAAAAACTAAACAAGCAAAAACCAGAGAGACAAAATGACTTCTAACTAATTTTCTAAGACCTTCAAGCCTTCAGATTAAAATAAGTAGATTGAGATAAAATTGCTATTTTAACACAGTAACATTCCAAAGTTATAAATTGGCCTCTTTCTCCCAGGTAACAGCTTAACCCTTATTTTTGCCAATCTGATTTCACCATGACTGTCCCAGCAGGTTACCTCACACCATCTTTATTCTGTCATATACTTTTTAAAATTACTCTGTTTGTCAGTTTTCAGTCTACATGCAGATGTTCAGTCAGAATAATATTTTAGGCAAATAATTCTTTCATAAAATGCTGCCTATCAACAGACATTTTTGTTATTAGATGCACACATGCATGTAGGTCAGACACAGGGCTGATGACCTGGTTCTGCCATTATCTCTGCCTAGGAACAGGTTCACACCAATTTCTATCACCCTCCCTGGAAATCTGACCCCAAGATGTATCATTAAAGGGAAAGTAATACACAGGTAACGGAAAATAATCCCCACACCTGTTGCATTCAATAATATATATAGAACCAAAAATCTGCAAGGTACCTACAGATAGATTTCTTCCTCACTGCCTTTGGTTCCAGCACTTCAGTTACTGCCCACTCTTTAATCTTCTCGATCAAAAAAATGGGGACCTACATAGCCTTTCATTTCAGAAAATCCACATGGCATTGGTTATAAGCACAGCAGGAACTATGATTTTACCCAAAGGTCCTACCCACCCTTCAGCTTCACATAATGGGCTGCTGCTTTTCAGCAGCTCCCCCTGACCCCTCAGCCCGTGATCTTCAGCCCCCATTCCTGTACCTGCCCTGCAGCGGTCAAGGCAGGGCTCAATTTTTCAGCAATATTAGACTACTACTAATCATACAAAGTACAGCAATGCCTGAACACCAACCAAGATCAGAAGCCTTGGTGCTGAGAACAAGCTGGCTGGGGCTGCCTATGCATCCTGGAGATCTTGCAATGAAACCAGACACAGGGAACAAAGTGATGGAGGGAACTTCCAAGCACAGCAAACAAAGCATTTGCTGCCAACTTTACACAAGGTCTACAGTGGCTTTTTGCAGGATGTGCTCCTAAAAGGGAGAGCTATTCTCAGCTGTTTTGGAACTCCTGTGCCAAACCCAGGTGTGGACAGGCCATCTTACACAAGCCAGGCCATCTTACACAAGCCAGGCCTTGGTGAACAGATCAAGAATTAAAAGGCAGCAGCAGCTGTTTAGCAGTCATTAGTAGCAGGTAGTGGTTCCTCCACGTGTTTCTGGAGGAGATCTGCAATATGGCAGCAGGAGAGGAGGGGGTTATCACTGACTTCAAGTGTTCCAAAAACACTGACCCAAACCCCATCCTAACTATCTCTGTCTGCTCAAATGGGCTAGAAATTCATCAGAGTTACAGAAGCACTGGCATTTCTGGTCCCCTTTCCACTTCCACGGAAAGAATATCTCACAGGCTGTCTAAGCCACTTCCAGTTACAATTCGGCATTATTGGCTCATACTAAAATGGGGGAAAATCTAACACCATAAAATGCTTTCAGTACTCAAAAAAAAAAAAAAAAAGAGAGATTAATTTCAAATTTGGGACTCCAGATCATTCTTTCTTCTCACTTTCTTGTTAGCAGGCATGAACTGTAATTTTACTAGAAGGTGCAGTTTCATATTTTAATTTTGTCAATAAATCAAGGCAGCATTTTCTGCATTGCACTGTTTATTAGCATTAGACCCAGCAAAACAACAACAGAAAAAAACCAAACAAAACCTACCAAAAATATGCAACAAAAAAAGCAAAAACACACCAACCAACCACCCACCAAAAAAAGAGAAAATCAACAAACAGAATCACATGTTACAAACACTAGAATCACAGTTTTTCTGTCTAAACTCTGTTTGTTCAGGCAATTACATTGCCTGCTACTTACCCATAATGTTCTCCTTTTAGTTAGAGTGCTCTGCAGATGATTCGATGCTGATAATGTCTAGTTTTCTGGGAGGAGAGATGAGAAAGGAAATGTTACTCCCGAACTCTGACCTCTGTAGATGGCTTTCTGGGGAATGCACTCCACTAATTGACTTCTTTTTGAGCTGCAGTGGATGTAATTGCATATATATGGCCTGTGTTTTGCTTGCGTTACTTTTTTACGGTACAGGACCGTGTCCACAATGGTGCATTAAAGTAATAATAATGAAAATAGTATCCATCAAGTAATTTCAGTGCTGTTACCACCCTGGGATGTAACCATCCTGAAAACCCTGTGTGGTTACACCTGGGCTCCATCCACCTCCATGCCATTAGCTTTGTTCTGGATGGCCTGGCAAGGGGCACCCATCTTGCAATTCCCAGGCTTGCAGCTTTCTTTCCGTCCAAAAGAGCATTTGGCAGTGTAGTTAGTCCTCCCTCCTCTGCTATAAGCACACGTGCATTTTGGTGTATGCACATCTTCAGCACAGCTAGAGCAGTCAGGAAGAAGCTCGTGAGCCCTCAGCTTCATCCTTCTATGAGGGAGAAAATATTATCATTGTGTTACAGATGAACAATCAGATACATTTAAGCAATACACCAAGCACTAGCAGGTGAATTAGTTTGAAAATAATGAAGGTGGCCGTGGTGTTATTGAATCTTCCTCTCACTCTGCAGACGTGCCTGCAAACCCTTCATGGCTGGCTGTTTGTGTAGAAGGGCCCTGAAGCACATTCAGGGGCTGATTTCTCCTTTCAGAGATTTTTCCTCCAAATAATGCCTTTTCCCCTGGTGGGGAAAAAAAAAAAAAAAAAAAAAAAAAAAAAAAACCACAAACCAAACTAAACCAAAAAGAACAACAACAACAACAAAAAGCCCCACCCAATACGCCACCATCAACAAAAAGAAAAAGCTTCCTTTTATTCTTCCTCTTGCTCTCATTTCTTCCTTTTCTTGAACAGGGCTACTGTTAACACTAGTTCCAGGCCAAAGTGACATGTCTCATATTTTATTGGGCTTTTTCCCCCTCAGTGGCAAACCCTAGAAACAAAATATTCATAAGAAACTATCCACCTATTTTTTTCAATATTATATTCATCAGTAAAGTTTTTTTTCTGTATTTGAACAAGAAATTCATATTAAAATCCTACTTTCTCTTACTAATTTAGTACAAGTGTGTATGTTAATTTCAGTACGAGTATGCATGTATTTATGTACTGCATATCCTTTTTATATAACATGGATAGACATCTAGTCTTTCTATACATACAAATAATATAACAATACATCTCCCCCTCATGTTCTTTTTATTTATAGACGTATATATGTATGTATGTATGTCTATATACATGTATATATATGCATGTGTGTGTGTGTATGTTCCCCTATATGTATATATGTATATATATGGACAAAACATACATAATTGCCCAGGCTTTACAAACGGATGCCAGCAAGCAAATACCTGTCTATTGCTCTGTCAAATGTGACTCGCTGGGAAAGCTATTGGGTTTATAGAAGAGACAAACATTTCAGGCACGCCATTCTGGGGTAATGAAGCATGGCAACAAAATATACCTGTGCAACATTTGATAAAGATGAGCTGACACACCAGTCCAAATAGGTTCTTTTGTGTGTCTGCACGTGTCTACCATCATTGCTTTCATCTTAAAACAGGAAGGTAGCAATAGCAGCAGCAGCTGGCAGGAACCACAAGAGGAAGAGCAGCTCACACAATTAAACGTCGTTTACCTCTGGCCTTTATTTCACTTTTCTCTCCCCCTAATTTATTATGTGTTTTCTCCATCTCTATGCAAAAAACACAGGCTCAATTTTTCTTTCTTTCTCATGCTATCTAGCTCTTTTTACAGGGGGACTAAACAAGACAAAAGGCAAAATCCCATGGCATTAAGCTTTGGATCTTAACTTGAAATGCTTCTAGTGGGGTTTTTATGGCCTTTATTGTTCTTTGATTAATGTAAAGTAAAATTAAACCCTACAGTTACACATTAGAACATCAACTAGAGAGAAGGCAAAACTGCACTGTGTACCTCGCTTTACAGAAAACATCTTTTGTTGTGTTTAATCTTCATAGCAAAGGAAGGCAAAAGCCTCACCTGCTGCATGGACGCTGGAAGGCAATGGAATCAGAGACTTCAGCTGCAGTGCCAAGCATTGTGAGTGACCCAAGTTAACACTGGTCCTTAGGGGCTGGATAATAGCCCTAATTTAGGCACAGCTTCCATTAAAGTCAACAGGTATTGTCCTGGTATATGGAGCTCAGAAAAGAGGTCTCCCAAGGCTCTGCCTGATGGCCAAAGATCTTACTTTCAAGAGAGGTAGTATTTAGACATAACCAAACTTCATGGTGGCTGTTATGTGGTTCTGCATCAGTTTTTACCAAAGTGAGATGACTACAGAAATATTTCTTCCGGGTTTTCATCACACAGAGATGTTACACATGTGTATGCTTGCAAATATTTGTGTTCAACTCAAATGAAAGCTTAACTACTTACATCATTCTAGCTCACATCTTCTACTGAACAGGCTGAAGTCTTTCTACTATATGTATTGTATATGACACATATGTGGTTGTGTTTCTTTTTTTTATTATTATTTTTAAATTTTTTTAAAAGGTGCCCTGCTCTCATCTCTTCTTGCACAAAATCTCCTTGGTATGTGTGATTTTTCACTCTGCCACCCCACTAATTTCTACTCCTTGTTTCCAGCGTTTCTTTTCTTCTTTTTCCACAGATGTTTCTAGACAGGATGCATAACAGTTCAGCTGAAGTAAAACATTCAGCATTATGGGGTTTGAGTGGGGTTGGAATGGGGGGGTGAGACAGGACAAGTTTGACCCCTTGTAATCTCTATACTGAAGCAACACAGAACTGATTTTTTTTTTTTTTTCCACCTGGCTAGTAAAGCTCCTGCTGAACCTGAAAGAGGGTTCATATGTTTGGCATTGCATATTCCTCAGAGTAGCAGTATTTTCATTATTTACTACTAGTCAGTGTGGCTGATAATAAATGCCTCTTAACATGCTTATTGTTTTCAATTTTCATGAGTAGTCAGAGCACGGGAACTTCAACCTCTGGTTGTCCCCCACCTTGCACCCATTTCATGAATCTATTGTATCCGTAGCCAAGTTCACAAGTTAAATGACACATATGTGGCCTTTCTGTTCATTTTATCTGACACTAAGACAATTCAATTGGCGCTCAGCATAAAAAAAAAATCCCCAAAATTACAGAGCCTCTCTGCCAAGGGTAAGAATAGGTCAAGAGCCAAAGGAAATTAAGCAAACTGTCTTTTATACACAGGATGCAGTTAACATATGGAATAAAAGAACAGGGATAGGAATTGATGAAACATTTGGGAGAAACTTAGATAAACAATCATAAAAAAGATTTAGACAAGTGTTTGGACTAGCCAAAAAAATAAATAGAAAGGGTATAGAGTGTGCAAGTGACTTCATGGTCTTTCCATTCTGAAATAGCTGAAATAAAATAGCAATGAGCAGATAAACTACAAAATATCATTATGATTTAGTAGCCATTTCTTTCCGTCAGAGCTACTGTTTTAATTTTCATTCTTCCAAATTACAAAGTAACAATAAAATATCCTTTTCAATTTATGACAATGGGACCCTTTTAATTGAATTTCAGAAATGAGTTGATTTGACTGATGGGTAGGTAATGGGGATATACTATTTACAGCTGGAAATGCATTTCCAGTTGAAGGATTTGAAAAAAGCACAACAAAATAGATATTTATAAGTAGGATTTCGGATGGCTTACATACGCGCACACACACACACAAATATATATGTTCACCTTGAGGTACAACAAACAATATTTCTGTTTAATCCTAAAAGCCTCTACCAAAGAAAAGAAGTTCATGAGCACTTAGACCATTTATTTTAGTAACAGCCAAATGTACAGTTGCTATGACCTCATTATAACTCTTACTTTTTCTCACTGTATAGAGACTTGAGATTGAGGGTGGTTTTTTTCTGAATGTTAAGCCAAATCTGGAAATATTGGCAACTTATAGGTCGTCTCACTCTGCCTGAGAGTTAATGTGGAGTAGCCTACATCAGCCATCACTTTTTGCATTGCAATGGCAAAATTCCAGCTGACTTTAATGGAGCCAGAATTTCACCCCAGGTGCACTATTACAATTGACTAGGGTCTGATAGATTGATTCCTGAGATGTTCTGGATTCCAGATGTGGATCTCATAAAACTGTAGAGTGTGGTGTGTGCAAAGCCTTTTTTTTTTTTCTCCTTTTCCCCCCCCCTTTTTTTCCCCCATTAAATAAATAATAATAAAACACAGTCCTTTTAAGCAGTGCAATGGGGAGTAAGTACTGGTTTTTTTCTCTGTCTTCTGAGAAATAGCTCCTTCTTCTTTCTCTGTTACTTATGTTCTTACATTTATGTAGCAAGGAGAAAAAACAACAACAACAAACAAACAACAACAAAAAAGTGCCAGTGAACTGCAACTGGCTTAATGTATATGTAGAGCTGAGTCCATGTGTGCCTGCTGAAATTTTATCAGCAACACCTACAATAAAAAGTCTAATCAGAAGCCAACTGTGCTAAGTAACAAAAACTGAAAAATAACCTAAAAAGCCATGGAGCCAACAGAATTGCAAGAGGAATAGAACAAAAGAAGCCTTCAACTGTAGGAGGCCTTGGGGCAATAAATCATAATCATCATGGCTGGGCTTCGCAAACGAAGATTTACAAGGGCTCTACCCACGCTTGCTACAAGCATGCTGGTGGCTAAAAAGGACAATGGGAGATAGGCAAGTCCTATTGCAAAAGGCACAGTGGAAAGTCTCTGTCAGCACTACTGGCAAGGCACGGTTCTTCCTGCGTTGCCTTTTTTCCT
>JAWWEE010000074.1:91651305-91672712 GCA_035221455.1 Xenops minutus | reverse complement strand
GGTTGCTGGGGAGCTAGCGAGCCCATCCTGCCCATGGACACACTTTGTCTGACCCTTCAGTTGAGACCTGACTAGCAAGGGAGACCCTACTGGAGGGATGTACCATCGCTAGCACAGCTCACAACCTCATAAGGGCACGCAAGCTTCTCCCCCACGACAAGGGGGTGTCCATGGAGAAGGGTGTGATAAATAAAGGGAGAGGAAAAGACGAGAGTCCTTCCACTATGAAAAAAGCCCTCCAAAATCTGGAAACCACAAGATGCCAACAGCAGGGCAGGCGTTTCCTATCCTGGGTCTGTCTTGCCTTGGGAAAGGAAGGATGGCTGCCCTCCTATAACCAGGTATCTGTGCTGGCTCTTGGAATTCACCTTTCTGTTCTCTTTTGCTCTTATAAATATTTGAGGTAAGTCCATCTACATCTATCTCCATGTCTGTCAGGAATCTAGCGAGAGGAAAAAAATAATCTCTATTCCCAGGAGCCAAGTAGCACTGGGATAGTTTCCACTCTATAAGAGTATAAGAGCAAAATTTGAGCCTTTTTTTCCTCACTACACTCAGTAGTAGCAGAGAGAAGTATTCCTCATGCCTCACAAGACAGAGACAGGGAGATGAGGACAATAGAAAAGCATGAAAGAGGAAGATGTGCAGCCAGTAGAGTTATCCTTCTGCTGCCTTTCACGTCCCAGGGATTGGGGAAGCTGAGGCAGAGCAGAAGTGACAGAGCCCAGGCAGGCACACAATGTTCTTGTGTTTTCCCACAAGTTGGTGGAGCATGTATGTGCTGCACATAAGTCAAAAACAGAGCTGGGAGGAATGTGCTATGTAGGAAAACTTTCAAATATTTCCTAGCAAAGATGTGTTGCCAGAAGCAGAAGACTGCAAAGATAAACAAGCAGGGCAACCAAAAAGAAGTAACAGTCTAAAGGGAGATGCTTGATCTTGGGGTAACACTACTTGGGGCTGTATAACCTACCACTACGCAAGTCACTGAGGGCAAAACAGCAAAAGCAGGCTGCACATCACCCAAGGAAATACCAAAGATTATTAGATGGTGTACTACATGTGATTGAAAGACAGAATGACAAAGAAGGAAGAGGTTTCATGAAGCTACATAGAGCAGAGATTAAAATCACCATTCTATATTAAAAAACCCCAACATATCCACTATATACGCTATAGAGGCATGCCAAAAATAACTATCCCTCTGTTTGTGAGCAATATAGTGGTATTTTAGAACTTCCTGAAAAGCACTCTGTAGCCACTGTATTAAAAGACACATCTGGTCTGGTCAACAAATGTCCCTGTTCACAATTCCTACTGTGGATACAAAAATATTTTGTGTGAATCTGTGTTTGTGCAGAATTATCAGATACATCTGCCCATGGAAGGACAAACATGGACAAGGTCAAAGGAAAGTATTCTTTAGAATAGCCCTTAAGGAGGCAGAGGAATTAGGCCTGATTTATGAATGTATTTCCACAATTCACTTGAAAATTTGTAATGTCTCTGCAGCCTGGCAAGAAAAAAAGTTGAGGGTAATGTGAAGGAATGCTTCTATTCCACTTTATTGTAAAATTATCCCATGTTACCTGCCCTAATCCCCTGAAAACAAATTAAATCCTCACTAAGCTGACTTTAAATCAATAGTTTCATTTAAGAATAGTGTGACTTAATAAAAATAAAAAACTAACTGGTCCAGCCAATTTAAGAGGGAAATAAATCATTGCCCAAGGAAAAAAGCAGATTTGACTTGTATATGGGCCACAGTTTTGTTGAGGGGCTAACCTGCTGTCTAAATTAGCTTGGGGTATATTACAAATCTCATCAGCCTCATTCAGAAATCTGCTTCACTGTACTAGGGAGGAAGATTACCTAAAAACAAACACATTGACAAACAAGCAAACAAATAAAAATGTTGTTATATGAAATATTTCTGAGAACACTTAGTAAATCATATAAGAAAACACACCTTTGAATTTCCCTGAAACATCACCTCCCACATCAGCATGTCTATTGTCTAACTTGTTTGGAGAGGGTGTTTGTGAAGTATAAAGAATGCCATATTTGCAGCTAGGGCAAGAGCAATAATAGCTACATTAAAAATGGGAGAGAAAGGAGCAGAGCAATGAACAGACAGGCAAGCTGCCAGCTATTTAATTCATTCATACAGCAAAACTAGTTAAAATAATAACTGAATAAATTATTTGTAAATCTATAGATTGAATTATCCATGCAATCTTTGCAGCTTGGTGAAGATATTACTTCAATGTTATTAAGTGTGGATATATTTATCACTAATTTACTTTTTAAATGTTACGAAACTTGCATAATAAAAGTCTTAAAGGTTTAGAAGATCAGAATATAAGCAAAGACCACAATGAAGAAGCTTACTCAAATCAGTGCAAGTTATGCATTGCAAGCGACTGACAGCAGGAGAATTTAATAATCCTGACTCCAGTTGACTTATTCTAAGCATTCCCGGATGAATACCTTTCTCTGTCACCACATTTCCAGGCAAGCCTTTGAAAACTATCTTTTAAATAACCTGTGTAAGGGCACCCCACAAGTTGGCAACAAAGGACAGGAACAGCTTGTCCAGAAGCTCAGAAAATGCTTTTACTATGCACCCCTCTTGTAGCCCACTGTGATAATCTGTAGAAGCTGACAAGGTTTCTGGATTTGCCTCAAATACCCTGGATTCAAGGAAGAGATTGCAGTGAATCTGTAAGCTTACAGACCTGGCTTAGAAGAAAGGACTTCTCATGCAAATTCCTTTACATTTATCTGATTTCCCCAACATGATCCAAAAAGATGGTAATATCTTCATCTTATTTTTCTTAAAACATTAATAGACCAGTAGGAATAAACACTAGTGACTTTGATGATGAGAACACTAAGAAATGTTGGGATGAAGAAAGATTGAAAGTATGTGAAGTAACAGTGATGGGGTAGAGACTATAACCTCGATGTTCTCCATGCTGTATCAACAGCACAGGCTTGCCAACATTGGCAGGGCCAACATAAAACTGCCTTGCAGAAATGTTTCAGTGGAGAAGGAAAATGAACCATAAAATGTCCAAGTTTATAAAACTGGGAAAGCTGTTCTTCTTCACTTAGTTTTATTCCTAACACAAACATTACCATAAAAAATACTGATGCTAAAAAAAAAAAAAATAAAAAAAATAGTCCACATGCCTATGTGGACTTGGAGGGCTCCAGAGGAAATGGAGTATATTGCAGACCAGAATCCTCCAAACTGCCCTGAACCTGCCTGACAGAATACTATATGACTGTGTGTTTAACAGGTAGTTTGGAGTTGCAGTTATCCATATTTTTATTCCCCAGTAAGTGCTCCTAGGCTCTGCTGTCCCACTGTGATTTTGAGATATGAGGTCTTAAGGAGAGTGGGATCAAATAGTGTCTCACAAGATCATCTGCACTGGGCCTTTTTTTTCTTTTGGTTATCATTTTTCTTACCCTTTCTTCATTCTGAGCCTGCCTATTTATTTGTTATAGGGATAACCATCTGTGTTAGAGCTAGAATGAAAGATCATTGTACATGTTACATTTGTATTTGATGGACTCCTTCTTGCTAGATAAAAATACAGTATGCTGTTGTACACTGTATCAGACTGAAAACACAGAATTGTTTTCTTTCTGGCTCTGTATTATATAATAAGCTTTAAGATAAACTTCATATTCCTGAAGGTCTGTGGGTGCACTCTCCTGAGTGAAAAGGCTTTCACTATCCTCTGAGCTCTCAATTTCTTTTTTTTTTTTTTCCCCAAATTCCTTAGAAATGAATGGTTGCCTTCATGTTAGTCAGAATTTTCCAGGAATCTGTTAAAAGAACATCTCAAGTTGCCCAAATCATTGGGCCATGCAGTGCCCACATAATAGTATTTCCGAAGCATGCTGTCCTTTTGCACTTCTCAATAGCTTTTTAAAATTTAGCATTTCCAAACCACAATTAGGACTCTCAAAAACCTATAATATCAAAAATTAGTGGTGTTTTTTTGAAAAATTTTCCCCAATCCAAGGATCATGACATTTCTGTTTGCAAACTCTTCTTTCTCTTGTTTCAAAACCAAACATTCAGCAAAAGGTGTCAAATTTGCATCTTCAGGGTACCTCCAAATCAACTGTTGCTTGTTGCAACTTGCAACTTATATGTGCAAACTCAAGCCTGTTAAAGAGAGAAACGTGAAGAATGCAAATCAAGTAAGTATCATACTGACAAAATGATAACACTCAGAAAGCACTTGTAAGGTTGTGGGAAAGGTCTACACCTTGGATTTGAATTTTGAATACTTGCCCTTTAAATTCTAAGTTTAAGGCGAACCTTCACACTTCTTAACATACACTTTTGACATATGAATAAATTACTAAGAGAATATCATTCCTTGGCTTAACAGAAGGGGAGAATAACCAAGTATGTAAAGACAATAGTAAATGATACATTACACACTTCATCATTGTGGTGTTATGCATGGTATTGTCCTGGGGTGTAAAATTATTTATATATTTTTAACAAGTACAGAGGCAAAGACACAACTTCATTGGTTAAAAATAAATAAATAATAATAATGAACTAATATAGTGAACATACCATGTGGGAGTACCACATACCCATATGGCATATACACTGCACAGGGAAAAGAAGCAAATAATTGTGTTTTTAAACCAAACTGTTGTAGAATCTCTAGTTTGTCTAAAGATCTCTCTGTTACTTATGCTTAAAGATTTTTTTTTTAAATTTCAAAATTCCAGGGTCCCATTATTTGCAAAAAAAAACTATCAATCCAATGTAAAAATGTGTGCTTTGCTATTTAACAAGGTTTACATGTCTGGGGTCACTCCACCCTCCTGGATTCACTCTGCTGGTCAGATTTTCAGGATACACTTGGGTGCAACAACAAGTACATAATAACCAGTTGATAGCAATACTTACTAATCTGGGATTGCTTCATAAATTAGATTTTATAATCTGTTTGCTATTGCATTTTAATGACCTTGGCATCTAATGCACTAGAATATTAGTCTTTAATCTAGGTAACATAAACTACAAATGCTCAGATGTTCCTCATCACCTGCATGACAAAGAAATAAAAATACTCATTCAAACTTCTGAAGATTAAACTACAAGAGTTGCAACTTCTGAAGAGCTCTGGTACAGTCTGTGGATGTGTTTAGCTAGTGCAGTCCACAGAGGGATGTTCCCTTTTCATGTGGCCAGCTGGGGAAAGGTTGCGCAGTGATTACAGGAACCCAAACACCAATTGCCATGACAAAGAGTTCCTTGTGTTACTTGTACATGCCTAATTCGATTGGAGCTATATTTACAACCTGCAAATAGCGTCTCCTGAAAGAGCTAGATTTTTTTTGTTCTTTTTTTTGTGGGGGGGGTTGGGAGAGGTATGGAAAATTTTTCCTTAGTAAGCCTGTTTGTATTTAATTGAAATAAACAAATGCTCTGAATCTTTAAATAGTTCCTTCTTCTCATGTTTGTTTATGGAATCACAATAAATATTTGGGATTCTGGATTTTTTTTGCCCACCATTTTTCCCTGTCATTGCCCATCATATAACTGACTGTATGTGGAAACTTACCAAGACAACAAACAAAGAACTATAAATCTTTCTAGCTCATGGTAATCTCATGCATTCCTGGCTTCCAGCTGATCTATGAAGAGGTCGTTTGGTTGAAAGCCAACTTGCCAGACCTCCTTCTCTTGTCACTGTTTTAATTTCCTCTTTCGCTTGCTTTATTCTCAGTACTGGTACATTTTAAAAGAAATAGCATTTGCATCTTTACAAGAAATGCCTTTTTAAATAAGACATTCTTGGGCAACAACAAAAAAGACCGTCTGTCTCTGAGGATGTGTCTTGACAACTTGTTTTTAGTGTTTGGGAACACATACCACTTTGTTCACTTCTGCACAAGCAGATAGTTTCAGACAACTATTTCATAGTACCCCAAGGAAAAAAAAAAAAAAAAAGAAAAAGGCAAAGGGAACAGAAATCATTGGCTACTTGTCCCAAGCCTTGATACTTACTGTAGACAGCAGTCTTCTCCCTGTCTAAAGGCTGAAGTATTTTAAACACACACAAAATATCTTCTCTTGCAGATTTGTATATAGTCTGACTCACAGAGTCAGACACAAGATGGGGGGCAGCAGTCTTCTAGCATTGCAAAGGACAAACTTCTTGACTAGCCAGTTTTCTTTTGGCTTTTGTAAAGTGAGAATCACATCTTGGCCTTGATTGATCTAACAGTCTGGATTTGGCTTTCTAGTCATTGGTCTCTTTCCCAAGTTGGCTGTTGACAGACTGTGGAGTATTACACACGGGTTTTAATCTTCAGGAAACATAAAGCATATGTAGCTGGCTCCAAATCACCAGCTGTCCCATACCACAGAAGAGGAAACAAGGGTTTAGGGGAAGGGCTAGAGCATGGAGGGGTGGGAGTAGTAGGAGCTTGCAGAGTATTGCATATAACCCCAGCCACTGCCATGCTCCCACTGAGACTGAGACATTTAAAATTACTTGACCAATATCTCAGCTATTTGAAGCTAGGTCAGGAGCTGTTTGGGCCCTACAAATAGAAAGTTATCAAAAAGACAGCATTGTCTCTTCCTGTCCTCAACCACAAGTTTTTCCATTTACACGTAGCTGGTGCATTCAATCCAATATCATATTTCATTCTTACCTGAGATGCAGCTGGAAATCAAAACAGTCCTTCAGGCAGAAAAAAAAGGGAAAACTTCTGCAGATGATGTCACTTCTTTCTCTCCTCTCCCAGTTTTTGTTGCTGTTGTCCTTCTTTGTGGTGAAAGGAAAAAGCCCACAGAACCCATTTGATTTGCTGCCAGTCAGAGGATGGCAAAGCTCTAATTTGCTCACATTCAACCCCGAATTCGGGTGATGTGAGTTGAATCCTGTCCCAGATTCTGCAGCTCAGACTCATTTCTGAAGTACATCTCTCTCTAGCCAACAGTGCCACAGCCCAGGGTCGGTAGCACTACCAGCCCAGCAAAGACCACTGTCGCCTCCTTTGACAGGTTCACAAAACAGGAGCTCTTTAGCAAGTTACTTAGGAATTTCCCTGTGTCTAGGCAGCCTTTGACAGAAGAATGGCCTGTGGATATTTGTATGTTCACAACACATTCCACAACATAATTCAGCAACTGGCCCAGCCTTTCTGTAATTAGACCAGAGTAATCCCAGCTCCCCCAGAATCCGTGCCCTTTCTCCTTCAGCAACTCAACAAGTGAGGAACAAACTCACTGATCAAGTTATGCCTCTGTCCTACTGTTATCTGATAGCTTTGGGAGGGAGAGGGGGACTGTCAGTAGTTCCTGGAAGAAGGAGCCAGGAAAGAAGATATCTGTGTGAGAGTCAGAGTACTGTCAGATCAACTACATGAAGGACAGGATTTCCTATCTCCATCCAGCAAATATATCTCAAGATTTTTTACCCTCATATCTTTATATTATAGTATTATTGCTCTTTATAGTTTAATAAGTTTCCCCATTGTTGTGACATGTGACAGCAGCACCTGTGTTGGTGGATGAAGCAAAGTGGGAACAATGCCGTGTTTTCTGTAACAAATACCTGTCAATTCCAGATTGACAATTTCTACTTAGGATAATTTACAAAAGGAAAGCTAAAACACCCTCTCCTGGGGTATTATGAAAAGAAATAACGAAACACTTGATATATGCTTTTACAGCTGGAACAAAACCTAAACCTTTAGCTTAACAGCATAAAAGACAATAATAGAAAGGAAAAAATTAACATGTGGCATGATTGACAGTTGCTACCAAAAAAAAAAAGAAAAAAAAAAGGTTTATAACTATGCATATATTCTTATCTATAAAACAAATGTATCCATCAGGAAACTGGATGAAAATCTTTCTTTTTCTCTTCTGGACTGACCTAGAGGAGCCACAAAGCACTCTGAAGGCCACAATCTACAGGTGATAAAAGTGACTTTGGCCTCCAGGTCGAAGCCTTTACTGATTCACTCAGTGAAGACAAGGCCACACATGTGATTTCTATTAGTTTTATACCAGTCTGTTTATAGCATTTAACAGAGCAGAGCACAAGCTCTCCTAGAAAGGCTGGATATGCTTTGGAAAAGAACTACAGTAGCAGTTCCTGCCTTCTTTCCTCCACTTTGCGGGATCTGATGATGGAGATTTTTTCGCAGCGCTGATCCTCCTCGACTGAACCCAAACAGGAAAAAAACATTATGTGTCTTCCTTCAAACAGTCTGTGCTGTCATGGGCAGTAGCACGCAGAAGGGTGCTCTGAAAGAGACAATTACTCCCCTTTCCCTGCTGCCATATGCACTTCACCACCACGTGAGCCACGCAGCACCAGAGCCTGCAGGAGCGCGCTGTGGCTAATGGACATACTAACGAGAGGCCGAGCGTGCTGGAATATGGGCAGACAGACGGCATGTTTCAAGAACGTATTCTCTTAAACACATCACTTCCCTATTTTCTACCCTCGGCAACTGAGAAAATGGGACTTCATTAATGTTATTCTAGACAAAGAGAGGCAGAGAAATGTAACACTTAAAAAAGCCTATTTTTTTAAATTGAGAGAGACCAATTACAAAAGCTATAAACACTTTAATCATTTCTCTGAACATGTGGAAATACATACATTGGGAACCTTTTTCATAGGAAATGCTGAAATCCTTTCCTTAATGGCACATTTTCTTAATGGCTTTACAGTTTCTCAGTTCATTTCAAAGGGCTGTTATTTGTTATGTGGACATAAGTTTAGATTATAGTTTAGAATGCTGAGAGATGTTTGAAAGAATAATCTGGTGGATGGTGGCAGCTACTTTTGTGTTGCCTTCTGTTCTTTCTTTGAAATATGTGGGGGTGGAGATACAGGGGGGTGGAATGTCTGTATGCTAAAGGTTCCTCATAAAACTGTGGGTGAAATCCTGTCCCTGGTCAAACCAGGAACATATCTGGCATTTCTTCAACTGCCAGATTTTATCCAGGTATTTTACTTTATTAAGTACTAAAATGAAAATAGATTTTATTAAAAAGGATGTATTTATTATTTGCAATGAGTTATTTTACCTTATGCTATGATTCTTTGATCTTTGAGGGCATAACGATAGTATGTGCAAGACTGAAAGAAAAAATAAAGAACAAAAATGTGTTGTATAAAAAGAAGTCACAACAGGGGCATTGCAGATGATAAAGTCAGAAAGTTAGAAAACATTGATAATTTCTGAAAACAGAATACTCTTTGTAAAAGATTAAATGTGGGCTACGTGAGTGTCTTAGAATGATGTGGAGATATTGGATGAAATCCCAGCCCCGTTGAACACAATGGGAATTTTTCCATCCACTGTAACAAAACCAAGTTTTCATTTGCCCCTCACTTTAAAAGCATGTGGAGACTCAGTGGAATTTCTTCTTTAGAAACAAACCTTGTCTAGTTTATACATGTGCACTCTGCACACTTTCCTACCCTGCACTCTTCTCCATGTCTTCCAAAGCTCTAAGCCTAGTTCCTTCACTATTCTAGTATCTCACAGAAGGGAATTCTTCTCCTGAGTGAGAGACTGCACTCATTCACCAAATGCCTAATTTATAGAAATTCCATTGAATAGCTAATGACACGACTCTACCTTTGGTAAGAAGCCCATTCCACTGACTGAGAGCATTTATACAGACGTGGGAAAGCCTGAGGGAAATTTTTGGGAGGTTCAGCAAATCATTCCAAGTTAAAATGCTCTTGTTCATATTCAAGTCTTGCTGCAAACAGTAGAGTATTTAGGCATCTTCTAGAAGGAAAAAAGTAAAAAATAAAATAATGATGGCACATTTTATGGTTAAGTCAGCCCTAGTGGCTGAATTTGCTATTACTTCAAGTAATAGCAATGCAAGTCAAAATTGCTAACACAATGTCACAGAGTGCTTATGTGCAGTGAGAACTGAAGCTTCCTCAGGAGCCTCTGAGCTGAAGTGAGTGCCAGCTTACCTTGAGTCCTTCCTTCTGTTCACCATCCCCTGTTCTACTTTCCATTCTTGGTAAGAAGAAGGGATGCATTTGACTGTGAATTGTAAATGTTGTAGTTCTCAGCACTTTAAACACAACCTCTAGGAGATTACTCCACTGTTACAGATATTTCACTTGTGTTTGTGGATGTAAAGGAATACTCTGGGTCATTGCTCTCTTCTCTTCTATCACAAATCCAGATATTACTCTAACATGTCTTCTGAAATGACAAGGCAAATTTGACATGACCTGTGGGATTCCTCTTGTGAGGAGTCACCACTCGGTCCAAATCACAGACAGTATAGTTCAGCTGACATGGACACAAATCAGTTAAAAGCTTTTTTTGTTTGGCTGGGTTTTTTCCCTAATGTAGCTGATTTCACAAGCAAGGAAGAGGTGGGTTTTTTTGCATCTTTCATATTTTTCCCACCACTACCACATACACACTGGATGTTCATTTGGGATTTGGGAGAGGGTTACAGACCCTTCCATATTAAGTAGTATTTTGGAAGACTATATCCCATTGCTCTTTTTTTTGTTTTGATGAGTCTCACATAACCTACTCTGCTTGCAGACTGCAGTCCTTTCAGGACTTACTCTAAACAGAGGTAGATGCAAACTGCCTCCCCATCTGCATCATGATCTGTCACTTGTCACATGCAGTCTTTGCACATGCCCAGTCATCTCAATTACAGAGCTGACAGGGCAAACATGATGAAAAAAGTTTCAGGGAATTCATATAATTTGTGCAATTAGTCTGCAGTTCACACATTGCACATAGTTGTTAGAACGTTCTCACTTATTGGAGGATAGCAGATAAATTCCCTAAATGTCAACTTCTAAAGAATATGTTCAAACAATAATGTTGTTCTTTGTCTGTAGGGGTGAACACTGAGCCTGGCGGCCAGATGTCCACTGTACTTTCCACCCAGAGAAAGAAAAGGCGCGTGCTTGTGTGTGTGTGCATGCATGTATGTGTGCATGTGTGAGAGAAAGAGGGGGAAAGAGAACCTTGGAAAGGCAAATTTCTTTATGTCTTTTAGCAAAACAAAAAAATTAGTTTTGAGAAGGTTCTTTACCTTGAATAAAGCACACTTAAAATACGTTGAATTTGCCTTCCTGACCTAGTGCAGATGATTCCTGTATTTCAATCCCAGCTTGTATAGCAGGATATTTCGATGACTTTTCTTAGCTGTGTGAAACAAGCTGCAATATTGGAGGTCTGCAATATTTCACGTTGTAGTTCTTCCCTATAAATTTAAAGTTGGATTGCACATTGCAGCTGTGGGTTGCACATCTTAACAACTATAACTAGTGCAGTATTAACTACTTTAAAACAATGTGTAAATGGTGCCTGAAGAGTCAAAATCTTCTTCCTAGGCATTCAGATAGTCTAGAAATCTCTGTGAAAAACTGTGACTGGATCAGCATGCAATCCATGGGGAAGCTGCAGGGAGCTCTCAATGGTGATTTGATGGATATCACTTGGAGAGAGAAGGGGATCCAATGGATGTGGGAGGGGAGAAGATTCTCATGCCATCCTCTCTTGGGACAACAATACCAGTCATGGAGCATGAAAGCCTGTACAGGGCAATTGAGGATTAAACATTCATGTGAACACTAATGCCCATGCTCATTCTTCCCCTCAAAGCTGAGAAGAGCACTTGGCATCTTCCAGGAAATGACAAGCATAGCCACATCCATCAGATTCAACAAATTCATGCTTCCCACCTGAGCAACAAAGGAAGGTGGAAGAAGACATGCAAAAAAGGAATGTGAACCACATATAGTAAGATTGAAGCAGTAACTGGACTCTCAGGAGGGCCTTTAGCTCTGGGACTTCAGTTGACATCTAGAAATCCTGCGCACAACACAGAGACATCTTTATCAATACACGAGAGTAGAACACAGAGCTCCTCAGGTCCAAGAAATCTCCATAGCCATCAATAAGATTGGATAGATTTATTGTTTTCATTAGCCAGTGTCAGATTTTTATGCCAGCTGAGGCATAGGTAAAGAAATGATTGGCTTGCTTAAGATATAGTGCTCATGTGATTAGCCTTTCCACCCACTCCAGCTCATGATGCCATATGTACTGACATGACTGTCTTATAGTACTGCCCAGGCACCACAAACCCTGTAATTTATTTCTTCTCCCTAATGTCTCTGAAAGGCAGGAAAGTGTCATTACACCCATTTCACAAATAAGGAAAAAAATTACTGAGACAAATCACTCAGCAGACAGAATCACCACAGAAATCCACCCAGGATGAAAGAGGGTGCTAGAGTCCCTCCTAACAGATTGGCCAAGCCTATTTCTTCTTGACATCTGTATGTGATTTGTTAATATTCCCAGAAGCGCAGATGTTACAAGCGCCTTCCCTCCCACTGGCTTGGAAGAGTGCTGGGAGGCCCTTCCACTTTGAAGGTTTCAGGTCACATTTAGCCTAAATCTATCTCTTTGCAATCAGAGAAATACCTGTCAGTTTTGGGGAGCACGCTTCAGCTTCAGGAGGAGAGGAACACTGAATATGGAGAGAAGAACAAAAAAACATCTGCTGGTGCTCGGCCCAGGGCTGGAGATCAAAGATCACCCTTTTTCAAAGGTGACCATACTGTCCAGGAGCATAAAACAAAATAAAAGACAAACTCATTGATAAGTAGACTCTATCACTCCATAGTCCCCTAACAACATATAAATATAAATATTTATTTATATTTTCTATATCCTTTTATATATTGTTTCTTCCCTGCCTCAGTGCTTGTCTTTTGAATTTGATTTGCTTATTATACTTTCTCATTATTGTACTCCCTACACTTTAGATTCTGGTTTATGTTCAAATTCTTGTTTTACTAGAAATGCTACATCCTGGTGGAATTGAAACTCAAATTGGATTTAGAGTACTGCTTAATTTGAGCTCCAGTGTCCCAGATGTTTGTTAGGTGCTGTGAACACTACAAAATCTAATATTTTTCACTTAAAAAAAATCCATTAATATAATGCTAGGAATGAGATGCACTGAGAGCCAATAGAAGCCAAACCAAATCTGAGTGAATGTTGCCAAAGTGCTTTTTCTCCCCTTGGTTCTCACCCTCTCCCTGGGCTTTAGGTACTGCAGCACATGTGGAAGGCCCTTGTAATGCTAGGAAATGCTATACAGTTGTGATTTCACAGAACAAAACAAATTGTCTTACCTCCTCTAATATTTAATCCAGATTTGTAGTTTCCCAGTGTGCTGCTGTAAAACCAGCCAGTGTGGCAGGGTCCTTTCATAGTGCAGGAGTGCCAAATCTCAAGGTGGCTGAGCTGAGGGTTATGTTTCAATTTGGCAGTGGAACACCGTTTCCATAGACAAATTAACATTGTTTCATTTCATTTTGACACCATAATGTCTTTTCCATAGACCTGCACTGACATTGTCGTGAAATCATTGCATCCCAATCAAGTGAATGGGAAATTAGCACAATGACACAAAACATACTGAGAAAGTAACCACAGCTTAGTTTATTTGTCAAACTGAAATAGCTCAGCCACCTTCAAATGCATTTTCTGAAGCATGGAAAGATCCAAGTGCAGGAGTCAACACATACAAAACATGCGCTGTTAAATATGTTCCTTTCATTAAAGATTTAGGAAAGCTGCTAAAAATGCATGGTCCTTACTGCTGCCTTTGCAGGTTAGGGCTCATGCCCTCCCTCCCTTCCTTCCTCTCTCAGCATTTCTCTGTGGTGCTTGCATCTGAGCTGAGGGTCTGTAGTTCCAAGGAATCAGAGTGACTCCAGCACCCCTTGACTGCTCAGTGTGCTCAGTGCAGCGGGTGCTGGGAAACATTGCTGTTAGCATTTTGATGGGACTTGAAATAGAAATAATTTTGGGTTTTCCATGGTTTGAGCTTGAAGGCCTTGGTAAAAGTGCTACCATTGAGAGCTAAGTTTGAAACCACGAGAATCTCTGTTTATCAGAGAAATTTCCTCTTTACTTTAACATAGAGAATGGGGAGGGGGCGGGGGAAAGGGGGAGGGAGAATTTAAAAAACACAACAATAGCCCAAATCACAGATTTCTTGAACTTTTTCCTCTCAAACACATCCTAACAACAGAAAATACATCCATCTCCTGGCCTAAGCATATTAATGGGTCACATACACAATATTTCTCTATGTCAGTAATATGTTAAATGCTAGAATACCAACCTACATAATGATTTTAATTTTACTTCATCCCATCCGTGCATGTAACACAAATATTAAAAGAAGTCAAGGTTGCACAGCAAGCACTCAAAAATGTCCACATTTTCCTCTCTCACATATATCATACGTTATTACTCCACTTCCATTGTCTGTCACATTTTCTTTTGTTCCAGTCCACAGCAGATCTCTCCTCACTCCCAGAATACCCTTCTCTGTATTCATTTCCCCTCCCAAGCCATTCCCACTGCCCCATTGCTTCTCTTGCCTCTCTATGGCACAGCCCATCCATCCCATCTGGTGGAGGAAGAATCCCTACTGCCCTGGACTCCACTTCTGTGACATTATCAGGTGAGCGCACCAAGTTTTACTTTGCCACAATCATATATATTTTTGGGGCTTTTGGAATCCAAAATGTCTGCACCCATCCCCAAACTCTGTGATAACAATGGCTGCCTGCAGGACTTCATTAACTAAGGAGAAGGTCTCTGATAAGGAGAAGGCAGTACTTCCAAAAATGATGGTAATGTACATCTTGAGTATCAGCTCACATCTTATGCTCTCTTTTGAGCTGAAGGGACCGTAAACATCAGCATTTTTAACACTCATTCACCCTATCATGGACCACTGCCAAGAAGATACTCCTGAACAGAGTTCAGCCAACCTGATGCCTGACTGGGACTGTGTCATAATCACCTCCCTGAAGCTTGGCCCCAGGCAATTTTTCTTGCTTGTACTTGTGGAAAGGGCAGGAAGAAGCACAAGTGCGGACAAAAGGTTAAAAAAAATCTTTCCATGTTCAATAACAAGGCAACTGTGTTTCACTCCTACCGCCTCAATCTTCTGTCCACTTCACATATGGAGAAAGTGAATTGAGCCAAATTTACTGTTTTAAAAATCTTCTAGGCACTGCCTTTCAATTTTCAGTGTCTTTTCCTCTTTGATGTATTCATATAGTTTCCATTTACACTATGCAAGAATCTCGGATATTCATAAAGAAGCAGCTGGGCCAACTCGCCTGTCACTTCACTCTCTTTCGTGATGCCCTGACAGCATGAAGCAGATGAACTCTAGCGGGTATCACCCTCTGGAAGATTTCTCTTGCCTGATGGGAACCCTCTGTTGTCATCAGGCTGTTGGCCAAAGCACTGACTTGGGAGGTGTTTGCCTCTTCCCAGATGGCATCAAATTACCTTAACAGCCTCTCTGGTCTTCCAGAATAAGTAGGAGTTCAGAATTAATCTCCCATCCTGTTCGTAACAACTGTATCCAGAATTGCATTTCTCACATTCATCCCACCCCTAGGGGTGAGCGTTCAGATGGAGATGGGCCTTGTCATGCTGTGGAGATTCATCTATCCCAAATGCCAGCCCTAAGGTCACAGTGCTGCCTGGGGGTCTGGGAACACCTGGTTGAGTAGCCCCATCCCCAAAACAGTGAACTTGTTCCTCTCAGTCTGAGCAGGAAGTCCTCAAAAGGCAACCTCTGGGCCCCTGGAACTATATTTGCACCCTCAATTGCTTTTGCAGACAGAAACATGGTCTATAATGATCTGTGGACCGTTTTACCCCTCTACAGTATTTTTATACAGTTCTAAGTGGCCAGAATAGGTGCACAAATCTTGCTCTGACTGCTGTATGCCAGATTGTTCAAAGTATTAGGTGGTTGAGAGACCAATTAGGGCTCTTTAACTGTAATTCCCAGCTCCTTCATTCCTTCACCTTAGCAGAATCACTTTTAGTTATACTGTGTTCTAACTCTTTTGCATGGAGAATGTACCACAAAAATCCAGTCTGGCATTTGTGATTGTTTTGAATTGCCTTTCCAGCATTTTTTAGTCTCAAGTTTATGCTTATTCAAATTCTAGTTAGTCTGTTTATCAAAATCCTATGTGGAAAATATGCTAATTGGCAGAGAAGCCCTTTTTTTCAATGTCAACTTGCTCGCACTGGATTCCTTACAAATGGAGCTGTAGTTTATTTTACAGGATACCTCCCAGCCCACAACTTCCTCAGGTATCTGATGCAAACTGAGAAGCACACCCAGCTGACATTCTTCTGGGCTTGAGCTGATTCGTGGAGTGAAACCACACTGTGATAAGTGCACTGCAAAGATTACTAAGGAGGAAGCTTCTTAGAACAAGGCTATAAGCAGTCATGTTGCTTTCATTTTAAAACAGCCAACAGTACAAAATTGCCACATCGATATAACTCTTCCAAAAACTGTCATTTGTCTGTTCTTCAGGACCCGTGCTGTTATTGTTGTTGTTTGGCTGGTAGCCTGCCTGGGGAAGGGAAGAGAAAGGGAAACAGAGGAAAACCAAAAAACCAAACCAAAACAACAACAAAAAAAACAAAACAAAAAAAAAAAAAAAAAAAAAAACACACACAAAACTTGGGAATCATTTCCAGGCCTGCGATGCAGACAGGTTTGCTGATAGATATCTTGGAACTGTACAAGGTAAACATGGTCTAAATCACCTGCTTTGGGAAGATAAGTACTGTGAGTTCTCTAAGCTAAATGTACACTGCTGAAATTTGATTGAAAACTTTGCGATGTGAAGACTGAAAATCACAAGAAGGAGGCAGGCAGCATTTAATCTCCTGTTGGATGACAATTCAAGATAGACTGATAGAGATACCTGCTGCCTGATAAACCAGTCAATATTGTAGATGGTAGATACTTGCAGGAAACAGACACTGTGAAGCGGGAAAAAATCCTTGGTATTTTTATATTTTCATCCTGTTCTCAGCTCCCTGCTAAACAGGATGAGACTTGTATTTTCCCCTGTTAAGTTATTACACTTCAAATACTTTGAGCACTCCAATTTCTTTTCAAGGGAGTGTTGTTTAAGTTAAAAGTAACATGTATACAAAATGTATGCATGAAATCCAGGGAATTCTAAGTGTCTGGAAACCACAGCATGATAGAAACCAAAGGTGACAGACAGATCCAGCCACGATTCTGTATTGATTTTTTATCTTGTCTATTACAGAAGAATTATGTGACCAATAACCTACTAGAAACTAAATTATGGTGTTTAGTATAAGCAGAGGGTCTTTCAAACGTGGCTGTGAGACCAGAAAGAAAAACACATGAAGTTTGAAAAAGCATGAGGAAATCACAGACAAGCGGAAAACACTATTTACACTTCTTTTTGAAAGGACTTGGACAAGTCGCTGTATACATATTCTCACCACAACACTTCATATTTTGTGTGTACCTATCCTTTGCATTATGTTTATTGTGAGAGCTAAGACAGCAGGCTTTCTAACAGCTCTCTGCTGCTGCTGTCTTACTATGATTTTCCTATCTTTTAATTAAAAGTATATTTCACAGCCAAGCCAAATGTTTTATAATAACAAGAAGGAAATGCAGAGAAACAGCAAGGAAAACTTTTGACCTGCTGCGGACTGAACATACTTCTTGCCATGCAACGAGACCAAATCATCGCATGTGTTGCTGATGGACAGTCATCATTATTTTTTCCCAAACTGAAGGCATATTTCATTTCCCTGAAGTCTGGATTTTCTCCAAGTTTTGCAGGGAAATGTTGCTGCCATTGGAGCTTGTTGCTGTGTGTCACCACCTGCTGGCAAACATAAGTTGAGGGTTTCTGTCTTGATTGCACAGCTGAAACAGTGTAGACAAGGACTTTTATCTTCCTTGATAGAGACAGATAGGTGGCCGCAAACAGAACATATGTTATTTAAACAGATTTTTGGTCTTGAATGCATATATTCAGACCAAGCCTGTTTGTATAACATGCAATCTGGATCCTGCAAACCATTACTCAGGCAGCTAGCTCTTCATACAGGAGAAAAGATGCACTTGCATAGGAAAGGTTACCAAAGTGGGAAAATGCTCACAGACAGACCTGAGTTTGCCAGAAAATAAATAAATAAAAAATAAAAATGCATGCTAAAGGCTGCTGCAGTATTTAATTAAAAATAACATAGAGTGAAAGCTCACAATGACCTTCTAGAGACAGGCTCAGGTTTAAATTTCCTGACCTGTGCTATTTATTCTACAGGAGTAATGATGGGAGTTTGAGGTTTTCTCTTTTTTTCTTTTTTTTCTAGACATTTTTTAGAAATCAGACCTTTGAATATGAAAGTATATTTTGAAGCATATAATATTTATTCTATCCACTCTAATAGGTGAACATGCATTGCAGTGTGGGCTCTAATGCTGATAATTCATATCATTTATCTGATAGATCAGGAGCCATTACAGCCTGTTGTGTAAATTCATATTTTGGCACTCTTTAAAAAGTGGATTATTATTGACCCAATAGACCGTAACAGCTCCAAAGAAGCCATTACTGTCTATTGTGTAAGTCCTTCATGGCGCATGTTTTATTGACCCTTTGGAGCCATCATGGTCTGTCTTGTCAATCCGGATGCCATACAAGCGTATTAAGGCTGCCTGCGTAATATCCGTGCAGAGTGGTAGTCACATTATTGATGCGTGCCCCTATGAAATTACATTTTGAGCCACATCGGCCAGCTGTTTTTTTCCTCAGGTTCCAAAACACCTATTGTTCTGGTTCGCATCCTGAACTAGAGGTGAGGGCTACAAAAATCGCCTGAAGATAATGAAGCCATTACTCTTTCTTCCTTTAAAAAAAAAAAAAACAAAAACAAAACAAGAAAGAGTGAACATCAGGCTCTCCTTCACCAAGAAAAGAGAAATGGCTGTGGGTGGTCAAACCACCCCAGTTCTTCCCCATGACCCCTTCTGTTCTCCCAGCTGCACATATATAGGAGGGCACTGTACAAAGCAAATGTCCTTTCCTTCATGGTTCACAAAAGCCCCCTTGCTGGAGAGCAGGGTGGCTGGCCTGCCTGTGCAGAGGGAAGGCTGAGCAGGGTTTACCCTCTGCAAAAAGATGACCACTCTGCACAAGGATCAAGTAGGCTTGTACAGAGCAGTGGGAGAAAAGGTTCATATGCGCCATGTGCACTGAGGGGCCTGGATTTGAGGGCTTTTATGAGAAACAGAAGGGATAAAAGCAAGACCCTAGTAGAAAACCTGCTCTATGGAAGTGCCTGCTACTACTCCCAGGCTGGAAATAGCCCCCTAGCCAACCCTGCAAACAGAACTCCTGCACATCCTTCCTATCTACCTGACCCTTTCATAGGGGAGCGGACAACTCCACCCGCAGCATTGCTCTGCTCAGCACACATCTGTCAAGGCAAATACGGCTCATAGTCAGAAGCCTGTTACTTGCAGACTGCCTCACTCCTTTTCTCCTAAAAAACCTGCACAGAAACCACACGACCTGAGCCCCCTCCAAAGCAAAGTCTTACCACAGCTGAACAGCAAGTGGGGTTAAGTTCAACCTGCAGCTGACTAAATGCTTGAGTTATTCCTATGCCTGGGATAATAAAGATCTAGTGTTGGCAGTCCTTGCTTGTCTTATATATTCATAAATATTTATCCAAATATTAATGAGCAGAAAAACAATTTATTTCTTTTTTTCCTAATTGTAACATCAATTCTAATACATTTTGTTACTTAGTCACCTCACAAGTATATTGATTTTCTTATCCACCAATAGGTATTTAAATGTTTTACAAGTGCATACCAGGATCCTGAAATGAGAACCATGTTTGGAAGTTGTAGCATGGCTGTTACTTTTAGATTTATTTAAATCTTTTTTTTCTAACACAGTAGGAGTTCTGTAATAAAAATTCAACATAAATGATGAGTAGTTGTTTCACTCAATGCTCATCTCTGAAGGCTTCTTCAGGCAGTACACAAGTGCAGTGTACTCTTGCAAAATGCACAGTGTTGCAGAAAAGTGTTTTCTCCTACCACTCCGCTCCACACTTCTTTTTTTCTCTTTTCACACCAACACAAACACCCCTTACTCTTGTGCATAATGTTGGCATAATTTACAATTTCCCGTTCTAAGTCTCAGTATCTAATTTCCAAAACAGCATTCAAGAACTCTACTTCTAATTTAGTTTCCAGTTCAGCAGCCTGCTAAAGCACATGGCTAGTCTAGTGCAGACAGAGAGTCCCAACAAAGCCAGCTACCTGCTTAGCCGCCTTGCTAAATTGAGGCCTCGTTTTTGATATATCTCAATGCCTTTTCATCACCCACCTAGATAATGAATGATGCAGGTAATCTGACCTTGCATAGTAACTGAAAACTTTTTCAGCAATATTACTTTTGACAGCTGTATATTTCCTCAGAGGTGAAGATAAAGCCTTTGGTCTCTGCAACTCACTAAAAAAACCATTTTATTAGTCCAGCATTTCCTTGTGTGTGGCTGGAAATTTTATTGTGTGCTCACCAACACTCTGCTGGGCACTAATGCAGAGGACCACAGGGAATAACTTCTGGTGCTGATAAGACCTAGGCATGAGACCCTCTTCTTCCTGCATAGGTACCTATAGGCTCTCTAGGTGGCATGTATGAGAGATGGAGAATCTCTGACATTAATGGAGCTACATTAATGATCCAGGAGGCTCATCTACTTCAGGTAATCCAGAACTGTCTTTCAGAGCCCTTCCAAAAATGGAAAGTGTGGGGGTTTGTGTGTCTTTTTCATGGACATATTTGGTCATTTGTTTTTTATCCTGATAGCAAGTTTTATTTGCCATTACTGTGACAGAGAGAATAAAAAGGTCTCCTGATTTACCCAAACCATGCAAAATTCTTTTCCCTTTTGCCTAATAAGATTAAGAAAAAATTAGGTAGACCTGATATCCATGAAGTTCATACACATGATACAATTTACTTCTTTCTAATTCACTTATTTTTAAAGATAGAAGCTTACTTTTTCAGAAGTAAAAATAGCAGCTTCATCACCATCTTAAGGGAGTTATATTCAACACACACTGTTGTGAGCATAAGCAGAATTTCAACCCAGTATCCTGGCTTAAGTACTCCTTTCCTTCTACTCACAGGTTTCTGAGAAAAAGGACAATTTGTAATGCTGCCATATAAAGCCCCTACAAGGACAGGGCATGGGGGTCCAGCAGAGCTCGAAATCTGAGAGTGCCAGATCCCAGTTTAAGTCAGGAATAAAGGCTGCATTCTCTGAGCATATTACGTACATCTTACTGGTGCCCATGTTAGCTACACGTAAGGGGGACGAGACTACACTGAGATCAGAAAAATGCCCAAAACCCTTCAGTAACCATTGTCAGAGTTTTTCAGTGCATAGCCATATCT
>JAWWEE010000074.1:91623495-91643138 GCA_035221455.1 Xenops minutus | reverse complement strand
AAAAGAAAAGAAAAGAAAAGAAAAGAAAAGAAAAGAAAAGAAAAGAAAAGAAAAGAAAAGAAAAGAAAAGAAAAGAGTAAAACAGAAAAATTAGAGGAAATAAAGCAAATTAAAACAAAATACAAAACCCCCATTGAAATAAAATAAAATAAAATAAAATAAAATAAAATAAAATAAACCCAACCCAACCGAACCCAAGGCAGCCCTGAAGCCGCCCCCCGCGCCGGGCTCGTTCCCGCTCCCCGCGGGCCGGGCCCGCAGCGCACCCGAGCGGCGCGGGCGACACCGTGTGGCCGCGGGCGGGAGCGCACCCGCCGCCCCCGGCGCTTGGTGTCCGCGGCCGCGGTGGGCCCCGCTCCGGCCCCTCTGCGCTCCCCGCCCGGCACGGCCTCACCCGCGCTCCCCGAGGGCCCGGGCACGGCAGCCGCTGCTGCCCCTCGAGGGCTAATCCAGCGCGGGAGGCAGAACGTGCCTCGAAGCGGCGCTGGGTGCGCGCTCCTCTTGGGAGCCCCGGGGGCTGTTTGCGGGCACGCTGCGCTCCCCGTGTCAGCAGGCCGGGGGAGGGGGAGGGCTCAGCCTGCCCACCCCTGGCTGCTCAGAGCGGCCTGTGTTGGCCCCCAGAAGCCGGCGGACACCAGGGCGCTCCAGCCCGTGCCCGCGCGGGTCCTGGGTCAGCCGGTCTCGACGGAGATGGCTTCATTTAGATGGAGTAGGTGGTGATGAGATACCATTTGCTGGGCCAACAGAATTACAATGCATGTGGTTTGGGCCTCTGTGAGCCTGTCCTCAATTATTTTTGTTTATTTTGGTGCTTCCCCAAGTCTTTCAGATAGAGTGTCTTCACTCCATTTATTTGTTCTTCCTGGAACAGGCACGAGAATCCAAACTCCAGGCCTCATCTGACAGCACATCTCTGTGCCAAAAAGGCCAAAGCAGTCGTAATTGCTGTCAGAAATGAGCTTTCAACAGGCCCTGCAAGTAGAGACAGTAAAGAAAAAAGCAATCCTTTCCTTCCTCGCAGCCCAAAATGCCCATAAACTTTGACCTGCCTACAGAGATAGTGTAGCGGTGGAAAGGGCGTGCTGTGGAGTCACAACCTCTGCTAATGGACCTCTGCTTATGAAGCTCTTCAGTACTGCCACCTGCTCTTCCCAGAGTTACTAAATAAGCAAAACCAAAGTATTAAAAAGTTTTATAATGTACTGGCTCTTACAGGTAGAAAAAGCGACTAGGTGCGTCGCGCTCCTCAGGATATGTTAAGTTTAAAATATATAAATGTTTTGTGCATAATGGCAAATCTCCCATTAGCCTTCACCCTAATTAAACCCCATAGGAAAATCTGAGGTTACCAAATATAGATTTCTATCACTATTTTACATGCTGTGGGCTTTCAAAATACGTCCATGACCTGGAAGAGATAACATACGAGCTGCAGAAGATCTGTATCATTCCAGAGAGTGGCTGACTGTCAGGTAGGTGGTCAAGAACATGGAATCACAGAATGGTTTGGAATGAGCCCTTACAGAGCATCTAGTCCAACGCCCCTGACCTATGCAGGGACACCTTCCACTAGACTTCTCAAAGCCCCATCCAATCCAGCCTTGAACACTTCCAGGGCTGGAGCATCCACAGCTTCCTACACAACCTGTTCCAGTGCCCCAGCACCCTCACAGTGAAGAATTTCTTCCTAATATCTAATCTAAATATGCCCTCTTTTGATGTAAAGCCACTCCGCCTTGTCACTACATGCCCTTGTAAAAAGTCCCTCTCCAGCTGTCTTATAGACCCTCCTTAGGTACTGGAAGGCTGCTCTAAGGTATCCCCAGAGCCTAACATCTAAAATGACACTGGAAATGGATGCTTTGGCAACTTTCCCATAACCATGTATCCAATCTTTTTGCCTCATATGTATGTTAGGTAAGACACTCAAGAAACTGAGGGTCTTTTAAACATCCTCAGTACACAGCTGAAAAGAATACGTGCAGAAGACCAGCAAAAAAGAGGTTGTATTTGAATTAGGACAAGTGTGGGCTAGGAAGTCGCTAGAGTAACAGTGGTGGGTTGCTGCACCTCTGTGCTCACATTCCAAGACTTTAGCACAGATTTTGCCTGCAAGAGTAAAGTCTTCTCCAACAGTTTATAACCTGTTGCCATAATCCCTGAACTGACCTTTTTACTTTGGTGGAAGGAGCATACCCAGTTACTGGTCAGATAAACCTCAAGCTGAGGACACAGAAGACTGTCCACCTCCAGCTGTAACCAGATCACACAAAGCACTACCCAAATCCTCTCTATTGTCAGACTTACTTTAAAGAGAGAAAGGAGAAAGGAAATCATTTGTTCTCCAGAAAAATGTATTTTCACTCCAGCCAAATGTATGTTGAGATGAAAACAAAATTGGAATCAAGGTCACAAAATAGAAAAATAATGAAGAGTATTTATAGGTATGGCTTTTCAGAGCAGAGCTCTTCTCTTAAGACACAATGTCTAGGTGTATAATGGGAAAGCCATCTCATCTACAGATCAGTGTAGAGAAACTATCAAAGTATCTTAAGATACTTTTCTCATCACTCAATCTAAGGAAATATCTTCAATGAGAACTTAAATAAACAGATTTAAAGAAAAGAGACTTTTCTTAAGCTTTCTAGGATCCATTCACCTTTCTTCTTCTCCTCCCTGTGGTTCTATTTAAAGCAAAACATGTCTGGTGCCAGGTATAATAAAACTACAGCTTTATTTCTGTCTCCCAGAGGAAAGAGGCTTCTTTCTTACTGTGGTTGTTCAGCTTCACCTGAAATCTGGTTCACTCCTCCTGAAACATAAATGGAGTGAGAAGATTCTCAAACCTCCCTCACAAATTTGATATAGGTAACACTTCTTCTGCTAGTTGCAATACTTCATAATCATGTATCCTAAAAATTAGTGATTATATCAAACCTATATTCATACAATTCAACATAAAATGATAACACCATAGTTAGCAGGTTGCCTCCAGCATAGCAAGGCAGCCAAGCCTGACACAAAAATATTCTGAATCCCCAAGGTGGGAAAAGATGTGTTTGCGTTGAACACAGCTTATTTGAGTGGGACTTTTGCTGGACACATATTAAATGCACATTTGTCATTAATCTCTGAAAACTAGTTCTTACTGTCCTATGTTCCAGCTCTAACTGCACTCTGAAAACAGCCCCTGGAGATATATGATATGTTTTGTCTAAGTCTCTGTATAGCATGGCACTGTCTGCCTTGCATTTTGTCCCTTGGACCTAATATAATATGATGCCATATAATACAATATTATAGTAAGAAAGACTGAGTTTAAACTGCCTTCCCTGATTGGTGACTGCTCTACTGACTGACAGAACAGCAAATTCCCCCAGTTTATGCCATGATATGAAAGGAGAAGGATGCATCAGCACCTAAAAGTACCATAGAGCCACTGGTGTTTTCACTGGGGGGTGTGAATCCATCAGGAGCACAACTGTCTATTCTGTGTGGTGTATTGCAGCACACTGGTAACTCAGGTGTTGAGATTCTTTCAGGAGGACTTTATTTCTACTGGACAAGCATCTGGAGCTGGTGCTGGTGGCCTGGGAAAGTGGTGGTACCCCTGCCATGGCACGTCTTCTCTCCTTTTCTTGAGCCCCGCTTACACTGACTCCATGCTAGACTGGTCTACTTTGATGTGTTCCTGGGTGGAGAGAGGAATGTGGTCAGGTGGAAGAAGACAGTAATATTGCCCATTCATTTTTATCCTCTCCATCAAAGCAGAAAGGTCATGGAGCTGTGTTTGTCCCAGCTGTTTGGAAAGAGATTGAGGAAGGCCAGGGAAAAGACAAGTACTACAAATACTGATGTAGTATCACCATTCAACAGCTTTGATATTGCAGAGAGAATCATATTACTGATGAATCATGATATCACGATGAATTGTGATATCAGTACCTCAACTCCTCCATGTTACTCTCCATTTCAATGGCTAATGTGGGGTGAAAGGCCATTGAATGCCACCCAGTATGCAGGGTTAACACAAGTGAGTTTTTCAGCTGACCTGGGAGGTGTCAGAGAAATTGGTTGAGGGCGTGGAGGTCAGTGCCTTCAGGTGGCTGGAGCAACCTTTTTATTTCAGTAATTGGTCTTCTCCTCACTCTTAGCCTGCCTGAATTTATGTTCTGGGCTTAAAACAATGTCATTGTGCATGAGAGTTTTCAGGCAGTCCGCATGATGAAATCAGCTCCCTATTGATAGATTTGTGTTGAAGGAACTCCTTGATATTTGTTCTTTCCCTCTGTCTGTGTCTCAAAGCAGACAGTTGAAAATATTCAAAGTTATGGCAATGCAGATAGATCACTAAATGGCTTACATTGTTCTTTCAATCCCTTTGCTAAAAGACATCTAGGTACCTATCAAAGGAGAGGGCTACCCATCTAAGCATGGGAAGAGTTTCAGGAGATTAGTAAAATCAGAACTTAGTAAACCAAGGTGAAGAAAATGTTACAGAACAAGGATCTTTCCAAAAGCCTACCAAGTCTGGACTTGTCTCCCATTCTGAAAGAACGGCAGCACCTCCACTGTCAACCCCAAATGTACACCACAGACATCTTCACATAAGGATGACCTTAGTCCTTATTAAGGAGCTTAGTGAAGTAAACCCTTCATCTACTGAGATGTGCATCAGTGAAAACCAGAATGCTGGCTCCACCTAGAGACTTAGGGGATCCCGGTTCAGACAACGGGACTACCAACACACAGTTTAAGACCTCTAGTACTCTGCATTGACTTGACTTTCCTTTCAAAATTCGAATACTATGTATTCCAAAAGTGTCAAAAACATGAACAATCATGCCATCTCAGGAAGGAAAAGCTATGCACTGTGTCTTGACAGATAGAAATGAAACCATTACCTTTGGCCACAGCCATTACCTTGTGCGTAGATCCAGCCTAGAATTTAACAGGATACAAAGGCAGTCCTAGTCCTGTGCCTCAGAAAAGTTTGACCAGTTCTTCTCCCTCATCTGAGCATTTGGTTTCATGTAATTAAACATGTCAACTGAAAAAAAAATAGTCCTTTGTCAGATTGACAGTTAAGCCCTGACTTAAAACCATAACCTCAAGTGCGTTCAAAGCCGAAAATCCAATCTGGCTGACATTTTGTCCTTTAACACATGCTATTGTAATCACAAACTAAAGACTGCAGTTATATTACACCAAGCTAAATCACACACATTGCAGAAACTTTGTCATGTAAAGGAAGCACAGGGTTAAGTAAAGATGGTGTCAGACCATATTTGGTCTTTGTTGGTGTTTTGAATTTTTCTCAGACCTTCAAGGTTATATACATTTCATGGTCTAATTTCTGTTATTCCCTAAGGCGCTGGTGCATATTCACCCACTAACAATAATAATTCTTTTGAAACATAGTAATTTATAATAGGCATATTATGATCTTTTCAGATTTATTGTGATCTAATCACTAGGCATGTATTTAGGAAATATAAAATCCTTTCAAGACTTCTACCTTGAGACAAGCTGAGAATGCACAATGCAAAAACACACATTCATAACAGTTCATAGTTTGGTAAGGTGATCCATTCTTCAAAACCATATATATAAAAAAGTTAAGTGAACATTAGCCACCTTTCAAACCTTAATTGCACAGCTTGTTTAAAAGAGAAGAATGTGCAGAAATGTTGTTTTTTTTAAAATCAAAGGGATGTTCAAACTGCAGACACAGAGAGACATGGGAAAAGTCAGTTGTGTCGGGATTGTCCCTTTGGTATGATTTTGTGTTTACAGGTTTAAGTCAGAATCTAAATGCAAATAAGTGTTTTTTCCCAGCTGATGGCCAAGCTTCAGGAGTTTGTTACCTCAGATTCAGAAGACTGTCTTATTACTGTGTATCAAATCCACTTTTTAGTAATTTAATTGTTTTTCCATTGAGTTTCGTGAACTCTCAGTTTCCATTCCTATTCAGTGGAGCTATATCAGCATAACAAATCTGCACAAGTCAACACACCACACCATTTTTGCTCACAAGTGATTTACTATAGTAGTACTACACCAGCCTGAATGTACACTGTTCCTGCTAAGGAATTAATGATGATAAATAAGTAACTATACTAGGCAAGTAAAAGACAGGTTAGAAAACTTGGTAAAATGATAATATGTAGTTTGATATGATGGATGGCTTTATTCAGTTATTTCATGTCATGGGATACAAATTTCATACTTCAGTGGATGAACCTGAGCTGTGAGTAGTGTGAGGCAAAAAAACTTTGTGATTGCAATGAGAATGCTTATTACTCCTAATAAAATATGTTCTCTTGACATTTCCCTAGTGAAAGAATCTCTTCCACCAACATCTCATAATTGAGCAGTACTCATATTTGGTCACTACTTTTTCTTAAACCGTCACTTGCAAATATCTGCCAGGATGTCTAGCAGTCATGTTATTTTTTGAAAGTAAATTTCTAACTGTAATGACTACAAGCTAAAGCTTGAAAACATGAACACTGAAGATTATGATGCCAGAAGATAAGTAAAATAGATCCAAATCTTTGCAATTTTTAAACATTTTTGTATTCTTTTGTATGTCTTCCTCCTTATCATCTTAATTGAAATCATTCTTATAACACTGTTCTTAGCTAAGCACACACCTAGACAGTCCATTATTTTTGTTTGATACTCATGGGGGAAAAAAAAAACCACCAAAACTGACATGCTACAAAGTAGGCATTTCTTATGAAACCAGGTAATTCTTTGCTGATATTTCCCTTACACAGTGGAGGTTAAACCACAGGGATGGGTAAATGTGATTCTTTAAAATTAACCAAAAAATTTATCCTATCCAGTGGTTTTATTTTCCAGGTATTTATACCTTTTTTTCCTCTTTAATCCATACTCCATAGCAGAGAAGAAAATCCTGAAGCAAAATTCCTTTTTGAAAGCATCCCACCAGTCTCACCATCCCATACTTCCTTAGGGATTGAGCTGCCTGTGACTGGTTCATCCCTGGCATGCCATGCTCAGCAAGAGGAAAAAAGCAGCTTAGAGAGATACTTGATAGGTTTTGGCGCTGTGCAAAGTTCCATGGTACTCTTTAGGGCTATGCTAAGTGTTTGGGAGGGGGTAAGAGGGCTTTCAAGAAAACAGGGACGAAGAAAAGGCAGACAACAACAAGCCACTGAATTAGAGGCGGGAAATTAGGGAAAGAGACTGATCCACAACCCTCAGCCATGGCTCCACTCTGATTACCTAGATTTCAGATGTAGACATGGTTTTGGGTACCTCAAGTTGTGGATGTCCCATCTTGAGCTATTTCTTAGTATCCTAAATAAATAGTGTGTCAGGTAAAGGTTCTTTCTACAGTGCTGTCAGATTGTCAGCCTAAAGCAAAGAACATTACTCCTCTTGACATCAGTGAGAGTTTTCCCTGGGTTTTTCTTCAGTGGGCAAAAATAGGAACCTTATTAAAATCAAATCCAAGTCCATTGAAAATTATGTGGACTTTGGGTAAAATCTTCAGAGACAGAATTAAAGATGATAGAAAGATGATAGATAGATAGATAGATAGATAGATAGATAGATAGATAGATAGATAGATAGATAGATGAGATAGATAGACATTTATAGACAAAACAGGGTTTTTTTCTGGGATTTGAACTTTCATTATAGATAGGTGCTTCCAGGTTAAACACATAACAAAATGTCCTCCACTTCTTCTGTGCAGCTTATGGGATATGGCATAGCCTAACCTTACTCCAATTTCTCTGTTTTCAACTGCTGAGGGACAGTGAACAGATCAGGAAGCCTGTTATTCCAAATCTGAAATTCCAAGTGCATTACTTGTCCAAATTAAGCCATGTGATACTGGTTTAGTTCATTGATTTGACAACTGTGACATTTAAAACAATGTTTCTGATACAGAAACTGCTGGAAAAGCAAATGAAAGAGGTCCCAAAAGCAAACCATTGAGGAAAGTAAGCACAGCTGGTCCCTAATTCTTTAATAAATTGGAATGAATATTCTCTGAACAAATTTTCAGTGTTTAGCTTTGTTTTTAAATTGCAAGGCTTCTGAACTTGCATGACACCTGGAAAACATACCATCCTCTCTCTCTCTCCCCCCAAACTATCTCAGGAAATTTTCTTGTCTGTACAAAAGAAAAGCCTTTAAGTTCAAGCATGATTATCCCTACTTTTCAGGCATAAAGTTTAAAGCTACAGAACTTTGAAATAATTTAGGCATCTATTGGTACAAGTATTTGTTTACTGAGATTTTCAAAGCTACCAAAGCTGCTTAAACACCCCAAACCCATGTGGATATTGCACCTGGGGACATGGTTTATTGATGAACATGGTGGTGCTGGGTTAACAGTTTGACATAGTGATCTTAGAAATTACAAGATTTTATGAAAAGTGCCTTTAAAAATGTTATTATCTACTTGTACCTCTACTTTCTGCCTTGCCATCTCCTGTCTTCTCTTGTCCCATTGTCTCCATTGCCAGCCTTTGTTCCTTTAATTTGCTCCAGACTAAGATTACTTCCCTTCTGCTTTCCCCACCTACATCTCAGCACATTGACTCTACCTTTGCCTGGATTCCCAAGACCATTAAAAGTACATGTAAATAGTCAGCGATGGATATTGCTGTACAGTTTGATCATGGAAGCAAAACCAGTGTAATGTACCTGTAAAATGCAAAGGTGCCATAAAAATAGAGGGGGGGGAAATGTGGTGTTCTCATTCCTTCCAAATGAAGTAAGAGGTTGTCATAGAAGCTCAGTTTTCACACTCCCTGCCCAATTTGTTGGCCGGCCTGCTCTTCCTTCCTCACTCATCCGTGAGGAGTTGAAAAGGGCAGAACCCAAGCAGCACGAAATGGGAGTGAGACTTGTAAAGACAATGAAACAAAATGAATAGACATAAGTAAAATAATCCTAAAACAATGACAGCTCTCTTTATTGTAAAAACCGAGATGATAAAACGGATAGTAAAACTTTTAATCGCCTCTTTACTGCAGTGCAAGACTGCTGCTGTCAGGGTCCTGCAGTCGAGCCGTGGCCAGGGTGAGCAGGTTTTTTAGAGTTTCATTCTTCATCTGCAGATTTCAGGAATAAAAGGATTGTTCCTAGGAGAGGAAGTTAAAATTTAAATTGCCCAATTTCTTCCTTAGGTTGGCATAAATCAAACATATCAGTCGAGTTAGGCTGGTTGGAAAGAGATGAAAATCCGGTCTTCAATCTTTAAAAGAAAATGCATTTCTATTAGAAAATTAATTTTTGTTGCCTCCATAAGACAACCATAAGAAATGAAGGGAAAATAAAAAGTTCAAATTACTGTTCTATGTCCCATGGTCTTTTTTTTTGAGTACCAGCCAGTCATTAGTGCTAAAATAAGATCCTCAAAGGCTGCAAGGGACTCCAGCTTTGGGGGAATCCAGATTTGTGGCTAGAAGCCCAGGATCCCAGCAACTGACCAGGAAAAAAAGGCAGACTTCCACCACAAATCTGTCAAACTTGATACATTTTCACAAAGCATTTCAAATTAAACTAACTGTTCCTTTTAGAATTTTGTCCTGGCTCTACTCAGGGGGCCTGTAGTTGTGCCAGAAGATTTCTGTAAGTGAAGAACAGGAAAGCCTGAATCAAAACTGTCCAATTTTAGATACAGATGATCTGCAAAGTCCTGTCAGCATCTGGCCTGAGGGGAGTTCTAGTTCTTCATTTGCCATTTATAATTTTTTCCCCTACATTTATGGCAAAAACACAATCGTTATCCTCTTTTAGTCTTGGACACATTTTATAAACTGAATGCCAGCTGCCACTCCTGATGACTGACTGATGAAGTCTCCTTCTATTTCTAAATTAAAGCTGAGAGTAGACTACAACATGCCTGAGCCTGGCTAGCATGAGTGGGATGCTTGAATGAGAGGGATGGTTGCAGTAGGGAAGGGACAAGTCAGAGATTTAGGCTCTATGCTTCTTCTTGGCCTGATGATTTAGAACAGACCACTCTGCCCCACTCTGCCCTTCTCCCTGCTGTTCCTCTGCTCCATGGAACATCCATCCACCCTATAGATCCTGGAACCCACATCCCAGTGTTACACCCAGGCCACACTGCTACATCCCAGCAGCAGCCCTCCTGGGAAAACAAGGTGCTCCAGGCTACTGCTGTATGTCTGACAGAGTTGGTAGCAAACTAAGATGAATTTGAAACTTCTCCTCCTAGCAAAGGAGGGAAAAAGATTAAAACAAATGGGTAACAGGATGGCTAATAGTGCTGGTACGATCACTGGCAATAGCAGCTGTAACAGAGTCAGCCTTGGAGCAAGTTGCAGAGTGGTGATGTTACTTTATTCTTCGTAATGATAATTGTTAACTAATATTTGTCTGCTGAATGCCCACAGGTCTTTGTCAAGGATCCAGGCCCCACTATGGCTGGGCCTGAATACAACCTAATAAAAAGCCACCATCCTCCAGAGCATGAAAATGAAGCACAAGTCAAAAGACAATAAGTGAATTCTGCAAAGAAACAGGTGGACCCCAGGGTAACAATGAGACAAATGTGTGATGACATGGCCTGAAAGTGGCCAAACAGTTACATGCAAGAGGATGAGAAATGCTGCTATTTCTGTTAATTTGAAGAATCCCTCAGACAGTCTAAGTTAAAGTTGCCAGGTCTTTTGATGCCTTTTCAGAGTTGAAGTTCGCCTCCTGGTAAGCAGCTGTCAGGAAGGCACGGAAGAGGTAGCCTCTCTCTTGTGGTGACGTGAAGTGAATATGGGAGCAGCAATGTTGATACCTAAGGCTAACTTTCTGCACATAGACCATTTGAACTGCATCTTCCAGAAACCAAACTGGACTTCCCAGGCAGCTAATAAAAGTGACAAAATTTGTCTCCTGTACAAACCGGCTGCTGCCAAATGGCCATTGCAGAGTGAGCAACCAGTCCTTCTGCAGGCTCGCGCTCTTCAGAAAATAATGATGGCTTTGCTGTCTCTGCTGACCAGCTCTGTACCAAAATGGGAAAGGTTCCACATGTGTAATAGGAGCTCAGAGACCATGGTAATGAGTATGGTGTAAAAAATGATAGATAGGTGGATGGACAGATAACTCTTTATCATTTCTCTGAGCCATCCAATTTCCCCAGGCACAGAGTACACCCTGGAGATTTGGGTTTAAGGCAGAGAAAGCTTTACACGATGGATTGAGTGTTGTGTAAATATGTAAATAAAGAATAGCTCTTTAATTTTTTATGAGGAGTGCATTTTAAAGCCCTGCTTTGGCCTCCTTACTCAGGCAAAATTGCCACCTAACAAAATGGCAGTCATACCTGAACAAACATAACCATGTTCTGCACATAAAACATGTGTATTAAAAATTAACTAATGAAAAAATATTTGGATAATATTAAGAAAAGCAAAAACCTCATGCATCAGATGAAAGCTTCCTGGGGTATGAAGTGCATTCAGCTATCAAGATTCTTTTCATAGGCCACATGCTGCTTGCTGACATGCTTGAATCCCAAATAAACAGGGAAGCTAACAGGGTTCAGGGGCAAGTAGAGTGTCAGAGCCACCCTACTGCCATGTGTGATGTGTCTTGAGGCAGTCTGTGCACAGCAGTGTGTAGTGGTGGTACTGTACAGGACTGAGATTTTCAGCAGCAAGAATGGCACCTGAGCATCCAGAAGATGCCAGGCCCTCAATATGCCTACTGGGCAGGACTGTCAAGAAAACCTGTGATGCAGTTTAAGCAAACAAGCTCCCAAACTAGAAGCTGCAGTGCCACCACGCTGGTAGAGGGAAAGTGGAGAGCTAATCCATATGCCCTGGCACTGTCTGATCTGGCTGTGTGGCACTGGGTCCCAGGCAGGCACATCTGCACCCTGTGTCTCTAACATGCAGCCTGTGCCTCAGCACGCTGGCTCACGGATCTCTGATAAGACCCTAGTTTTCATGGTTAAGTGGACCCTCGTTTCTTCCACCATGACAGTGTTCCCACACAATCCCTCTGCCAGCGTTGCAGTAAGGAGCCCCTCACGGCTCAGTTCCCAGCTGTTCAGGGAAACCAGCATGCTCCTGTCTGCCTGTCTTCCTCTCTGCTGGTCTGCCCTTACACACTGCAGCCAGGAGGGAGAGGAAGGGACCCCCCAAAGCCAAGCACTTGAAGCGATTAACATGGAGAGTGGCTAAGGCAAAGCAACCTATGTGACCAGGAACAATTCTGAGCTGGCAGGATCACAGACAACAGGGTCGTAATTGCTCTATTCCCCCTCCAGGATCTCCAGCAAGATGTGAAAGGTTTCAACAATTGATCAGCATCATTCAAAAGAATTTTTTGGGTTTTTTCAGAGTTCCAATTCTGCTTGCTTGTAAGAAAAAAATCTCAGAACTGTTTTCCTGCAAGAAGTCCAAGTGTACGTATCATCCATGAGGAGAGACTCTCTGCCATTAAAACTATCCTTGCTTTGTTCATACCACCAAAGACACAGTGTTCTGCCTAACGAAAGGTCACAAAACAGCAGACATTTGAATGCTGCTATCAGCAATCCAGGAGATTTCACATGAAGCCTGTAGCCCATCCAGTAAACATATATACATACATGCATATTTACAGATATTTATATACACCCACATACATACAATGAAGGAGGAAATACTTTCTTTAATAGTGTGACCTTGTTGTTTTGTACCACTGTTTGAAAAAGGGATTATTAATGAAGGCAGCAGAAGTGCAGCAGTGTTTGTTAAGGCAGCAAAAACACCCATTCCTTCTCTTTTCAGCCGAACTGAAATCCTCACATACATCCACACTCTTGCAGTGTTTAGGTGTAAATAACACCCAGTGTGTACAAAGCTCCCCCTTTCATATTCATTACTGTCATAGCTTTGAAAGGAAAAAAGCAGAGGTCATTTATTAGAGGTTACTTTTCATGCAAAACACCCTGTGGTTGCTGTCATTCAGAACTACTTAGTCTACGCCCTCAGTCATCTATTAGCAGGGCTTCAGGTCATAACCTTTAGTGGCATTTGGAATCCCAGAACCTCTGATTAGTGTAGGATTTACATATCCTTCAGTAAAAAAATGCTCAGCTATAGAAATGCATGAAGTGTTGTAAATTTGTTTGGCCTTTTGTCTGGAATACATATGAACTCTGCATTCAAAGTAGGGTGCATTAAACTATATTTGTTTATCGTGTTATAGTTCCTCTATTAATGGGGCGTCAGTTAACCCATTAAAGACAAACTGTCCTTTCAAAATGGGCTCATAATTGAGCAGGAAAAGGAGGTGGACGCCAGTGCAATTAATAGGTTCGGATTACACAAACCAACTGTTGGTGCTTCTTTAGGCCTGTTATATTTTTCCCAGAGAAGTAGCTGTGCCTGTACAGAGTTTGATTTAATGGTTTATGCTGGGATCCATATCATGAAATTTTACTGGGAGGTGTAAGAATACTACTGAGTTGCTGCCTTGGCATATGGTAGCAAGGTGTAACCAATCACACATTTTTGAGTTTCAGTAGCATAGAAACATCATTCACTTGCAATACAGGATCAATACATGTTATTTTTCTTTTGTTTCTGGAATGCAGAAATAAAGCCAGATTACACTGTTTTAAGAGGAATATCATTAACAAGCATTAGCATGACTAATTGGCTGATTTAGCTTGGCAGAGTGGATTTTTCAAACCATCCTACGCTGGTTTCCCAGATACTTTAGTACTTGGGGTGCTCCTCTAAATTCTTATGTGCTTCAAGGAAAACATTTTTAAAGTGTGTAACATTCACAGCACGTGGCTAGAATCAGTCATCTGTGCATTTGAGAGGACCTCAACCAAACTGAAGTTCTCTAAGTCTTACATCGTGAGAGACCATCTACATTTTATTCAGACTCTCTTGCCTGGACATCTAATAATGATAACAAAAGTGGTACCCTGGTGAATGGGCTCTGTACCTTCACAGGGCTCCACCAGGATGTTCCAAACTTTGAATCAAATGAAATTCCAGGTTGATCGTTTAGCCTGTGGTCTTCCTCCTGAGGAAATTAATTCTGATGTCAATGAGTGCCAGTGAGTACATAGCAACCAGAATACTTGACAGGAGTATTTTACACACACACAAACACACACACACACTTTGAGTGTTTATATGTACCCACTGGGTAAAGCTGGAGATACTCTCAGCCAAAATTTACCAAAATAAGTATTATTTATAAATAATATTAATACCTTCTTACACTAAATGAATACATGACCATGAATACAGGCTGCTGGACATCTTTAGCCCCAGTTCCTTTCAATTTACAGTCCAACTGAGGGACAACACTTAAAAGTCAGTCTCAAAACTCTTTGTTCAAGAGCAACCTCAGCCACCTCTTTGCCAAACTGAGCATTATTTCTGCATGTCCTAGTGTTTCATAAACTCAGATGTGAGAGGAACTCCTTGAACTCCTGCAAGTATCAATGGGAGACACAATCTGAAGGGATGCTCCCTGATTGGATGGAGCTTTGGAAGATTGATCCACAGTCAGCAAACAGGACATCACCTCTGCAGGTTTATCACATGCCAACATCCAAATGACCATCCAGTTCTGTAGGTATCCTTTGACTTGCCTGCAACAAGTTGAGAATGTTGGAATGGCATGGCCTCCTAAGTGTGAAACCTGACTTTTGATGTCATGGCTGTACATTGCTTCATCCAGAGGCTGAAGTTCTGCAGGAGTGAGGCCAGGCATTTAAATGTATCTGCTAGTTTAAATTAAACTGAGTCCTAAGAGGCAGAGAGACTTCACATTTGGGTTATTTGCTGCAATGGCTTGGAACCAACCCACCCCCCAGAGGAGCAGAAAGACACAATCTCACCTTTAAATTGAGAGAAATGGGGAAAGACTGTGAACATATGAACTGTATCTCAGGTGATAGTAAACCTGACTTTTTCAATTCAAGAAAGTATTTCAAGGCATAAGGGCTGAAATTGAGAGCACAGCTCTAGTCACTGCCCAAGAAAAAAACCCTGACCCTATGGCTCTTTTTTACCACAGAGAAGCAATACCTTTTCAATTATAAGAGACATCAAAAAGTCTATCTGTGACAGGCACAAGGCTAAAATACTTACCTAGAATATGTCATTTTCCTGCAACATCAGGTTCTGGCTTGGGTATCTTCATTGATCAGGCTTCATGAACCCTCAAGGTTACCAAGCTCATCAGGGTGGAATCATGTGTGTCCATCTTATTTTACCTTTCATATTTCCAAGCAGAACCAGAAGAAAAGCAGAGAGTAATTTTCCATTCTGCAGGAGCAGAAAAGGGAACAACCCAGAGCCAACAATCACATGAGTTCAGGAGCAAAGCTGAGGACATTTCCTATGGGAATCTGAGGTGGAGAATGATCAACTCCAGGACACACATCAAGGGTCTAGCCATTCATTTATTGAAAACCTGAAATGCTACTGATTCTCCAACATTGCACTCAGAAGTTGTAGGAAGGATGCTGCCAGGTAAACGTGATACCTGATACACCTGATCCACACAGAGAGAGCCTGAAATGCACAAGGAAGGCTCTCTGCCACACTCATCCAGATGTGTCACTGCCCCAGCACACATTAATACCTAGAGAAAACAACACATAAAAAGTTCACTGGAAGGTGTCATGGCTGTTCTACAGGGACACAAATGAGAGATGGTTTTCTGAGCTTTCATGGGATTTCAGAAAAAAATCATCAGTTAGCCCCCCGATGACAAAAGAAGCTTCATGCATGGGACAGTGCTCACCACCCACAGCCCTGGGGAACATATCAAAGGTAAGAAAGAATTAATAATGGGAAATAATGACAAGTAATGGAGAATGGAAAGTAAGAAGCAGTAAAAGGCATGGATGAATGAGATCAAAGCAGTAAAATCACTTTGAAAGCAAACTTTCTCATATGGTTGGGTGAAAAGAACACACATCCCTTATGGACATCCCTTATTACCACTGCTTGTCAGCATAAGCAAGAAGGTGAGCCTACAGATACCTCTGAGCCTGATGACTTCTGCCTGCCTGTGGCACATACATTTATTCAAAGTTAAAATGGTCACAGTGAGCAGTACTCCAAACTGGAGATTTTTCTGGTAATATGAAGAAAGAGAACTGGAAAACTCTGTTCCAAAGTGATATAAAAGATGGCTAGCTTCAGCAATTTGTAAGAGAATTTTCTTTCTTCTATTAGTTAAGCAGTTAAACTTCATTCATCAAAGCTTTTACACCAACTTTAGACTGCTAAACAACAGCAGAACTCCAGCCCACCCTTTGTTAAGATGGAATGCAAATGTTTTGCTAAAACAAGAGACCATCTCTTTCCATAGAAGTCAGGGGATCCTTTGTGACCAGCATCAGTGAGAGAAGACTGAATCCCATGTTGCATGATTACAAATTGTATTTTAAAAAATGAATTTAATTTAGAAATCATTTCATGAAGATAAATACCATATTTCCTCAAATAAATCTTCAGCCCTTTGTTTTCTTAGTTATATGAAATATAACCTAGTTACATGAAATTACAATACTCAGGAAAGTAGTTATATGAAAGTACAATATTCAGGAAAATATTTGATATATTGTTAATGTTTAAACTGAAGATGATAAATAAATTCAAGCGTTGATCTGTCCCTGCTACTGTGAAGGTCAGCACTACTGTTGAGATCAGCACTGAGAAGAGTTGCCACCAGATCCCTGTCATGTCCCATCAGTTACTCACATATTTTTGATGTACCAGAAATCCACTGTGATTAGTTAAATGAGATGCTTTTAGCTCGTGTTGGACCCTGACTGTGAATCACATCTTCTCAACTACATAAGGAAATAAAATAAAATACAATTTTGGTCAGCTTTCTACTACAAGTGAAAGTTTTGTGTTTGTATATACAGACACATAGATCTCCATACATGCATATGATTTTTACTGGATTATTCTGATTGTCTGTACTACAGCTCCAGCACATATGCTGTGTTTAAGAACCCTGTGACCTTCCCCTGCATAGGAAACTGTGACTGCAAGAGAAGACACATCTGCATGTTCTCTGTGCTTCTCCCTCCTCTGTTTCAGTACTCCCCCACATCCTGACACTTGCTCAGACAGGAAGGTCTTATCATTTTCCTACTTCACAGGTTAACTCATTTTATTACACCACCATTCTTCAAAATTCGCCACCCCTGCTCATGTTTGCAGTGCCTGTGCACTACAGCACCTTCAAATATAACTCTCTTCTGTCTAAGGGGCTTGTGCATTGACCTTATCAACTTCCCTTGGAACGATAGTCATAAACAGCACTTTAAACACCAGATTTATTTAAAACTGAAGTGATCAAGAGAGCACAGCACAACCAGAGCTCGGGGAACATGCTTTTTTTTTTTTTTTTTCCTCTGTCTCTCCCACTGACTGGCTACTAAGACTTTAGGCAAGTTACTGAGTTTTTCTGTGCTTAAGTTCAGCACTCAGTCATGTTTCTCTCTAAACTTTGCAGTCTCAAAGACAAGGACTGTCTTTTACTCCAGATTTGTAAAATAAGTGGCAGAGTAAGACCTTGTTAGTAGCTGGGGTCTGTAGGTATTATGGCAATACCACAAATGCTGTTAACATTTCATAATAAAATATCACACTGTAAATGTATGTAGTACCCAACAGTCAAATAACGTATTAGGTCCCTGCCACATAATCAAGGTTAGATTTCACTTAAAACAGTAACACTGAAGAAGTCATCTGAGTGTGGAAACTGGAGTAGACTTGAGATATAGTCTCTGTGACATTTCCCTGGCATATATAAGCATTTTCTGCCTTCTATCTGAGCTGCCACAGCCTGACTTGTTTGCCCTCATAACAGGAGGGCTGGTGGGTTTAGGGTCATGGTGGCCACAGGGCTTTTTGTCAGCCCAGAGCATGGACAGTGTGGGTACTTCTGTGTGAAAAAGTTGTGTAGAAATACCTTTACTCAGTTGACGGCTGAGAGTGAAGCTGCCCAGCAGAGCAGGCTGCAGCATAGGTGAACAAATGGAAATAGGGAAGAGGAAATCACCGTCTTCTAAATAGCTCTGCAACACTGTGCCCAGCCAGAACCCTGCAGTCCCCTCCTGCAAAGAGGAGGTTGCAGTAGCAACGCAAACGTGTACTGACCTCACTGCAAGACATGTTGCAGAGATAAAGTAGGCGACAAACACCTAAGGCATGCTTTCCTAGATATAGCCATATTTATAATTTGTAGGCATACACACACATTGCAGAGCAAAACTGAGACCTAAACAATTTGTATGCATTGATTTTTGCACTACACTCAAGTTGCTCAGTTCACCTCTGACATCTCTTAGCAGTTTTTTTAAACTACAATGTGACATGAAGTATAAAATCCCTTTGGATCTGTCTATCACAAGTGTCTTCACCTCACTGAATTTTCCCAGTAAAGTATCTATGAAACACAATAATGCCACTTTTAGTCATTGTCTCATTTTCCAGCTGTTGGTAATGGACACACTGTGCCTCAGTCTGTAATGATAAAACTGAAACCACACTCTCTATGTTTGTAGGCCTCTGTTCTTTGGAAGTGGTGACACCTATGCTAGAATAGGTCTTTTTTTGTCTACAACTGGAAAAATATACCAATCAGACACTTAGTTGAAACATATTCTATCTCAAAGCAGTGGGGAGGACTATCTTCAGCAGATAGCATAAAAAGAATGGTGTATTTTTATGATTTTTAAATACTAGAGAATTATAAAGAAAAGCAAAAATCCAGATCTGTATGGGTTTTATCTTTGTATGTCATAGGGTGAAAACCCTTTGAAACATTTTAGTTGTAAGTGCTGCTCAGTGAAACGTCTCCTAAAATGGTTGGATTGAGGAATTTTTTGGAGATGAGAGGTGTGAATCCAGCAAGTCCAGACAGAACAATGTATTTATATACTGTGTGTGAGCAAATCACTGCTGCTGGCACTGAGAATGCCTGGTGAAGACAAAGGAAAAGGCTGTATCCTGCAGTAGGGAGGGTCCCTATCCTCTGTTCCTGTGAGTCTTGCATCTCTGCAAGATGACCATCTGAAGGCTTTTCCAGAAAGACAAACCTCAGTTAACAGACAGCTGAGGTAGTGGGTGGCATTTCAAAATCAGGAGGTGCAATGGTCCCAACATAATGGACTCCAGCAACACGGGGCTGATGAGAGAACCCCCTGGCTTACTGGGTCGCACTTGTAACTGCACTAAATTATACTGGTAATGGACTTTTGCTCCCAGTGGATCAAGATTTGGGAGACGTCAGAAGACATAATGAACTAGCTGGTGCTGTGCAGCCCACTGCCTCAGGCTGCATCTGCAGCTGGAATCCCCCCTGCCAACCAGAACCATTTTGAAGGTGTGTTACACACCAAAGTTATCCTCCATAAACACTGTCCTACATTTATCCCTTCTTGTTTCACTACCCACAAGAACAAGTGCAAAGCATGCAAAGAAAAACTTCCAACTTCTATTCAAAAGCTAACAGTGATAATACTCAGGAATTACCCCTTTTGTTTCCCCGTTATTATACTCAATCAAATGGGGATGACCTGGAGGCAGGGATGGGAGAAAGAGGAGAGGAGAGGAGAGGAGAGGAGAGGAGAGGAGAGGAGAGGAGAG